>CAUPSL010000573.1:0-325672 GCA_963514005.1 Raja brachyura | reverse complement strand
TTTTTTGATATTATAATATCACTTTTTGTTTGTTAATTATCTTTCCACGACTCTACACTTTCTGGTCTTTTTCAAGGTCTATTCTGAAGGGGAGATGCCCACAAAATTTAATAGCTGGGGATGATTATCCCTCACCTACAGTAATGAGGTTCTCGGTTGCACCATATCAACGCTGCATCAACCATATTAATATATATATATACGCTAATTGCTTTGTTGGAGCACTTGATTTATCCGCGAATGTACTGGGGGAAATTCCAAGGGCAGGATAGAGGTTGGGTGGGGTACAGTGGGGCGAAGGGGGAAGAGAGAGAGGGGAGTTGGAGGGGGAGAGGAAGATAGAAAGGGAGTTGTTGAAAGTGGAGGGAGAGAGGAGTGTCAAAAAGAAAGGAGAGAGAGGAGGAAGGCAGAGAGTGGATCGGAGAGAGGGGGATAAAGAGAGTGGGGAACGATAGGGGAGATAGTGAGGCGAAAGAGAGAGGGGCGGAGAGAGGGGGGTGAAGGGGAAAGACTGTGTGGGAGACGAAGGCGGCAGAGATGGGGTAAAGAGAGGGGTTGGGAAGGAAAGAGGGGAGAGAGTTGGGTGGGGAGAGGGAGCGAGGGAGAAGAGAGAAAGAGAGAGAGAGAGACGGACAAAGAGGGGTAGTGAAAGAGAGAGAGGAGAGATAGTGGGGTAAGCGAGAGAACTGGAGAGAGAGAGGGGGAGAGAGAGAGAGGGTGAGAGACATAGTGGAGCGACAGAGGTGGGTGTAGGGGAGGGAGAAGTGAGAAAGAAACGAAACAGGGAGACAAATGGGAGGGGGAGGGAGAGAAAGAGAGTGGGTGAGATTGGGGGAGACACAGAGAGAGAGGAGAGAGCGAGTGGGGAGAGAGAATGGGGAGAGGGAGAGTTAGAGAGAAAGAGAGGCGAGTGAGTATGAGGGTACAGAGAGAGGGAGATAGAGAAAGAGGTAGGAGGGCGGTGTAAAATATTATTTAATTTAATGTGTTATTGTCAATGTATTGTTATAAAGTGGAGGGGGGGTGAAAATTCGGCGAGAGGAAGAGGAGAGAGAGAGGGAGGAGAGATGGTAGAGAGAGAGAGGAGGAATGAAGGGCAGTGAGAGAAAGGGTGGAAAGAAGGGGGCAGATATAGGGGGTAACCAATATTAGTTTCATTTATTGTAATTTAATTATAAAGTAGAGGGGGTAGAGTGTATAAAATGTTAATTTAGTTTACATTCCACGCTGTATCTCTGGACTAAAATAGTGTGTAAACGGAAGATCGCGGCGCGGCAAGGGCTCGGTGGGCCGAAGAGCCTGTTTCCGCGCTGTTTCTCTGAAGTAAAAAAGGAAAACATGTAGCAGGGAGAGGAGGGCGAACGTTTGGGACCTGTTTCAAGATGGCCGACTTTTGCTTCCTATTCCCTGCGGAGGGCAAAAATATGGCCGCCCGCCGTATCCACGAATAAGAATCAAAGCCCCTTATACAGTGTCCCCATGATGGTGAACATCCACAATGGATTGGTGGTAGTGATTGAAATCAAAAAGTGGGGGAGGCAGTGAGGGGACAGAGAGAAAGGGGGTGAGGAAGAGAAGGAGAGAGTGTTAGAGTAAGGAGAGAGGGAGAGAGAGAGAGTGATAGAGAGAGGGGAGGGTGAGAAATGGAAGGGAGAGAACGGGACGGAAACCTGGACCCACTGCAGTTCGCTTACCGCCACAACAGATCAACGGTGGATGCGATCACGCTGGCCCTCCACTCCGCTCTGGACCACTTGGACAACAAAAAAATCATATGTCAGACTGTTATTGATCGATGACAGCTCGGCATTTAATACAATCATCCCCGCCATTCTGGTTACCAAACTCGCGTAACTGGGTATCTGCGCATTCCTCTGCAATTGGATCCTCGAATTCCTCATTCTCAGTCCACAGTATGTTCGTATTGGTGGAAATGTGTCAGACTCGATAACAATCAGCACGGGAGCACATCAAGGCTGCGTGCTCAGCCCCCTGTTGTACTCATTCTATACACATGGGTGCTAGCCGGTCATAGTGCGAAATCCATCATCAACTTCGCTGACAACAACACTGTTGTGGGATGTATCACTGATGGGGATGAGTCAGAGTATAGAAGAGAGATCGAGCAACTGTCCATGTGGTGCCAGCACAATAACCTGGTCCTCAACACCAGAAAAACAAAGGAACTAATTGTGGACTTTGGAAGGAGTAGGATAGGGACCCATATTCCTGTTTATATCAATGGGTCGATGGCTGAAATAGTCAAGAGCTTTACATTCCAGAGCGTGCACATCTCATAAGATCTTTCCTGGTACGAGAACACTGATGCTACTATTAAGAAAGCAGATCAGCGCCTCTACGTCCTGAGAAGATTATGGAGTGTCGGTTTATCAAGGCGGACACTCTCTAACTTCTAAAGGTGCGCAGAAGAGAACATGCTGACCGGTTGCATCCTGGCTTGGTTCGGCAACATGATCGCCCTGGAGAGGAAAATACTATAAAGAGTAGTAAACACTGCCCAGTCCATCATCGACTCCGACCTCCCTTCCATCGAGGGGATCGATCGCAGTCGCTGCCTCAAAAAGGCTGGCAGCATCATCAAGGACCCACACCATCGTGCCCACACACTCATCTCCCCGCTACCTTCAGGTAGAAGGTACAGGCGCCTGACGACTGCAACGACCAGGTTCTGGATAGCTATTTCCCAACAGCCATCAGGATATTAAACTTGGCTCGGACAAAACTATGAACATTAATAGCCCATTATCTGTTATTTGCACTTTATCAGTTTATTTATTCATGTGTGTGTGTGTGTGTGTGTGCGATTGTGTGTATTTATATCATCATATATGGACACACTGATCGGTTTGTAGTAAATGCCTACTGTGTTCTGTTGTGCTGAAGCAAAACAAGAATTTCATTGTCCTATCAGGGACACATGACAATAAACTCACTTGAACTTGAACTTGAGTGCGAGTGAGAGCGGCGCGACAAAATTCACCCCCCCCCCCCGTATCGACGAAAAAGCACATTTCTCCCCTTATGCAGAGTCACAACGATGGTTAACATCTACACTGGATTAGTGGTGGTTCAGTACAGAGAGAGGGGGAGAGAGAGAGACGGAAGAGGGGGGCAAGAGAGGGGTAGAGAGACAGAGATGAGAGGGAGGAGGTTAGGGGAATAGCGGAGAGAGAGTGGGGGTGAGAGAGAGAGAGAGGGGAGAGAGAGAGTGGAGAGAGAAGGGCGAGAGAGGGGGGAGAGAGATTGGGTGGAGAGAATGAGGGCAGAGATAGAGGGTGAATGGGGAGAGTGAATGTGAATAGAAATTGGAGAGAAAGAGCGGAGAGAGATAGGTGGACGAGAGATGGCACAGCGAGAGAGCGGGAAAGAAGGGAATAGAGAGAGAGAGGAGGGATTGAAGGAGGGGGGGTGAGAGGGGGAAGGAAGGAGAGAGAGAGTGGTAACCAATTTTTTTTTACTTCTTGTAATTTTATTTTGAAGTGGAGGGGGAGAGATTGTATCAATAATACATTCCACGCCATTCGCCCCAGTATCCACGGATACCGCCACTCCCAACGTATCCAGTAACCCCTATGATGGACAGCATCTACAAAAGATTTGTGGTGGTGTTTCGGATCAGAGAGAGGGGGGAGAGTGTGAAAGGGGGCTAGAGAGCGCGTGGTGAGAGAGGGTGAAGAGAGAGGGGGGAGTGAGAGTGGGTGAGGGAGAAAGAGAGCGTAGGGAGACCAGGGAGCGTGAGTTAGAGAGAGACGGGTGAGAGAGAGGGGGAGAGTGGCACCAGGGAAGCGATAGCGGGGAGAGAGAGAGAGAGAGAGAGAGAGAGAGAGAGAGAGGTGCGAGCGAGTGATGAAAGAGAGGTGAGAGTTGGGAGAGAGAGGTGAGAAGGTGGAGAGAGAAGAGTGAAATTGAAAGGGGAAGGTATAGGGCGACGGGGAGGAGAGAGGGGGAGATGGTTAAGACGGGAAAGGGAGAGGAGGACAGAGAATATTGGGAGATAGGGGGAAGAGGGAGAGAAGAGGGAGTACGGGGAGAGAGAGTGGAGGGGAGAGAGAGGAGGGAGAGATGGGGAGAAAGGGAGGGGAGAAATAGGGGAGGGAAAGGGGGATAAAGATAGGGAGACCGCGTGGGAGGGAGAGAGAGGGGGAGAGTGAGATGGAGAGCGAGGTGGGTGCAGGGGTGGAGGGGGAGAGCAAAAGGAGGTGGAGCATAGAGTGGATGGAATGGTGGCCGAGGCAGAGAGGAGATAGAAAGCGGGGAGAGATTGAGGGGGAGGGAGACGGCGAGACAGGGGCTAGATGAGAGAGAGGGTGGAGAGAGGAAAGAGAGGGAGAGAGGAGGACGGAGAGATTGAAGGTGGGAGAGATCGGGGGAGGGGGAGGGGGATGGTTTATCAAACATGAGTTTGGTTTCTGCATTGTCTGCAAAGAAAACCAGTGTGTGAACGAGTGTGATCGCTGGTTGGCACGGACTCGGTGGGCGGAAGGGTCTGATTCCACGCTGTAGGAATCTCTCTCTCCCTTCCCTCTCACTCTCTCTCTCTTCCTCTCACCCCTCTCTCTCTCTCATTCTTTCTCCCGCCCCCCCTCCATCATACGGGTCACTGGATACATGGGGAGTGGCGGTATCCGTGGATACTGGGGCGAATGACATCTCATCAACAGTTAAGAGAGCGCAGCAGCGGCTGCACTTTCTGCGCCGGATGAGAAGAGCTCACCTCCCCCATCCCATCCTCGCCACTTTCTACAGGGGCACTATGGAACGTATTTTGACCAGCTGTATCTCTCTCTGGTTTGGGGACTGTAAAGCCTGCGACTGGAAGTCCGTGCAGAGAGTGGTGAGGACAGCGGACGGAATCATCGGGACTTCTCTCCCCTCAATCGGGGATATTGCGACCAAACGTTGCATACCCAAGACCAGCAGTATTATAAAAGTCCCCACACATCTCCATCACGGACTGTTCACTCTGCTGCCCCCGGGCAAAATATATCGTAGCACAAGGAGAAGAACATCAAGGTTCTGCAACAGCTTCTTCCCACGAGCCATCCATTTTTTCCCATTTTATCCTTCTGTTAATTATCGTGTTGCACAGGGAGCCAAATGCAACGGAAATTCGTTTGGAATTGCATACATCGATGTATTTCTAAATGCCAATAAAGTTTGTTTGACGACTCCCTCCCTCGCCCTCTCCCCATCTCTCTCTCTCCCTCCCTCTCTACCTCCCTCCCTCTCTCTCCTCTCTCTCTCTCTCTCTCTCTCTCTCTCTCTCTCATCTCTCTCTCTCTCTCTCTCTCTCTCTCTCTCTCTCTCTCTCTCTCTCTCTCTCTCTCTCTCTCTCTCTCTCTCTCTCTCTCTCTCTCTCCCTCTCTCTCTCCATCTCCCCCTCTTCTTCTCGCTCCCCCTCCCCTTCCCCTCTCCCCCTCCTCTCCCTCTCCTTCTCGCTCTCCCCCCTCCCTCTCCCTCTCCCTATACCTCTACCTCTCCATCAACCTCTCCATCTCGCCCCTCTCTCTCCATCACTCTATCTATCTATATCTCTATCTCTCTCCCCCTCTTTCAAAACATATATCTATATAATATCCCCAAAAAACTATTTCTGTATGCAATAGGAAGGGTGTCGTCTTTGGAAAGGGCGTAGAGAAGATTTATGAGGATTTAGACAGGACTCAAGGGGCCTGAGCTACAGGGAAAGTTTGGTGCAGTTTGGGACTCCATTCCTTCGAGCGCACGAGGATCATAATCATAATCATACTTTATTAACCAAGTATGTTTTGAAACATACGTGGAATTTGATTTGCCATACAGTCATAGTAATAAAAAGCAGCAGACCACACAAAATTATTTTTAACAGAAACTTTCACCACGTTTTAACAGGCTCCTCCGCATTCGCATGAGGGGTGATCTTGCTGAGGTGTACTAAATTACGAGGGGAATAGATCGGGTAGAAGCAGTCTCTTGCCCAGTGTATGTTAATCGAGGACCAGAGCACATAAGTAAAAGAAGATGGGGACAAGATTTAATTGGAACTTGGGGGATATTATTTCATAGAAACATAGACATAGAAAATAGGTGCAGGAGTAGGCCATTCGGCCCTTCGAGCCTGCACCGCCATTCAATGTGATCATGGCTGATCATCCAACTCAGTATCCCGTACCTGCCTTCTCTCCATACCCCCTGATCCCTTTAGCCACAAGTGCCACATCTAACGCCCTCTTAAATATAGCCAATGAACTGGCCTCAACTACCTTCTGTGGCAGAGAATTCCAGAGACTCACCACTCTCTGTGTAAAGAATGTTTTCCTCATTTCGGTCCTAAAGGAATTCCCCCTTATCCTTAGACTGTGACCCCTTGTTCTGGACTCCCCCAACATCGGGAACAATCTTCCAGCATCTAGCTTGTCCAACCCCTTAAGAATTTTGTAGGTTTCTATAAGATCCCCCCTCAATCTTCTAAATTCCATCGAGTACAAACCGAGTCTATCCAATCTTTCCTCATATGAAAGTCCTGACATCCCAGGAATCAGTCTGGTGAATCTTCTCTGTACCCCCTCTATGGCAAGGATGTCTTTCCTCAGATTTGGAGACCAAAACTGTACGCAGTACTCCAGGTGTGGCCTCACCAAAACCCTGTACAACTGCAGTAGAACCTCCCTGCTCCTATACTCAAATCCTTTCGCTATGAATGCTAACATACCATTTGCTTTCTTCACTGAATTTCCACACAGATGGTGGTGGGTGCATGGAGCGTAGGCAGAGAAGATAGTTGTAGCTGGGAATATCTCAACACTTCGACAGGTACATGGATGTGACTCTCTGACTGTAAGTGGGAGTTTAGAGAGGGAGCATTGAAGAGTAGAGGGGTCAAAGGTAGACACACACCCACACACCATTGACAAATGCCACTCCCTTCTCCCTCTTCGGAAATTCTGGTATTAGGAATAAGGAGAAAGGTGTAGAAAAGGATTGGAGAAAAGGAGAGGGTGTAGAGAGAGAAGGGGGAGGTGGGGGGAGAGGGGGGTGGGAGAAAGAGGTGAGAGAGAGAGAGAGGAAAGTATGATAGGGAGAGAAAGGGAGGGGAGAGAGAGGCGAGAAAGAGAGGGGGAGAGTGAAAGGGGGATATATGGGAGATAGAGTGAGGGGAGAGAGATCGAAGAAAGAGAGTGAGAGAGAGAAAGGGGAGATGGGTGATGGAGAGAGGGTAGAGAGAGGGGGTGAGAGGAGAGAGGAGAGTGAATAAATATATCGTTTTATCCTGTATCTGTAGCCTTTCCCATGACAGGATAGCACGCAACAAAATAGATTTTCACTGCACTTCGGTACACGTGACAATAAACTAAACTAAACTAAAGAAGGGGATAGAGGGTGGAGCGAGAGAATGGGGAGAGGGAAAGGAGGCAGAGGGGAAGTGGTGGGAGAAAGAGGGGAGAGAGTAGGTGCGCGGGTGGGGGATAGGGAGGGGAGATCGTGAGAGAGAGGGGGGGGGGGGGGGAGAGAGAGAGAGGGGAGAAATAGAGACATGGAGCGAGTTACTCACCGAAACAAAATGACTAACAGGAACTGGATGGGACGTGTGACGAGTGGGCTGTTTTTTTTTCTGTACAGAGAGGGCGGGTATTAATGTGCAAATAGATCATTACTGACACTGAATAATACCCTGCTTCTCTCAAACTATCTCATTGTCAGCGATCGGAGGGTCATAGAGACGGGGAGAGGGGCTGTAGGGGGAGGAGGGGTGGGGGTTACAGAGACGGGGAGAGGGAGTGTAAGGACCGAAGAGGGTGGGGTCACAGAGACGGGGAGAGCGGCTGTAGGGGCCGCAGTGGAGGGTGTCACAGAGACGGGGAGAGGGTTGTAGGAGCCCGAGGCGACGACAGGGTTTACAGAGACGGCGAGAGAGGGTGTAGGCCCGGAGAGGAAGGTGTCACAGAGACGGGGAGAGGGTGTAGGAGCCAGAGGCGAGGACCGGGAGTTGCAGAGAAGGGGAGAGCGGCTGTAGGTGCCGCAATGGAGGGGGTCACAGAGAAGGGGAGAGCGAATGTCGTGGTCGGATGGGAGGGTGTCACAGAGACGGGTAGAGGATGTGTAGGGGCAGGAGAGGTGGTGAGGGAATTTGGGGCAGGGGGGGGGTGGGGTGTCAGGGAGACGGGGAGAGGGGGTGTAGGGGCAGGAGGGGTGGGGGTTACAGAGATGGAGATAGGGGGTTTGTGGGGCGTGGGGGCTGGGGGAGGGGTGTCACAGAGACTGGGAGAGGGGTTTCAGGGGCCGAAGGGTACGGCAGTGGGTTCCAGAGACGCGGAGATGGGCTCTAGGGGCCGTAACGTTACAGACACGGGCACGAGGCCATGTTGTCAAACACTAAAAAAGAGTTTTAAAACTTCCCCTCTGTTTCCGTCACCCCCACAATCCCGCCATTCCCCGGGATTCTCCAGCAGTCGTCCCGGCGATTCCCATTTCTCCCCTCTGCCATTCAGCGCGGAAACATGCCCTTCGGCTCAACTTGCCCACCTGCATTCGGTCCTGCCAACGGGTGCTGTCTGCCCGTGATTGACAGTTGGAAAATCCGGCGCTGAATGTCAGGAGCTGGAGCCCGGAGCGGGAAGATTGCAGCGGCCTCTGGACGAGCTTAGAGCGCTGATTTATTAATGAACCGAAGCACTGCGGTGAAGGCATATTTCACCGCGTTCATCATCTGCTCCCTGAACTTGGACTGGGTAGCCGCGTAAATAAATGTATTCGTGCAGCAGCTCAGATTCCTCAGTAAAACCCCAACGTAGTGAATAATATGTTGAGAATCATTCAGATCTGTTCCAATTCCTGTGATTTGATAATAGACGAAGTTTACAACCCCAGTCAGCCACAGGAGGATGAAGCTGCCGGAGATGGTGAAGAGTAAAACCACAGACCTCCTCCTGCTCTCCATCTCCGGGTCACTGCGGTTCTGCCCCTTGCTCTCACCCCTCAGCCCCTTACGGACACGACTGGCCGCTAAAATGTGCCGGACTGTCAGAGCGTTGAGCAGCAGGATTACAGCGAAAGGGAAAAACGGAGTTAAAACCGTGTCGAGCCAGTCAAATGCCACCCACCCAAGGTCAGTGAAATAACTGTCCGCCGTGACACAGATCCACGGAACATTGTCGATAATTGTCCGGGGTTCCATTGTGAAGTAGCGGGGAACGTTTTTCGGACAGAGCAGAACGCCGGCTGTTGCGAGAACCGCAGTCGCGGTTTTCCCGCTGCAATATGTTGTTTTCAGTTTCTGGCAACAAATGGCGACAAATCGATCAAAGGTGAAACTGACGGTGAACCAGACAGAACAGTCTGTAGCAGCAGTCGACAGTACAATGATAACACTGCACACAGGGGTGATGGACAGGAAACTCCAATAAAAGTAATGATATTTGATCTGATTCAAAATGACCTCGGTGATCGCGACCAGTAGATCGGCCGCTGCCATGGCCACCAGGTAGCGAGTGGTGCAGGTGGAGTGGCCGCACTTTCCCCGCGACAGGATCACAATCGCCACTAAATTAACTGCGGAAAGAGGAGGGACCTTTGCTGGGCGTTGCTGAACACATTCTACGGGGCTGAACACAGGCTCGACTTTCAGCTAAAGATCAGGAGTGTTGGAGTCGGTGCGAGGCTGCAAGTTTAACAATATCAGACCCGGCTACGCCAGTGCCCGACCTGCCTGATTCAGGGAAGAAGAGATAACACGACGGGTGCGGTAAAGGGCAGGGAGGGAACGAGCAGCCACCCGCTACAATAGGTGGAATAGTACTTTCTGTAGTGAACCCTGCTCACCGTTTGTGTCGGGGCCGTTTTCACAGACGTAATCGTGACCGGCCTCGATAACCAGGGTTCTGGGCACTGATGGGGACGAGGAGAGTTCCAGAGGGAGGGCAGGGACAATTTACAACCGGGCATCAGAGTTGGTCCCTTAATGGATTCATTGCACAGTGAGTTCAGTTCGGTGACAACATACGCCGGTTGATCCACTGGGTCAGGAGACCGATCCAATTATAGACCAACAGGCGGTTAAATCCGACTTTGACAGACTCCACAATGAGACGTGTTCACAGGAGCGGGTGGTCACTCTTAGTCTGAGGACTAGAATCCAACCGACTCACAACTCTCTTTGTGAAAAAGTGTTTCCTCATCTCCGTTCTGAATGCCCTACCCCTCATTTATAAACTGTCTCTCCTGGTTCTGGACTCACCCTACATCGGGAACAGGCATCTAGCGTATCCAACTCCTTAATAATTTTGTTAAAGAAGGAACTGCAGATGCTGGAGAATCGAGGGTTACACAAAAAGCTGGAGAAACTCAGCGGGTGCAGCAGCATCTAAGGAGCGAAGGAGATAGGCGACGTTTCGGGTCGAGACCCTTCTTCGGTCTCCAGTCTGAAGAAGGGTCTCGACCCGAAACGTCGCCTATCTCCTTCGCTCCTTAGATGCTGCTGCACCCGCTGAGTTTCTCCAGCTTTTTGTGTAATCCTTAATAATTTTATATGTTCCAATAAGATCCCTTCTCATACTTCTAACTTCCAGCGTATTCAAGCCCAGCCGCTCCATGCCCTCAGGATATGACAGCCCCGCCATCCCTGGAATTAACCGTGTGATCCTACGCTGCAGTCCCTCAATAGCAATAGTGTTATTCCTCAAATTAGTGAACACAACTACATACAATGCTCCAGGTGTGGTCTTACTAGGGCTCTGCGGATGATCTGTTCGCTCCTGTACTGAACTCCTCTTGTTATGTAGGCCAACGTGCAATTCGTTTTATTCACTGCCTACTTTACCTGCATGCTTACTTTCATTGACGTATACCAAAGTGGATAACCTCACATTTATCCACATTAAATTGCATCTGTCATGCATCTGCCCACTAATCCAATCTGTCCAAGTCACCCTGCATTGTCACAGCATGGAGAATGCCACTGTAGGCAGGACCAAAAATCTAGTGTGTCCCGGCTGCGAGAGAAAAGGGGGGTTAGTTTTGGCTGTTAGACAAATCACAGCGTAATTCAAAAATATTTCACTGTGCGTATTGATATACTTCTCATATTCTTGAACAACAGTTGGGCAAATTGTTACATGATGAGAATCAGGTCAAAATCTGTTAACGCACGAATTTATGGAACTGCTTACTTACCGGGGACTCCAACGACAGCAATTATGATGTACAATATTTTCTCCACGTTGTCATATTCCTTCAGACTTCCCCCCATTTTAACTGTCCAGCGACGTGTCCTCGTGAGCGAGAGATAATATTTCGGAATGAAGTGCTAGGGCAGAACATTCCCCAATATTTTATAGCCTTTTCCTTACCACTGGGACTGTAACGTTTCAACAATGTTTAAAAATAGAGGTTTTGAAATAATCCGCAAACAGATGACATCAGCCATTTGAAATCCCCATTGAGATAGTTGTGATTTATTCAGGGAATTGATCGGAAAAAAACAAGGGAATTGCGGCGTTACTGAGCGATGGAAATTGGGAGCGGTATTGTTCCACCAAAGGGAATATTTTTCCAAACTCCATCTGATGCAACTCTCCACCTAATGTCCTTTATCTGATTTCCTTCAATGCATTCCACTCTGCAAGGCAACCAGCGACCTTCTCAGGGCTTCGGGTGCCCAGTTTGAAGTTGGACTGGGCGACGTTTGTCCACAGGTTGAGGAATCGGTTCAACAGTTCGCCTCAGACTAAAATGACCCCTTCACGATGCTTCACCACTCAATGCGATCGCGGCCCCTCCGACTGTAAACTTAACCCCACACACCCGGCGACCCCCGTAACCATTCACTACTTGCTTGCCTGGAATGGACCTGACTTTGCCCTGGGACAATATCATTCTCTGCATTCATTACCTCTGAGGCGGAAGATCCCAAAGACTAACGACACTCAGAGAACAGAAATATGGCCGCCTAAGCATTGTTGTAAACCTAAATAAAACGGCGAGAGATGCAGCGCATCTCCCTCCTTCCTTTCTCCCTCCATCCATTCTTACTGCTGTCCTCTCTCTAAACTGTTACTCTCTCTACTACCCTCTCTTTTTTACCTCTCTGCCCGCCCTCTGCCAACCTCCCCCCCTACCCCTCCCTCCACTCTCACTCTCACTCTCACTGCATTACTCCCCCGTTTCACTCGTTTATATCTGACACCTCTCTCTCTTTTGCCAACACATTCGCACTGAACTGCCCCCTCTCTTCATCTTCCCACTCTTCATTTAATAGTTCACTTTTCCCCCATCTCTTCCCCTTTCGTCTTCTCGGCTATCTCACCCTTTTTTACTGATGTCATTTCGCATTGTGGGGTTGTACAGGTGGACTGACACACTGTAGGGTAATACTGATGAAGTGACATATTGTGGGGTAGAACTGATGAAGTGACGCACTGTGGTGTAATACTGACAGACTGACTCACTGTGGAGTGGTACTGATGGACTGACACACTGAGGGGTAGTATTGATGAAGTGACACACTGTGGGGTGGTACTGACGAAGTGACACACTGTGGGGTAGTACAGGTTGACTGACACACTGTGCGGTCGTACTGATGTACTGAAATACTGTGGGATAGTACTGATGAAGTGACACGCTGTGGGGTAGTACCGTTGAAGTGACACACTGTGGGATAGGACTGGTGCACTGACACACTGTGTGGTAGCACTGATGAAGCGGGTTATTCTTCGCTTGAGGCAGCAGATGTTATGTAATGGCCTCCAGGCGTTGTAGCCAGTTCAATGTGCTGTTGTCGAGGGCCGTGATGTCTACTCCTCCGCCAGGGGGCCGGAGGTCCGCAAGTCGAAAATGACGTGCTGCGCTGTTTGCTGGTCTGCTACAAAACCCCAGGCTGTCGATGAACGCAGCAACCAGAGCTGCATGCTGGCGTTGAAGCAGCCAACACTCATATGGAGCCGGTTCAGGGCGACCCAGTCTTTGCGAGGCAGATCCAAGCAGGGTTGCGCTGCGGTGTTCGGTGCAAGAGTGCATTTGCGGAGGACGTGAAGCCTGTTCCCAGCTGGTTTTCCATACTCCGAGTATGTTGACATCGGAGACACAAAGGGTCGCTGCGTGGCGGGAGAAGGGGCGACGACATGACACATGTCGGGGTCCTCGGTTGCTGTGATTCCTGGACGAGGTGGTGCAAAGGATGCTTGGCGTCCGATGGAGCCTTGCACACCAGCCTGTGGGTGAAGTACTGTCTGCGAAGCTTGACGGCTGCGATTCCTGCGAGCACCGGCAGAATATAGGTCGGAGTAGGGCGCAGGCAGCCGATGATGATCCACATGATGTCGTTGAGGACTAGTGGGGCACCGCAAGGTTCGGAGCTGGGACCTCAGCTATTTACAATATACAGTGGCTTGCAAACGTTTTCACACACCTTGAACTTTTCCACATTTTGTCACGTTACAACCACAAACGTAAATGTATTTTATTGGAATTTTATGTGATAGACCTGTATCTGCAGAGAATCCAACATCGTTCTATACAGATATTATTGTAAACATGTACTGTCCCTGCATGGTTCGAAGTCTACCCTATTGTCCCTGTTGCTCAAAAAGGCAAGTATTACTTGTCTTAATGACTAGAGTCCAGTCGCACTGACCTCTGTCGCCATACAGATACTCGAAAAGCTTGTGCTGGCCAAGCTGAAAAATATAATAAACCCCCTGCTGGATCCTCAACTGTTTGCATATCGGGCCAATAGATCTGTGGATGATGCAGTCAACCTGGGCCTGCACTTCATCCTACAGCACCTAGGCCACCAGGAGACCTATGCGAGGAACCTGCTTGTTGATGTTAGCTCTGCATTCAGCACCATTGTGCCAGAGCTACTACACTCCAAACTATCCGAGTTGACTGTGTCTGGATACATCTGTCGGTGGATCACCAGCTTCCTGACAGACAGGAAGCAGCATGTGAGGCTGGAGAAGCTTACTTTCTCCTCTCCTCTACTTTCTCTACACCAACGATTGCACAGACACCTCTGCGAAGCTTGTCAAGTTTTCTGACGACATGACCTTGATTGGACTGATGCAGGATGGGGAGGAATCTGCCTACATACATGAAGTGTCACAGCTGGCGTCCGGGTGCCGTCCAACCCATTGTTCAAGCGCTTTTGATTGCAACATGCGCCTTAATTTAGCTCAACAAAGAAACTCACAAGTTACTAAAGAACTTAACCTAAACAACCTAGAGCTCAATGCTCTTACGAGTGGATTTGATTTGTAGACTTGAGGAGACCCCCCCCCCTCCCCTCACCCCGCTCACCATCAACAACACAACAGTCACATCTGTGGAGTATTTTAAGTTCCTGGGAACCATCATATCCAAAGACCTTAAGTTGGGGGCCACCATCGACTCCACAATCAAAAACGCACAACCGAGGATGTACTTCCTACGGCAGCCAAGGAAGCACAATCTGCCACAGGCCATGATGGTCCACTTATATAGTGCCATCGAATAGTCTATCCTCACCTTCTCCATCATGGTCTGGTTTGTCTCAGCCACCAAGCACGAACCCGGAGGCTGCAGCGAATCGTCTGATCAGCAGAGAAGATTATTGGCTGCAACCTTCCTTCCATTGACGAACTGTACACTGCAAGGGCCAGGAAGCGAGCGGACAAGATAAACTGTGACCCCTCTCTCCCTGGGCACTAACTCTTTGGATTGCTTCCTTCTGGAAGGCGACTCCGGACTTTCAAAGCTTCAATAAAAACAGCCAGATAAAAACAGTTTTCATCCACGAGCAGTTGCTCCACTCAACAGCCAAAAATCTGAAGCCTCCCTTTGATACGATATTTTGTTGGCTCGCATGGTTGATCAATGGTGTTTTTTTCATTAATGCTTTATTATTATTATTATTATTAATCTTTAGTGTTTTCTGAGTCATTTGTAACTGTCACTGTATGCTATGTTTTTATTTGTGGCGGAGTACCAAGGCAAATTCCTTGTATGTGAATAGTTGGCCAATAAACTTACTTACTTACTTACTTACTTACTTACTTACTTACTTACTTACTTACTTACTTACTTACTTACTTACTTACTTACTTACTTACTTACTTACTTACTTACTTACTTACTTACTTACTTACTTACTTACTTACTTACTTACTTACTTACTTACTTACTTACTTACTTACTTACTTACTTACTTACTTTCTTGCTATTGGGGGAGTGCAACGTAGGTTTACAAGGTCAATTCCCGGGATGATGGGACTGTCACATGCTGAGAGAATGGAGCAGCTGGTCTTCTACACTCTGGAATTTAGAAGGATGAGAGGAGATCTAATTGAAACATATAAGATTGTTAAGGGTTTGGACACGCTAGAGGCAGGAAACATGTTCCCAATATTGGGGGAGTCCAGAACCAGAGGCCACAATTAGTAGTAAACCATTTTGAACGGAGACGATGACACACTTGTTCTCACAGATGGTTGTGAGTCTGTGGAATTATGTGCATCAGAGGGCGGTGGAGGCAGGTTCTCTAGATGAGTGAGTCAAGAGAGAGTTAGACATGGCTCTTAAAATACCGGTCTGGGGTTATGGGGGGAAGGCAGGAACGGGGTACTGATTGGGGATGATCAGCGATGATCACATTGAATGGTGGTGGTGGCTCGAAGGGCCGAATGGCCTACTCCTGAACCTATTGTCCATTGACTATTGAGCGCCGCCGCACCATGGTTGGGCGGCGTACTCAGCGGCACTGTACACGAGTGCAAGAGCACTGGTTCGGAGAGTAGATGGCCTGGCGCCCCATGACGATCCAGCCCAGCAAGGAGGTTGTTCCTCGCCGAGACTTTAGCACGCTGAGCTTCAAGGTGTCACTTGCAGGTCAGTTGCTGATCTAGTGTCACCCCTAGGCATGTGGGAAATTGGTTATAGGGCAGGGGTGAACAATTGAGGGTGACGGTTAGCAATCGTTGGGCTTCCTTGTTGGTCAGGTGATAGGCAGTTGCGGGTTTTTTTGCCACACTCAGTTTTAGTCTCCAGGTTTTAAGGTAAACAGCGGCGTTCCATTTCCGCACATCCTCCACGTTTGAGCAACTTCTGGCCGAGTGCAGTAGGACCAGTCATCTGCGTATCCATACTGGCGCGCGGTCGTGCGTGACAGATCGTTGCTATAGTGATTGAAGAGCACGGGGAGCAGTTCCGAGCCTTGTGGGACTCCGTTTCTTAGGTGTTGCAGTCGACTAGATTGTCGGTCCCAGATATTGAGTACAAAACTACGGTTGGTAAGGATGTTGGCAACGAAACGCACTAAATGGCAGTCAGGAATGGTGCAGAAGAGCTTCAAGATCAGGCCTGGTGCCACACGGTATCGTTGTGGCGGTGATGTCCACCAGTGTGACGCCGCCTGGTGACCCTTTTTGAAACTGTCTTCGATGTCATTAGTCAGCTTGACTATTTGGTGGGTTCTGCAGCGTCCACGACGGAATCTGGCTTTTTCAGCGGGTAGTTGGGGGGTCGGCGATGGGAACGAGCCGGGCCAGGAGAATCCGTTTGAGGAGCTGAACGGGACACAGAGGAGTGAGATGGGCCAATATTTCCGTGTGTCGTTCGCAGGCTTGTTTGGTATTGGGAGTGTAATGCCAGTGCCTTTCCGCCAGATTTTCGGAATGGACTGACAAATGAGGCAAGAGGAGTAGAACTCCTGGAGTCAGACCGAACAAATAGTGGGGTCGGATTGATGGATGACACACTGCAGGTATGTTAGAAAACTTACCTTGAGCAGCGCTGCAGTTCTGCCGGTCCCCGTGTGCACGACTTTGGCTCCTTTCGGAGGGGGGCCGGCTTAAAGTGCTGTTTTTCTTCAGACTGGGCAAATCGATCAATGTCGGGCGATTTCGTTCAGGGAGAAAAATCGCTCCGACATTTCATTAATGAAGGTATTTTTAAATTACGCTAGATTATTTATTATCTAGAGTAATTTAAAAATCACCTTCAAAAGCCGTGAATGCCGATAACGGGAAGGATTTTGCGTAGGGGAGAAAAAAAGGTACACCGTTTATTTTTATATTAAAAGTTGGTTATTATGGAGGCTTTAATAATATTTTCATGTTGCGAAATGGGGTCCAAAAAAAATGTATGAACCGGATGTATTTTTCATCCCGACTTCACAGCAAACCACAGCGTTTCAATCCACCGCATTCCACTAAAACCCACTCTCTAGTTGATTTAAATGGCCATTAATTTACAGGCATTAAACACTAAATTCCTTCTATTTGGCCCAGAAATTAATGAAATTGAGATTTTAAAATTATGTTATATTGTGGATTATTGTGTGAATGTTTTTTGGACACTTAGGCAATTTAAAAAAAGTTTATCTTTTCTTAAGAAATGGATAGATGTTTAGATTTACTCATTGAATTTTGTAATTAGCTACAATTAGATAACTAACTAATTATATGCTTTAATTTCAGGTCATCCAAGTAAGATTGTTTCATATTTGTTTCAGAATGCTTCAATCTATAATGTCTGGAAATTTCATTGAGTTCTCTTAATTTTTAAGAAAGGTATGGGCTTTTAACGGTTCTAGATCAGAGCTTTTGAGTTAAGTCAAATGAAAGACAATGGGGAACAAGATGCTAATTTCCGAGTATGAAAATGGTCTTAACTTTCTTAATACTGAAGATATGAAAGTGAATTAGGTGTCTAATTAAACTTCTTTCTATGCTTTATCTGATGGGATAAATTGCAGACTTGATTTTTTAAATCTCAAAATTTTGTAAAATTGCTACACACTGTGGAGTAGTACTGATTGTGTGCTACAACGCATTCCTGCACGCTGAACCTGGCGAAATACGACTAATAGTGTGACACACTGTGGTGTACTGCGCATGGAGTGACACACTGTGGGGTCGTTCTGATGGAGTGACACGCGGTGGGATAGTAATGATGTAGGGACAGACTATGGGATAAGACCAATGGAATGGCATACTGCGGTTTAGAACTACTGCGATGACATACTGTGGGCAGCAACGAAGGAGCGACACGCTGTTCGGTAGTACTGATGGAATGATACACTTAAGGTAGAACTGATGGAGGGAAACACTGTGGAGTAGTAGTATAAGAAGGATAGGCTGTAGGCTAGTACCAATGTACTAACACGTCCTGTGCTTGTCCTAATGGAGTGGCATCGTTTGTTGTAGTACTGATGGAGAAACGCAATGTGCAGTAGTGTTGATGGGGTGACACCCTGTGGGGTAGTACTGATGCATGACACATTATGGAGTAGTTCTCATGGAGGGACGTAATTTGGGCTCGTAGTGATGGAGTGACACTTTGTGGGGTAATACTGTTGGAGTGATAACTGGTCAGGTAGGTTTGGTGGTGACACATTGGGGGGAGGTTCTGATGGAGTAACACACGGTGGGGTCGAACTGATGAAGTGACACGCTGTGGAGTCCTACTGATGGAGTTACACACTGTGGAGTAATGCTGAAGGGGCCGCAAACTGTGAGGTAATACTGATGAAAATGCACACTGTGGGCTGGTTCTGATGGACTGACACTCGGGGGAGGTAGTGATGGAGTGGCTCACTACAGAAAAGATGGCAGACTTTTCAATCTGCCCGCCTCAAGTCCAAAGCAATGCTCCCTCATTGAGTTCCAATATGCAGATGACAACTGTGTTGCAGCTCTCAGAAAATCATCTGCAACAGATCCTGATTGCCTTCAACAGTGCATACACGGAACCTGGACTTCCTATCAACTCGAAGAGGACTCTGATTATCAACCAATCGTCACCAACTGAGGCAACTCGGAAAGAACTGTCAATTCAACTTGATGAAGCAACCCGGCAAAATGTGGATTCTGTACCTTGGAAGTCCCCTTTCTTCCAATGTCGACCTTGATGACGCGATCCAACATAGTCTTAAGTGTGCTGGAACCGTTTTTGGACGTCTTCGAACGAGATTCATTCAAAATCGTGAAATCCGAACAGACACCAAAATGCTAGTATACAATGTAGTGGTGCTTCCGGTATGCATCAGAAAACTGGACACCATACCAACGCCATCTGAAAACACTTGAAAAGTTCCATCAACTATGTATTTGAAGCAGCTTAAATATCAGTTGGGAAGACAGAATATCCAACGTCAGCGCACTAACTGAAGCCAAAACATTGACTGCCCCTCGCCCCTCTGACTCGGCACTCTTTCGGCGGTCTCTGGGCAGAGGGTGAAACACGGAATACACTCATCAGACGGGGGGGGGGGGGGGGGGGGGGGGGAGAAGGGGTGGGAGGGGAGGAACTGCGGCTGGAAAAAGCCTGGTGTAGTCCCGGGCATGTGCTTAGTGTGCTGGCCTAGGCCTTTAGCTCCTTCCAGACCTTTTGGCTTAGGTTTTTAGGCATGTGTCTAGCCTGTAGGCCCAGGCTTCTACCCATCGCCAGGCCAGTAGGAGCAGGATTCAGTCTCCATTCCAGGCCTGAATGTCTAGTTCATTAGCTGCTTCCAGGCATGTAGGCCCAGGCTTTTAGGCCTGTGTCAAGACAGTAGGCCCAGGCTTTTATGTAACTTCCAGATCATTATTCGCAGGATATGGCCAATGTTCACGGTGAGTAGCTGGAGGCTTTGAGGCCTGTGTCTAGCCTGTAGTTTAGTTTAGTTTAGAGATACAGCATGGAAACAGGTTCTTCGGCACACCGAGTCCTCAACCACCAATGATCACCCATTCACACAAATTTTATGTGGAGATATAGCATGGAAAAGCCCTTTTCTCCCACCTGGTCCGAGCTGACCAGCGATCCCTGCACACTAAGACTATCCTGCACATTAGGGACAATTCAAATTTATACCAATTCAATTATCGTCCCACACTGGACGTCTTTACAGTGTGGGAGTAAACCGGAGCACACGGATAACGCCTACAACAAATCACGGGTGAACGTACAAACTCCATACAGACTGCATGCATAGTCAGGCTCCAACACGGGTCCCTGGCACTGTGAGGCAGCGACTCCACCGCTGCATCACGGAATCCTATAGGTCCTTGCTTTTGGCTGCATTCAAGTCCTCTAGGCCCAGGCTTGTTGGCCACTGTCTAACCGGGAGACCCGGGCTTTTAGCCAATTGCAAGCCAGCAGGCCTAGTGTCCGGGCCTGTGTCTAGCCTCTAGGCCCGGACTTTCGGGGCTCTGTCGAGCTCAGACGTGAAGGCCTCGGGTGAAGTCTCTATTCATGCCCGCAGGCACAGGCTGTTCAGCGGGCAGTGAACACCTGGATTTGAAGTGAGAGGGGGAGTAGGAATGAAGGGAAGGGGATGGAGGAAGGGAGGGGGATATGGAGGGAGGGAGTGTGGTTGGAGAGACTACTGCCCTCTCCTCCTCAGTGCCTCCCTCAGCCTGTCCGCCTCCTCTCCGGGGCCGGGCTTGGGGGTGTAGGCCACACGCTGGCCCAGCGGGAAGGCCTAAGAAACTCTCCTCCAGGGCCGCCTACATTCCTTTAGTCTTCAGGCCTCGACGGGATGACATCAGGCCCCTGATGTCAACCACAGTCAGGTGGCCTGATGATCTCACATTAGGGTAATTTATCCTTACAATTTCTCAGATCTATCCACAATGACTAGACATGTGTTTCCATGTTAGCCCTCACAAGGACTGCATTTCATTCTTTATCAGCAGAGGCACCCCACACCATCTGCCAACCTGTCTGTCTTTTAGATAAGGCATATACCCCTGAATATTCAGTTCCCAACTCTGATCCTCTTGCACCAATGCCTCTGTAGTTCCCACAACATCATACATACCAATTTCTAACTGAGCCTCAAGCTCGCCCACTTTACTTCCTATACCTCGCGCTTTAATATATTTTGTTTTAATTCAGTATTCACTTCGACTCACACTGGTAACTATTTCACCTGACCTAATGCCTTCTTGAACGTTCCGTCACATTAAACCAGGCGCCTTACGTAACATTTCCTGCTCTCTTTCCCCCTTTAATTCCATCCTTACACTATCAATTTGTCAACCCCCCCGCCCCTAATGTAGTTTAAAGTGACCCGTGTAGCACGAGCGTACCTGCCTGCCAGAATGTTGGTCCCCCTCCAATGTTCCCCATTTTCGAATGTTCTCTCGACTCTGGATCAGTTCCTGTTGACTGAAGTGTACCTAACGTAACCACAATTTTTCAGAAAAGGGGGAGAGAGAAAACGTGGAATTATAGACCAGTTAGCTTTGCACCGGTAGTGGGGAAGATGCTTGAGTCGATTATTAAAGGTGTAATAGCAGCTCATTTGGAAAGCAGTGACCGGATCGGCCTTAGCCAGCATGGATTTATGAAGGTGAAATAATGTTTGACTAATCTTTTGGATTTTTTTGAGAATGCAACAAATAGAATGGATAAGGGAGTGCCAGTGGATGTGGTTGATCTGGAATGTCAAAAAGCATTTGGCAAGTTCCTACACAATATATTATTGTGCACATATGAGCAAATGGTGTTAGGAGTAGGGTTTCGACATGGATGTAGAACTGGTTGGCCGACAGGAAGCAAAGAGTAGGAATGAACGGGACATTTTCAGTGTAGTAGGTGCCGCGAAGGTCAGTGCTGTGACCCCAATTATTTAAATATATATATTACCGGTTGAATAGCCGGCATGGGCACGGCGTGCGGATGAGATTACTTCGTTTATCTTTGACCTTGACTACGGCCCTGTAAAAGTGCAGAAGGGTCTCATTGCGCCTGAACACAAATCCTCTCATAATTACGGGCAACATGCCACTAAATTTATTTACTGCTTGCTGTACCTGCATACTTACTTTCAGTGACTGATGTACAAGCACACCCAGGTCTCGTTGCCCCTCCCCTTTTCCCCATCTGACACCATTCAAATAATTATCTTCATTCCTGTTCTTGCCACCACAGTGAATATCTTCACATTTTTCTGCATTGCACTGCATCTGCCATGCATCTGTCCATTCATGCAACCTATCCAAGACATCCTGCATTCTCATAAGTATCATCCTCACAGTTCTCACTGCCACCCAGCTTTGTCTCATCTGCAAATCTGCTAATGTTACTTGTAATCCCTTCATCTAAATACGCGCAGGGAATTTCCTCTCTCATTTTGATATGCATAAACAAATTTACAAGGAGCATGGTAACATGGCAATACTCCATAATTAAGAATTTCCGTCGATGCTATCGCCATCACATTGAAGTGCATTTTCTTCACATAGGCGATCGATTACATCAGCATACTCTGTTTTTCGCCGACCCGATGACTATCAATGTCCAAATATAGGAGGTACGTCCATCGTGATCTATCACCGAAAGGGATTTCTTTCTTTTTTTTTATGTATAATTGTTTTTGTCTTAGGCATCATACTGACAATGTTGCCATGGGGAAAGAGAACCCACGAGTCCCTACCCTACGCATTAGATGCGCTATGCGTTGTTAGAAGGCCCTGGTAAGGTATTTCACACTGAATGTCCGATCTCTTCCTCATCAAATTCTTGATCATTACCTAAGTACTATGTTCAATTTTAGATGCAGTGATGAGAGGGTATATCTCTCAATGCACTGGTTAATGCTACAATATAGTTAGGCATTTTCATTGTCATGTGATGAAAGTGAACAGCCTTTGTAGTATTCTGGTTCCATGGGTCTCTTGGTAGATATGCAATATCTTCTAGATTCAAACCAAACTTCCCTGCTGGGGTGGTACACATCCGGAATAGCGACACAGGGAGTACTTTAAGCCAGTTCGTAATTTACAATGTTTGATTGGCTCGTTCAACGAGACCAGCAGCCTGTGGCCGATATACACAATGTAATTACTGTTGGAAGCCCATCTGATCAGAACATTATTTAGTAATCTTTCTCACAAAATGAGAGTCATTATCCGGACTCAGCACAGTTGATATTCCATACCTGGCTATAATTTATTTCATAAGTACTTTAAGAACTGTAGAATCTTTATTGTCCACGGTAGGATAAGCTTCAATCCATTTACTAAAGACATCTACAATAACCAATACATATTTATAAAACTGACATATTTCCAACTCACTGTCGTCCATCTGGAGGGTCTCGAACGGACCCATGCGTAAGGAGGTTCTCCCTTTTCTGCAGGTTATACCCTTCCCGGGGTGATATTGCTGACAGGTCAGACACCGACTACTAATCCCTTGTGCCAGAGTCTGCAACTTTGGATGCCACCATGTATCTGAAAGCGTATCACCAGTTGCTAGGGCACCACAATGAGTTGCTAAGTGTATACATTCAATAACACACATTACAAGTTCATCTGACATAAATCTTTGCTCAGCCGCGATAACACATAATCCAGACATGCAATCAAATTTACAACAAAGCTGTTTCCACATTTCTATTTCTTGGTCGTTGTTATTGTTTTTTTCTGAGGGAGACTTGTCTTTGTCTATGCTTTTATTCTCCCTTATCATTCTAGGTGCCATCACCCCGCGCCCTTGGGACACTTCCTTAGCTTCTTGGCAATTTGTATTTGCAACATAAGGGATAGTAAGAGGTCTGATATCAATTGCTGGTGGGATGTCTGCGTTCCCGCTGAAGTCAAGAAAACCCTGTTTTTCCACAACTGTCCACCATCATGGACCACTCCAAAAGCATATCTGGAGTCAGTATCAATGTTGATTCCCAAGTCCTTCCCTGAGGTGCAGGTTCTAATCAGGGCAAACAGTTTCACTTGTTGCGTAGACATTGAGTTTCTAAGGACGCCTCCTCCACATTAGTCCCACCCAGTTCTATAATTTCGTATCCTGAAAGTCTTTCACCTGGGGATCCAATTGATGCTTGCCCATCTACATACATACTTCAGTCAGGGTGTGTCCTGTGAATATCTGTCACATCTTCCAGGCAGAGGTATCTTCTTTAATCACAAATAGGCAGTCGTGCCCTGACTCAGCTTGTTGCTCCGGATTTGGGGAGGGTGTGAGTGGACTGAATGTTGTCCCGCAACTTGTAATACCAGAACAAGTTCCTTGTCAGTGTAATACCTGTTCTTCCACTGTCGCTAGTCAGAATTAAGGAAATTGATCATCCTGGGAGAAGTCTGTGTGCTTCCGTTGTCATTGATCTCCTTGCCAACCCCCCCTTTGTTCGTGTTGAGAACCCTCTGCCGCTAGTCTCCGCCATTAACACTTCTTACTGCAATGGCCTTGCTGGATACAATTAAAGTATCATTTAACTGCAGAGGCCATTTGGCTCTGAAAATTGTCAGTCCGGTCGATATTGTTAGTTTTTATTACCTCTGCGACAGTAGCTGGGAGAAAACGTATTAGGATAGCACAGTACTGCGGTGATTTCTGACCGTTTCGATACCTATCATCCCCCGACTGAATGATGTACATCTCTGACAAACTCTTCAAAAATTCGTCCGACCCCTCTCCTTACCTGCGTTTAGCATCCAGGATTTTGTAGCTATCAATAGGTTTTTGCACAGTGGTAGTAAGAGCGGTAAGGATTTATTCATCTCTGGCTTCATCCTGAGCATGTTAATTAACCAGCGCGTCGTGGGTTCGGAACCCCAAGTTAGCTAGGAATCTTGCGTGTTCTACTGGGATTAGGACGTGTGGTATGGGTTGGCACATTTTGTCTTACTGCTGGTACAGAGCGCTACAGAGGATGCCACCAACACCGATGCTGTCGGAGTCAGGGAACACTGCCGGAGCTGATGGAGCTGTTATGGCGGACGCAGGTGGTGCTGCAAGACCTGCAACATCGATATTACCGTAGGCTGGGGGCTGTTTGAATGATGACGGTTACCATAGCACGTGAGCATTAGCACAGATTCTACTCACCCACTCATACAAATTAATCCTCGTAGTCTCTCTCCATCAAAACTAAACCAACCATTAGATCACACAAGCTGCTGCTCGAGTCCTCTTGACGTCTTAGAACGAGCATCACACCACTTCAGTTTTGAGTTCACATCATTCAAGTGGCTTTCTGTCTGTCAAATAAATGATTTCAAAATATTACTGTTGCTTAATAAAGCACTGAATGGTCCAGAGCAAAAATACATTTTTGATCTGCTAAATTGTGAACCATCCACACCTCTGAGGTCGTCTGGGACAGGTGCTTTCTGTCACCTGTCAGAACGAAACATGAAGAAACAGCGTTTATTATTTCACCACATATATACAAAGGACAAGGGATTATTGTCACACACACCAATTGGTGCAGTGAAATCCAAGTTGCCATTTGCAGGAAATAAAACTAATAAAATACAACATTCAAGAATTCAACATTAAACATAAAAACATCCCCCCACTATGGTTCCCACTGCGAGGGAAGGCAACAAGTCCAGTGGTCGTCCTCTTGTTCACCCTTGGTGGGGCGTATTGAGGCCACCGCAGTCGCCGCGACGGCGGCCCGGTGGTCCAGACCCTCTCGCCGGATGATGGAGCTCCGGTGTCGGGAGAACAGTCTCAGCGACTTGGGTGTCCTTACCGGCCGTTTCCTTCCCGGAGACCGCGGCTCCCGATGTCCACAGGCCGCGCTGTCGGAGCTCCAACGCTGGCGATCTCGGCGCAAGATCGCAGGCTCCGCGGTTTTGGAATCGGCGGTCTCAGCAATCCGGAGCTTATCACACGGCGACCTGGTTAAGGCATCGACCGCTCCGCGATGGTCCTTCAGCGCTGTGCCGCCGCTGAAGTTGAGGTTCTGGCCGGGCCGTCAGGAAACGCGGCTACATTCCCGTTGGCAGGCCGCGATGAAGGGGCGAAGATGCCTCGGAGGAAAGCCCCATCTCTGACTGAGAAATAAAATCCTCCCCCCCAACCCCTACATAAAACGACTAGACCTCCAAAACAAAGCATTTTAACACATTAAAATAAAAAAATAGGTGAAAGGACAAACAGCTGCAGGCAGTGCAGCCACACTCGCCGGTGCCTCCACTTGAATATATTAAACAATTTCCATAAAAATGTAGTTCCACCCAAATTAACAACGCTGAATACCAATGGCATTAAACATAATCAGCATAGTTCTAATATGTCTTTATTCTGTACCAGTTCATCCAGTCCACTTATTCGTTCTAATTCCCCCAACAGGGCTCCTCTTATCTGCTCCACCAGGGAAAGCGTGTCTGAGAGAAATACAAGCCACGCGATTTTGTGAAGTATTTCAGCAAGCAATGCAATAGCAATGAGCTATTTCATGCCTTGTGATTCATTTTGGCAAACTATTTCACACAAAACAATTAAATTCTCACAAGACAATTTTTACACATCAAAATACATTCCACAATAAAATATATTCACAATACCCTTCACAAACTCATAGTATTTTAGAACGACAAAACTTAATAATGAAGAAAGTATTTGATTTTAATAGTGCATCTGAAGAATCTGAGTGAACCGCTTTGTGAAAGCACTGAGCCGTGCAGAATTCAGCAGAAGAATGTTGTTATCAGAGAAAATGTGATACTTCTTCAATTTTAATGCAAAATCATACAAACTTAAACAAAGACATTCATAATACACTTTGACCTAACAGAATTTAGAGCAGAACGTTTTTGATTGCAGCACTGAAATACCACAGACACCCCTTACCACCTCGGCGCTCAGGTAATATGTCAATGTTTACTTCAGCCCGAAATCGCTTACCAACCTTTTACACAGTAAAGGCTCTCAAAGTAATTTATCAAATTATCACGACTTTCTACCTCGATGCTGATTTTAGAGTCATTTAGCAAATTATTAGTCCGGCCCGCAACGTACACCAATTACCCAAATAATGAAATGTTCGCTCAGTAATCAATATAATCGACCCAACATGAGTATTCTTCGGACCACTAGCCTCAATCTCTTCAGGAAGCCTCTCGAAGGCCAGCGAATTACCGAGCAGCTGGATCAGGGAAACGGAGGAATACAGATGGAGTAAAATCTCTCATCGGGGTCTCATTTCCAAGACTCCCTGACTCAAAATTCAACCCTTTTACACCAGGGCATTTACTCAATTTTACTGATGTATTTTCCTCATTGAGGCCCTTTCGGAATCATTACAAAGGTTATCACCATACCACATATGTTGGTCGGGGTTTGCTCCAGTTCAGGTGCATTAACAAAATTTAGCTCCCGTCCAAGAGTCAATTTCGTGAGCCTGGCTCTAAACATATTTACCCAATTTGGCTACAGACTGGTTGTCATTACCCAGCTTGACATGGAATTTGGAGTATTAGTGTAGTCTTACCTTGCACATGGGTTTTATGTTGGTATGAATGCTGGGCATGTGAAGGAGTATAATAATGTAAATGATGTGATACTGTCAGTGAAGAAGGATGTCGGCACGGCTGCAACTGGTGATCTTCCTGTGATGTTTAAGAAAGAACTGCAGATGTTGGTAAAATCGAAGGTAGACATAAATTGCTGGAGAAACTCAGCGGATGAGACAGCATCTATGGAGAAAATGATTTGACGATGTTTCGAGTCGAGACCCTTCTTCAGACTGATGTCAGGTGAGAGGGTAGGACAAAGAAAGAACGTAGGCGGAGACATTGGGACGAGTGGGAGAACTGTAAAGTGGAGGGGATGGAGAGAGAGAGTGCAAGGGTTAAATGAGTTGGAGGGGTCAATGAAAGAGCTTTCTCATTGCCATCCTGTTTTAACCAATCTATCCACCTCCACGGACATGAAGCACAAGACTGACACCAGTGTGTGCATGCGCCGAGAAGTGTATTCAGTGTTGGCTGAACAAATTCAGATTCAGATTCAGATTCAATTTTAATTGTCATTGTCAGTGTACAATACAGAGACAACGAAATGCATTTAGCATCTCCCTGGAAGAGCGACACAGCAAATGATTTGAAATTCTGATCTTGTGTGTGGACTCGATAAGAAGAAGACCTGAAGTTCGAGAAGTCAATGTTCATACCGTAGGGGGGTGTGTGGGAGGGAGTTCAAGTGGAGGGCCACCGGTAGATCAGGTTGTTTAATGGCGGATGTGTGTCATGTACATCAATGATCTAGATGATGGGGTGGAAAATTGGATAAGTAAGTATGCAGATGATACTAAGATAGGTGGTGCTGTGGATAATGAAGTAGATTTTCAAAGTCTACAGAGAGATTTGAGACATTTGGAGGAGTGGGCTGAAAGTTGGCAGATGTAGTTTAATGCTGATAAGTGTGAGGTGCTACATCTAGGCAGGACAAATCAAATAGGACGTACATGGTAAATGGTAGGGAATTGAGGAATGCTTTGGAACAGAGGGATCTAGGAATAACTGTGCATAGTTCCCTGAAGGTGGAATCGCATGTAGATAGGGTGGCAAAGAAAGCTTTTGGTGTGCTGGCCTTTATAAATCAGAGCATTGAATATAGGAGTAGGGAAGTAATGTTAAAATTGTACAAGGCATTGGTGAGACCAATTCTGGAGTATGGTGTACAATTTTGGTCGCCTAATTATAGGAAGGATGTCAACAAAATAGAGAGAGTACAGAGGAGATTTACTAGAATGTTGCCTGGGTTCCAGCAACTAAGTTACAGAGAAAGGTTGAGCAAGAGTCTTTATTCTTTGGAGCGCGGAAGGTTAAGGGGGGACTTGATTGAGGTCTCTAAAATGATGAAAGGGATAGACAGAGTTGACGTGGATAAGCTTTTACCATTGGGGGTAGGGAAGATTCAAACAAGAGGGCATGACATAAGAATTAAGGGACAGAAGTTTAGGGGTAACATGAGGGGGAACTCCTTTTCTTAGAGTGTGGTGGCTGTGTGGAATGATCTTCCAGCAGAAGTGGTGGAGGCAGGATCGATTTTAACATTTAAAAGTAAAGTGGATAGGTAGATGGACGGGAAGGGAATGGAGGGGTATGGTCTGAGTGCACGTCGATGGGACTAGGGAATAAAAATGGTCGGCACGTACTGGAAGGGCCGAGAAGGCCTGTTTCCGTGCTGTAATTGTTATATGTTATATATGTTAATGTGGACTGAGCGGAGGTGTTCAGCGAATCGATCGCCGAGCCTGCGCTTGGTCTCGCCGATGTAGATAAGTTGGCCTCAGGAACAGCGGATGCAGTAGATGACGTTGGAGGAGGTGCCACATTGCTGGAATGTTTCAATGCAATGTGACAGTGATAAGGATAATATTGTTAAAACAGGCCTGACTCTTTAAATTGTTTATGTACGATCGGCGCAAAAAAAAGAGAACAGACGAAATCAACTCTTAAATTCCAAGGAGTTAAGTGAAATCTGGAAAGATACTTGCGATGATTGAAACTAAACGGTTCTGGAAGTAATCTTGGCTGGTGGGGTCGGCGGCGGCATACATTACGGTAGAGTTGGCGGCAGCGTCGTTCAGCAGGGGAGGGCTGTGGCAGACACAAGTCACCACTGTAATGGTGGGTGGTCGCTGCGTGATAAAATCCAAAATCCCAATGTGGATCGTCGCGGGTCACCAAAAAAACGAGTACAAACTTTGAGATCAATCGGTGAGATAAGTTTAATATACGTGTGCGTTGGGACTCTCTAACATTAGAGTCATTGCTGCTGCTGCTGAGCGAGTGTGTTGACTCGAGCTCAGCTACCTGTTGACTGGTGATCTCAAGGTAAGATCTGCTGATGTAGATCACTCCACTTCACCCATGACGTAACATGACTGTCCTCGTAACCACTGACGACGGTTCGACAGTAAATGGTCTGCCTGTCAGGTGATACCACACTACCAGGTAAAGTAAACATCATGGGTAAGGCCCCTCTCCTTGACCAATCACATGCAATGAAGATTATGCAATATAGTCTTCAACATAATTGTAACCCATCATTTCCTATCCAATCCCAAGCATGCATTTGCAACAGGACCTAGCTCCTTCTGCAAAATCTCATACATATTAACAAATAAACACATTTATTTTCACATCAACCTTTATTCAACCTCGTCCCAGGCTACAGACACTCTGGAGCCATGATCCTCATGGCGTTCCAGCTTTTGCACAGGATGACAAGCAAATTTTACAGAGGCAGATATCCCCCATTTTGTCAAGCATGCAAAATGCCTTATATTCTCACTTGCAGCTCATTAATAGGCTGGGGCGAAGAGGGAGAATAGAGAGGGTCGGAGAGAGAGTGTCATGTCAGAGAGAGGATGGTGGAAGAGCGAAAGGGAGAAGGGTAATGTGCGGCAACATTTGCTGTTTTATTTGGGTTTAGAACAATTCTGAGGCGGATCATCCTCACACCCTGCTTCCTGTAAGGACTCCATCCCCTATTCCCAATTCCTCCGTCTACGCCGCATCTGCTCCCAGGATGACGTGTTCCACACCAGGTCATCACAAATGTCCTCGTTCTTCAGATAACGGGGTTTCCCCTCCCCCACTATAGATGAGGCTCGCACCAGGGTCTCCTCCATACCCCGCAACACTGCCCTTTCTCCTCATTCCCCCACTCACAACAAGGGCGGAGTCCCCCTGGTCCTCACCTTTCACCCCACCAGCCAGCGCATACAACAGATAGTCCTCCGCCAGTTTCGCCACCTCCAACGTGACCCCTCCACTCGCCACATCTTCCCATCTCCCCCCCCTGTCTGCCTTCCGCAAAGACCGCTCCCTCCGCAACTCCCTTGTCAATTCTTCCCTTCCCTCCCGCTCCACTCCTTCCCCGGGCACTTTCCCTTGCAACCACAAGAGATGCTACACTTGTCCCTTCACCTCCCCCATCCATTCCTTTCAGGGACCCAAGCAGTCATTCCAAGTCCGACAGAGGTTAACCTGCTCCTCCTCCAACCCCATCTACTGCATCCGTTGCTAAAGATGCCAGCTGATCTACATCGGTGAGACCAAGCGGAGGCTGGGCGATCGTTTCGCCGAACACCCCCGCTCGGTCCGCAATAACCAACCCGACCTCCTGGTGGCTCAGCACTTCAACTCCCCCTTCCATTCCGTATCCGACCTCTCGGTCCTGGGCCTCCTCCACGGCCAGAGTGAGTAACACCGCAAGTTGGAGGAACAGCACCTCATATTCCGCTTGGAGAGTCTGCATCCTCTGGGCTTAAACATTAAATTTTCTCAATTCTGTTAACCCAGACTGCCCCCTCCCCTCCCCACCTCTCCCTCAGCCCTCGGGCCCGGACATTCCTTCTCCATCTCCCCCCCCCCCACCCCAGTCGCTATAGCTTCTCATTTTCACACCACAAACAGCTTACAATGGCCTGTTTCCTTTATCATCAATACTTTTTTGCATATCTTTCATTCATTGTTCTTTATCTCTCCACCTCACTGTTTATATCTCTCGTTTCCCTAATCCCTGACCAGTCTGAAGAAGGGTCTCGACCCGAAACGTCGCCTATCTCCGTCGCTCCTTAGATGCTGCTGCACCCGCTGAGTTTCTCCAGCTTTTTGTGTAACCGGCAATGTTTATGTTCTCTAAGTGTCATGAGTCTTTGGATCGTTGCTCCTCAGAGGTAATGAAGGCAGAGAATGTTATAATCCTAGAACAAAGTCAGATCCATTCCAGGCAAGCAAGGAGTGAATGGTTACCGGTGTCGCCGGGAGTGTGAGGTTGAGGTTACAGTCAGATGAGCCGCGATCACATTGATTGGTGAAACAGCGTGGGGGCTATTTTAGTCCGAGACGAACTGTGGAACTAATTCCTCCATCGCGCAGCCCGCCTTCAAATCGGGCACCAGAACAACTGAGCACGTCCATGGAATTTGGGATTGCATTGCTGAGCGAAGTGGATTGCAGTAAATCAGATTAACAACACCAGGTTGGGTCTGATGGAGTTTGAATCAATATCCCCTTTGCTGGAACAATGGCGCTCCCACTTTCCATCGCTCAATGTCGCAACAATTCACATACTTTGGAGTTTCTGAATCAAGTCTCTGAATAAATCACGACCTGCCTCAGCAGGGATTTCAATTGGCTGATGTCATCTGTTTCAAAATAATTTCAAAATGTCTATTTTTAAACTCTGTTGAAACTTCGTTGTCCCGGTGGAGACGGACAATGGTATAAAATCTCTGGCAATGTTCTGCCCCAGCATTTCATTCCGAGAGATTGACGGTAGCTTCCGGGGACGTCGCTGAGCAGAGAAATGGGGGGAAATCTTTGGGAATATTTCAGCGTACAGAAAATCTTGTACGTGGTCATTGCTGCCGTTGGAGTCCCTGGTAAGTGAGCAGAACAATTCAAGGTTTATAACTCCGTGTGTAAACCCGTGTTGACCTGATTCTGATCATGTTATAAGATTCCCAACTGATGATCATTGTACAAGAATATGGGAAGTTTACCAATCTCTCAGTGAAAGATTTTTTGAATTAACGCTGTGATATTTCTTATTTTCAGACAGCTGAAGCTAACCCTCCTTTTCTCTCACTGCCGGGACCCACTGGAATGTTGTTCGTGTCTTCAGTGGGACCCAGAGTTGTCCCAGTGCTCGGGACAGGCAGTTCTCCGGCATCATGTGATTGGGAGGGGTTTGCATTGTGAAGTTCACTGTGTCTGAGTTCTTGATCAGAGTGAACACCCGCTCCTGTGAACACGTCTGACTGTGGAGTATGTCACTGTCGGATTCCACCGCCTGTTTGTCAATAATTGGATCTCCTGAACCAGTGGTCGTGGATCTACCGGCGTGTGTTGCTACCGACCAGAACTAATTGTGGAATGAATCCACGAACGCAGACACTCTGCCTGCCGGATTCAAAGTTGTCCCTGCCTTCCATCAGGAACACTCCATCCTCGTCCCAATCAGATGCCCAATTCCCAGAGCACTGGTCATCGCGGCCGGTCACGGTTTCGTCCGTGAAACCGTCACCATCAAAGACTATGAGCAGGATTAACTATGGAAAGGACCATTCCACCTATTGTTGCGGGTCGCTGCTCGTTCACTCCCCGCCTTTTACCCCGCCCGTCGCCTTATCTCTACTCCCCTGAAGCAGGCAGGTCGGGCACAGTCGGAGCCGCGTCTGATATTGTTAAACTTGCAGCCGCGCACCGACTCCAACACGTTTGATTTTTAACTGAAATTCGAGCTGGTGTTCAGCCCCGGAGAACGTGTTCAGTAATGCCCAATGTCGGTTATTTTATCTTTCCGCAGTGAATTTACTGGCGATTGTGATCCTGTCCCGGGGAAAGTGCGGCCTCTCCACCTGCACCACTCGCTACCTGGTGGCCATGGCAGCGGCCGATCTACTGGCCGTGATCACCACGGTCATTTTGTTTTGGATCCGACATCATTATTTTGATTGGAGTTTCCTGTCTATCTACCCTGTGTGCAGTGTTATTAATGTACTGACGTTTGCAGCTACAGACTGTTCTGTCTGGTTCACCGTCACTTTGACCTTTGATCGGTTTGTCGCCATTTGTTGCCAGAAGCTGAAAACAACATACTGCAGCGGGAAAACTGCGGCTGTGGTTCTCGCAACAATCGGCGTTCTGCTCTGTCTGAAAAACGTTCCCCGCTACTTCATAAGTAGACCACAGAAAACCATTGACAATGTCCAGTGGTTCTGTATTACGTTGGACAGTTATTTCACTGACCCCGGGTGGGTGGCATATGACTGGCTCGACACGGTTTTAACTCCACTCCTCCCTTTCGCTGTAATCCTGCTGCTCAACGCTCTGACAGTCCGGCACATTTTAGTGGCCAGTCGGGTCCGTAAGCGGCTGCGGGGTGAGAGCGAGGGGGAGAACCGCAGTGACCCGGAGATGGAGAGCAGGAGGAGATCTGTGGTTTTACTGTTCAGCATCTGCGGCAGCTTCATCCTCCTGTGGCTGACGAATGTTGTAAACGTATTCTATTATCAGATTGCAGCAATTGGAATTGATCTGAATCATTCTGAATATATCTTTCACTTCGTCGGGTATTTGCTGTGCAATCTCAGCTGCTGCACGAACACGTTTATTTACGCGGCGACCCAGTCCAAGTTCAGAGAGCAGGTGATTAGAGCGGTGAAATATGCACTCACCCCAGTGCTTCGGCTCATTAATAAATCCACGCCCTGAGCGCATCCCAGAGGCGGCCGCATTCTCTCCGCTCCAGCCCCTGACATTCATCGCCGGACCTTCCAGGTGTGTGTTCCTCGTCGATGGCCCCATTGACGGCCCTGCCCCGTGACCTCCAGCCCGTCACAGCGAGACCTGTCACGTTTACTCAATCGTCACTTCTCCCTCCGCAGAACGGACCGGTATGGAGTAAACTCCGTTCTGGGACCGTTCATCGCGTCACCCTCCGCAGTGGGGACCGGTCTGGGGTAAAATCCACAATGGGACCGATCGTCCCGTCTCCTTCCGCGGTTTAGATCTACTTCTTGAACGTGTTCCGTCTGGTATTTCCATCCCCGAAATTATTTTCCATTCTCCCACTAGTGACTGGACCGTCTGGTGTGACCTTCCTCAGAGGCCCCTATCCCTTCTCACGGTGTCTAAGAGTCATGGGGTCATGTAGCCCGGTAACATTTCCTGCTCAACTAGTCCACTCAAATGCACTATGTCCCTTCTATCCCATTCCAACCTGCCCGTGTTTGGCCCATATCCCTCCCGACCTCTCCTAACTATTTACAGGTCTCCAATGTTTCTTACAAGTTGCAATAATACATGCTGCTGGCACCTCGCTCATTTCACCAACCACCTTGTGTGTATGGGGGGATTTAGTGCTCTATTGTGCGATACCTGTACCATGTATTTGACTTTAGTCACGCATGGTACAGACACAGTGGCGTGTAAATATAACAACTCGGTTTATTAAAGGCGTTATCGATGCACATCTGTGAAACACTCTGGCAAGACGCCACACTCATTCCTCTCCCATTCCCCTCGCACAACCCCTCTCCACCCTCCCTCTCCATCTTTTCTCTCTCGGTCTCTCTTCACCCACTCCCCCTCTATCCCCCTGTCTCTCTCCCTCGTTTCTCTCTCCCGGCTCTCCCTCCCTCGCTCTCCTTCCTTCTCTCCGTCAATAATCCCCCTGTCTCTCTCCCGCGTTTCTCTCTCCCGGCTCTCTCTCCCCCGCTGTCCTCCCCTCTCTCTATCAATAACCCCCCCCCCCGCTCTCTCTCTCTCTCTCTCTCTCTCTCTCTCTCTCTCTCTCTCTCTCTCTCTCTCTCTCTCTCTCTCTCTCTCTCTCTCTCTCTCTCTCTCTCTCTCTCTCTCTCTCTCTCTCTCTCTCTCTCTCTCTCTCTCTCTCTCTCTCTCTTTCAATTTATCTATCTATCGCTATCTCCCCCCCGTAACCCCTCTCTTCTCTTTTGACTTAATAAACTAAACAAAACAACTAAAACCTAAACTCACCTCCCACTTTCTACCCCTCTATCTCCCTTTCTCCCCACTCATTATAATAAATTTACAATAATAAATGAAATTTATATTTGATGCCCTCTCGCCCCTCCTCATAGTCAATTTACATGAAAGTAAACTAATATTTGTTAATCCCTTTCTCTCCCTCCCCTTCTTCGAATCCTCTCCCCCCCCCTTTCTCTCTGTACCCTCTCTACCCTCTCTGCCATCTCTCTCACTTCCTCTTCCCCCCTCTTGCTCTCCATTCATTCTCTCCCCCCTCTCTGATCTGAATCACCACCAGCAAACCAGTGTAGATGCTAACCATCATGGGGTATCATGATCAATGTTATTTAATTCACATCTGCCGAGATACAGATAAATTTATCAAACAAAAAAAACAACAACAAGTTATATGACTACATAGATCAAACATAGACTTAAACAGCCACCACAGCGGCGTGTTAGAACCCCCAGGGCACACGGCATAAGCATGCAGGTCCAGCAGGCAGCGAATAAGCCAAATAGCATTTTGGCCTACATAACAAGAGGAGTTGAGTATAGCAGCGAATAGGTCCTTCTGCAGTTTACAGGGTTCCCATTGCGACCACACCTGGAGTATTGTGTGCAGTTTTGGTCTCCAAACTTGAGGAAGGACATTGTTGCGTTTGTGGGAGTGCAGTGTAGGTTCACAAGGTTAATACCCGGGATGGCGTGACTGTCATATGCTGATAGATTAGAGCGGCTGCGCTTGTATACTCTGGTATTGAGAAGGATGAAAGGGGATCTTATTGACACATGTATGATTATTAACGTTTAGGACACACTTGAGGCAGGACACATTTTGCCGATGTTGGTGGAGTCTAGAACCGGGAGCCACACTTTAAGAATAAAGGGTAAGGCAATTAGAACGGAGATGAGGGAACACATTTGCACTCAGATAGTTCTGAATCTGTAGAGAGCATTGCATTGAAAGCATCCAGAAAACCAGCCTCCATCGCCCTCTGAGCCAGAGAAAGCCACTGACTCACAACTCACCGTGTGCACAAGTTTTTCCTCATTTCCGTGCAAAATGGCGTGGCCCTCATACTTAAACCGTCGGCTCTGATTTTGGACTCCCCGAATATCGGGAATATGTTTTCTGCCAACACACTGACGGGATTGCTTTCTGTCCACAACCCGCTATTTGTACATCCACTTATTTAATGGAATATCAGTATGGTGTTCAGACATGTCTTATCACCAGGACGACCTTCTGTATTAACCCGGAAATACCGAGCATCACTCGGGAAACTACGGACGGCAGTGATGCTTACCTGACATTCATCGTTTGTACTCCAGAAGGCGTTGAGTGGCACCAGTACGGGTCACGGTTCGTGGACTATTGCACGGCAGTCGAGGTCACGACTCGTGCCCCGTACTGTTGCCGCGCAACGCCCTCTGGAATATAAACGGTGAACGTCAGGTAAGCACGGGACCGTCTGTCCCCGCGGCCGGGGAAAGTGAGTCACCCGGTGTGGGTGTCGGAAGTTGAATCTCCCCCTCTGTGGGTCGGGGTTGTGGGGTCGGCGGGATGGGGGGTATCACCCTGGTGTACAGTTCGCGGGGGGGGGGGGGGGGTGAATCAGCTCGTTGTGCATCGCGCTGGGTGACTCTGGGTGGGCGGAGGGACCAGATTGGCCCCACAATTGCTACAGCTGACGGGTGCGTTGCCGGGTACTCGTCTGCTGTCCTGCCGTGAGCAGCGGCCCCACTGCACTCGGCCCCGTGTGCGTGTACGCAGCCGACACACAGCCCGTCACAGTGCGGCCGCCCACTCCACCTCCACCTCTCCCCCTCCTCTTCTCTCCCGCGTCCACATCGCCCCTCTTCTTCTCTCCCCCTCCACCTCTCCCCTCCTCCTCTCTACCCCTCCACCTCTCCCCTCCACTCACCCCTCCTCTCTTTCCCCGTCCCCCTCCCCTATCCCCTCTACTCTCTCTCCCCTCTACTCTCGCTCTCACCCTCCCTCCCTTCCACCCATGTATTTCCGCCTTTCCACCATTCTCTCTCCCCTTCTCTCTCCCCCTTCTCCCTCCCTTCCTCAATCTCCACCTCTCTCTTCCCCTCCTCTCTCCCTCTTCTCTCCCCAACTTCACTCTCCCCCTCCACACTCTCCCTCTCCTCTCTCTCCCCCTCCAATCAATCGCCACCTGCCCCTTCTCTCCCTCTCAACCCCAACTCCACCACCCTCTCTCCTCCATCCTCTCTCCCTCCCATTCCCCCCTCTGCCCCCCACCCCTCACCACTTCCCATGCACCTTCCAACTCCGCTTATCCTCCCGCTCTCCACTCTGGCCTTCACCCCCTCTCCACCCTCCCCTCTCATCCCCCCTCGCCAACCTCCCCTCCTTCCCCATCCTCTCTCCCTCCTCTTCTCCCCATCCACCCATCCACCATCGTCTTCTCTCCCCTCTACCTCCCCCTCCTCTTCTCTCCTCGCCATCTCCCCCAATCCGCTCTCCACCCTCTCACTCATCACCTACTCTGTCCCCCTCCCTCCGCCTCTCCCCTTTACTCTCTCTCTCGTCTCTACTCTCTCTCCCATATAATCTCTCTCTCCCCTCTAATCTCTCTCACACCCTCCCTTCTCCCCCTGCCTTTCCACCACTCCCCTGCTAACTCTTCCCTTCTCTCTCTCTCCCCTTCTCTCTTTCCCCCTCCTCTATCTCTCCCACCTCTCTCCCTCCTCACTCTCCGTCCCCTCTCGCTCGCTCCTATCTCTCCCGCTCCACTCACTCCACCTCCTCTTTCCCCCTCCTCTCTATCCCCCTCCTCTCTCCCCTCCACTCTCTCCATCTCCTCACTCTCCCCCTCCAATCGCACTCCATCTCACCGCTCCTCCTCACCCCTTCTCCCTCCCCCTCTCCTCTCCCCTCTCCTAGCCCGTCCCCCTCTCGCCTCTTCACCCTCCCTCCCCTCCCCCTCTCTCCCCTCCCCCTCTCACCCTCGTCCCCTCGCTCCCTCCGCCCCCACCCCTCTCTTCTCCCCCTCCTATCTCCTCCCTCCACCCCTTCCCCTCCCCCACCCCTCTCTACCCTCCTCACCCACCCACCCCTCTATCCCCATCCCCCTCTCATTCCCATCCCCCTCTAACACCCCTTCCCCACGCCTATCTCCCCTTCACCCTCCACGTTCTCCTCCCCACCCCATCCCCATCCCGATCCCACTCTCTCTCCCTTCCCCCTCCCCTCCCCTCCCCTCCCCTCTGCTCACCCTCCCAACTCTCTCCCCCATCTCCACCCTCCCCCCTCTCCCCTGTCTCATCCAGCTCCCTCCCTCTCTTCTCTCTCTCCTCACCCCTCTAATCACTCTTCTCTCATCAAACCTCTATGCTCACCCCTCTCCTCACCCCTCTCTCCTCATCCCTCTCTCCTCACTCCTCTCTCATCACCCCTCTCTCCTCACCCCTCTCTCCTCATCCTATATCCTCACCTCTCACCCTCTCTCCTCACCCCTCTCTCCTCACTCCTCTCTCCCCCTCTTCTAACCCACCTCTCTCCTCCCCCTCTCTGCCCCATTCCACATTGTCCTCACTCCTATCCTCAGGCCTCTCTCCTCACCCCTCTCTCCTCACCCCTCTCCGTCCCCTCTACACGACCCTCTCCCCATCACGTCCAACTCCCTCTCCATTCCCCCATCCTCCTCCCTCCCGCCTCTCTCACCCATCCCTATCTCCCCTACCACCCTCCCCCACCACTCCCCCCTCCCCCCTCCCCCCCTCCCCACACTTCCCCTTCTCTCCCCCTGCCACCATGCCCAACCATCACTCCCCCTTCCCCCTCTCCCCTACCCCTCTCTCCCACTTCCTGATCGCCTCTCTACACCCCTCCACCTGCACCCTCACATCCCCTCCCCCACCTCTCCCACCCCATCCCTCTCTCCCCTCCCCCCATCCCCCTATCCCCGCTCTCCTCCACCTCCCCATCCCCCGCTCTCTCCCTTCCCCATCTCCTCCACTCCCCTCCCCAATTTCTACCCCATCTTCGCCTTTCCTCCTCCCCCTCTTCCCCCTCGTCCCCCTCTATCCTCCCCTACTATCCTCCCCTAACCCCGCTCCTCACCCCTCTCTCCTCACCCCTCTCTCCGCCACCTCTCCCTCCCCCTCCTCTCCCTCCCCTCTCCCTCCCCTTCCCCTCCCCACTCTCTCTCCCCATCTCCCCCGTCCCCACTCTCCCCCCCCTCTCCTCCATCCCTTCCTCCCTCCCACATCCTCCGCCCCTCCCCCTCACTCATTTCCTCCTCTTCCCCTCCACCCTCCCCCTCTCCCCTCTACTCTCTCCCCTCTACTCTCTCTCTCTCCCATCTAAAGTCTCTCTCATCCATTTTACACTGACAATGACAATTAAAATTGAATCTGAATCTGAATCTGAATCTGAATCTCTCATGGAATGTTGGGGAAATTGTGGAAATGTGTGGACTAACAAGCTACTTAGTTGACGTTGGAGATAGAATCATGTTGATCAAATGAATCCAGCCAAAGATGAACCAAAAACGGAGAATTAATTTCAATGCACTGAGTTTTTGTCTGAAATTCAATTCTAAGCGACCACTGTGATTGAAACATAAAGTTCAGTAAGTACAGACAAACAAACATATTTCACTTGTCAAATTCAGTGTGCTAAAACAGAACCAAACAAGCCTACGGTTGATTTAACACATAAACCTGTTACACCTGTTACTGTTAGACGATCAGGCAGGATCCGTAAAACAGTAGTTAGGTTAGGGTTGCAAGTTAAATAACTCACTCCACAATGAAAACAAAAATGTGTAGATATGAAAAATCAATACTGGATTAAATCAAATGTCACACCAATAAAATTGTAACCGAGTACTTAGATTTAATACTTTAAAATGGAGAGCAGTGTAACGTATTCATACATATTCGTGTGCATGTTAATCCGTTGGTGTTCAATATACGCAGGGAATGCTGGGTAATGAATCTCTCTCTCGTGATCCAGGCGCCAAGTAAGACTAGTTCTTCATTCTGCCGTCCGGAATATAACAGTGGCTAACCCTTTTAACCGCGCTTCGCAAGAAAAGCATTGGAGAGAAGTGAGGACGAGCAGGAGGAGTGTTGGGGTAAGGGGGAGACAGATCAGGAGTGGAAATATGAAATGGCGAGACAGCGGAGAAGACGAAAGGGGAAGGGATTGAGGGAGAATGAACAATCAAAGGGAGAGTGGGAAGATGAAGGGATGAGGGGAAATTCAGAGCGAGTGGGTTGGCAAAAGGGAGAGAGGGAAGGGTCGAAGAGTGCAGGAGAGAGAGAAACAGGTCAGGGAGATGACAGTAGTAAGGACGGAAGGAGAGAGAAAGAGAGAAGGGTGTTGTTTTGCATCATTCGCTGTTATATTTAGGTTCAAGACAATTCTGAGGCGGCAATGTTCCTGTTCTTTCGTGAGTTTTTGGATCGTTCGCCCCTCAAACGAGCAAATGAGGTGATGAAGGCAGATACATTTGTTGTCAAAGAAAGATGGAAATATAGAACATAGGTGCAGGATGAGACCATTCGGCTCTTCGAGCCTGCACCGCCACTCAATAGGACAATGGCTGATCATCCAACTCAGTATCCTGTACCTGCCTTCTCTTCATGCCCCCTGATTCCTTTTGCCACAAGGGCCACATGTAACTCCCTCTTAAATATAGCTAATGCACTTGCCTCAATTACATTTTGTGGCAGAGAATTCCGCAGATTCAACACTCTCTCTGTGAAAAATGATTTTCTCATCTCGATCCTAAATACTTCCCCCGTTCATTAAACGGTGACCACTTGTTCTGGACTTCCCCAACATCGGGAACAATCTTCCTGCTTCTAGCCTGTCCAACCCCTTAAGAATGTTGTAAGTCTCTATAAGAGCCCCCCCCCGCAATCTTCTAAATTCCAGCGAGTCCAAGCCGAGTCTATCCAGTCTTTCTTCATATGGAAGTCAAATCAGGAATCAGCCTGGTGAACCTTCTCTCTGCTACCTCTATGGCAATAATGTATTTCCTCAGATTAGGAGACCAAAACTGAACGCAATACTCCAGGTGTGGCCTCACCAAGACCATGCAGAACTGCAGTAGAACCTCCTTGCTCTTGCACTGAAATCATGTTACTATGAATGCCAACATACCATTCGCTTTCTTCACTGCCTGCAACATCTGCATGGTTATTTTCAATGACCCAGGTTTCTTTTCATCTCGCCTTTTCATAATCGGCCACCATTCAGATAATAGTCCACTTTCCTGTTTTTGCCACCAAAGTGGATAACCTCACGTTGATCCACATTATACTGCATCTGCCATGCATTTTCCCACTCAGCCAAGCTATCCAACTCACCTTGCAGCCTGCCCCTCCAGCTTCTTGTAATCCGCAAACTTGGAGATGTTGGATATTCAATTCCCTCATCCAGATCATTAATATAAATTGTAAATAGCTGGGGTCCCAGCACTGAGCCTTGAGGTACCCCACTAGTCACTGCCTGCTATTCTGAAAAGGACCTGTTTACTCCTACTCTTTGCTTCCTCTCTGCCAGCCAGATCTCTATCCACATCAACACTGATCCCTCAATACCGTGTGCTTTCAGTTTGTATACTAATCTGTTATGTGGGACCTTGTCGAGAGCCATCTGAAAGTCCAGCTATAACACATCCACTGGTTCTCCCTTATCCACTTTACTAGTTACAGGGCAATGTCAGATACATTGAAGGCAAGAAAGGAGTGAATGGTTACCGTGATCGTCTCCCCGAGAGTGTGGGATTGAGGTCACAGCCAGATGAGCCGCGTTCATATTGAGCGGTGAGTGGAGGGGGCATTTTAGTCCAAGGCGAACTCTTGAAATCACACCTCAACCGCCCAGTCCATCTTCAAACGGAGCACCAGAAGTCATTCGAGGGTCCCTGCAATTTGGAATTGCCTTGCTGAGCGAAGTGGATTGAAGGAAATCAGGTTTACAACATGAGGTGGAGAGTTGGGTCTGATGGAGTTTGAAACAATATTCCTTTGCTGCAAAAATGCCGCTCCCAATTTCCATCCCTCAATATCGCCACAATTCCCAGTTCCTCAATCCAGTCTCTGAATAAATCACGACCTGTCTCAGCAGGGATTTGACTTGACTGATGTCATCTGTTTGCGAATAATTTCAAAAATCCACTATTAAACTGTAATGCATCTTCACTGTCCCGGTGTAGACGGAAAATGGTATAAAATGTCCGCGAATTTTCTGTCTCAACATTTCATTCCGTCACATTACCGGTAGCTCACGGGGACACGTCGCTGTGCAGAGAAAATGAGGGATATTTCATGCAATATTACAGTTTACAGAAAATCTTGTACGGGATTATTGCTGCCGTTGGAATCCCTGGTAAGTGAGCAGAACAATTCAAGTTGTATAACTCCATGTGTTAACCAGTGTTGAACTGATTCTAATCACGTTGCAAGATTCCCAACTGATGATCGTTGCACACGAATATGTGACATTTACCAATCCTCTCAGTGAAATAATTTTGAATTAACGCTGCGATTTATCATATTTTCAGATAGCTGAAATTAACTCCCTTTTCTCTCACTCGCGGGACCCACTGGGATATTCTTCCTGCCTTCAGTGGGACTTTACCCAGACTAGTCGGTGCAGGCAGCTCTCCGCGACGGTGTGACTGGGAGGGATTTACATTGTGAAGTTCATTGTGTACGAGTTATTGATCAGTGATAACTCGCTCCTGTGGGCACGTATCACTGCGGACTCTGTCACAGTAGGATTCCTCCGCCTGTTGGTGAATATTTGAATCGCTCTCCTGCACGGTGGTCGCGGATCTACCGACGTGTGTTGTTACCGAACTGAAATCACCGTGGAAGGAATCCATTAACGGAGCCACTCTGCTGCCGGATTGAAAGTTGTCCCTGCCGTTATTTGGAACGCTCCCTGTCCCCATCAGATGAAGAGTTCTCAGAACCCAGCTTAAACGCGGCTGGTGACGGTTAAGCTTGTGAAAACGGCACCATCAGAAACTGTGAACAGGGTTAACTATATAAATGACCATCACGCCTATTGTAGCGGGTGGCTGCTCATTTCCTCCCCGCCCTTTACCATCCCGTCGCATGATATATGTTCCCCTGAAGCAGGCAGGTCGGGCACGGTCGGAGCCGGGCCTTACATTATTAAGGGTTACACAAAAAGCTGGAGAAACTCAGCGGGTGCAGCAGCATCTAAGGAGCGAAGGAGATAGGCGACGTTTCGGGTCGAGACCCTTACATTATTAAACTTGCAGCCACGCACCGACACCAACATCCATACCTTTAGCTGAAATTCGTCCCGGTATTCAGCCCCGGAGTATATGTTTGGTAATGCCCCCTGTCCTTTACTTTCTCTTTCTGCAGTGAATTTATTGGCGATTGTGATCCTGTCCCGGGGAACGTACGGCCTATCCACCTGCACCACTGCCTACCTGGTGGCCATGGCAGCGTCAGATCTACTAACTGTTTTCACCACGGACATTTTAGAAAGGGAAAGAGAGAGAGAGACAGGGGAAAAGGGAATGGGAGGGAGAGAGAGGGGGTAACAAATATTAATTTAATATCATGTATATTGACTAGAAAGTGAAAGGGCGTGAGGGCATCAAATATTAATTGAGTTAATTATTGCAAAAATTATTATAACAAAGTGGGGAGAGAGGGGGAGAGTTTAGTTTTCAGTTTAACTTAGTTTAATTTATTTAGTTAAAGGAGAAGAGAGAGAGTTGCGGTGAACGGAAGAGTGAGAGAGAGAGAGAGAGAGAGAGAGGGGGGGGGGAGTGTAAGAGGGGAGCGAGTGTATCAAATAATAGTTTAGTTTCCGCGCTGTCTCTCTCAACTAAACTAGTGTGTGAACGGGCAATCGCTGGTCAGCACGGACAGTGGGCCGAAGGGCCTATTTCCGCGCCGCACCTCTGAAGTAAAATGGTAAAAAGTGAAGCAGGGAGAGGAGGGCGAGAGTTTGAGGCATGTTTCAAGAGGGCCGACTTTTGCCTCCTCTTCCCAGGGGAGGGCGAGGGAATCATCATTCTCCCCCATATCCAAACTCCACATGATGGTCAACACCTACACTGGATTGGTGGTGGTGTGTCAGATCAGAGATAGAGTGGGACGGGGAAAGAGAGAGAGAGAGGGGGGAGAGAGAGTCGACAGAGAGAGCGGAGAGAGAGGGGAGTGAGAGAGTGACGTGGGGAGAGGGGGAGATGAGAGATAAGGAGGGGCGGAAGGGGGGTAGAGAGAGGGAGAGAATGAGGGACGGGGAGAGAGTGGGGGGGAGAGTGACAGAGAGAGAGAGAGAGAGAGAGAAGGAGAGAGGTGGAGAGAAGGGAGATATTGTGAGGGCGGTAGGGGGAGAGAGCGGGGGGACGGGGATTGGGCACACAGAGAGGGTGGAGGGTAGGGGAAGTGAGTGATGGAAAAGAGAGTGTGGGAGAGTGTGGGGGGAGAGATAGAAGGCAGAGAGCGGGAGAGCAAGGAGAGAGAGAGAGGGGGGTAGAGAGGGCGGGGAGAGAAAGGGGGAGAGTAAGGGAGATAGAGAGAGGGAGGTGAGAAGGGGGAGAGAGGGGAGAGAGAGGGAGAGAGTGATGGGAGAGAGAGAGCGAGGGAGAGAGAGGGAGAGAAGGGAGAGAGCGAGGGAGAGAGAGGGAGAGAGAGGGAGAGAAGGGAGAGATTGCGAGGGCTGTAGGGAAGAGAGCCGGCGGACGGATATTGGGCACACAGAGAGGGTGGAGGGGGGAGAGAGTGAGGATGGGAGGAGGAAAGCGAGGGAGAGGTGAAAGAGAGAGAGCGGGGGAAGTGAGAGAGAGAGAGGGGGTGGTAGTGAGGAGGAGAGGAGGGAGAGAGCGGGAGAGAGAGAGTTCGGAAATAGAAAAGCAGGACCGAGAGGAGCAGACAGAGAGGGGAAGAAGGAATGGAGGCGGTAACAAATATTAGTTTAATTGCATGTAAATTGACTAAAGGTTGGAGGGGCGAGAGGGCGTCAAATATTAATATAGTTTATTACTATAAATGTATTATAATAATGTGGGGAGAGGGAGGAGGGGAGAGGGGGCGAGCTTTGTTTTTAGTTGACATTTGTTTAATTTATTTAGACAAAAGAGGGGGTGAGAGAGAGTTGCGTTGAGAGGAAGAGAGAGACAGCGGGGCGAGAGAGAGAGAGATGAGAGTGATTCAAATTTTATTTTTGTTTCGGCGTTGTATCTCTAAACGTTTGCCTCCTGTTCCCAGCGGAAGGCTAGAAAATCACCATTCTCCCCATTATCCAAAGTAACCATGATGGTCAACACCTACACTGGATTGCTGGTGGTGTTTCACATCAGAGAGAGAGAGACGGGGAGAGAGGGGAGAGAGAGTAGGAGAGAGGAAGCGGGGAAGAAAGAAAGGGAGGAAGTGAGGGAGAGAGATAAAGGGAGAGGGGAGAGAGAGAGAGAGAGAGAGAGAGAGAGAGAGAGAGAGAGAGAGAGAGAGAGAGAGAGAGAGAGAGAGAGAGAGAGAGAGAGAGAGAGAGAGAGAGAGAGAGAGGGGGGGGGGGAGAGAGAGAGAGAGAGAGAGAGAGAGAGAGAGAGAGAGAGAGAGAGAGAGAGAGAGAGAGAGAGAGAGAGAGAGAGAGAGAGAGAGAGGAGAGAGAGAGAGAGAGGGAGAGAGAGAGAGATCATTGAGAGAATTGTGAGGGGGAGAATGGGGAGAGAGCGGAGAGATGGAGAGATGGAGAGAGTAGACGTAGTGGGGGGGGGGGGGAGAACGCGGAGAGAGAGGGGGGAAGGGGGGAGAAGAGAAGCGAGAGAGGAGGAGATAAACAAGGCAGAGGGACGGGAGAGAGGAGGGACACTGGAGAGAGTGAGAGGGTGGAGAGGGAGGGGAGAGAGAGGGAGGGGAGGGAGAGCAAAGGCGAAGATTGAGAGAGGGGAGGGGAGAGATAGGTAGAGAGAGAGGGGAGAGAGAGGGGGAGAGAGAGAGGGGGATAGAGAGAGGGAGACAGAGGTGGAGAGGGAGCGGAGAGAAGGAGAGAGAGTAGAATGAGTGAGAGAGGGGGAGAGAAAGGGGGCGAGAGAGAGAGAAAGTGAGGGTTCAGAGGGGGAGAGAGAGGGGAAAGAGTTGGAGAGACAGGGGAAGAGAGTGGAGAGAGAGTGGGGTCTTCTCAAAGTGTTTCGCGATGTGCATCGATTAGGGCTTTAATAACCGACGTGTTGGTAGACAAGCCACTGAAATCCCATCTGCTTTAAATTGTGCCTGTGCTAGTCTGAGTAATGTCAGATATAGGGTACAGGTATCGCACAATATCGCACTAAATACCCCCTACACACATGGTGGTGGGCATAATGATCGAGCTACCAGAGGCATGTACTATTGCAACGTTTAATGAATATTTTGACCTGTCTATGGTTTCGACATGTTGAGAGGGATATGGGCCAAACACGGGTAGATTGGACTGGGATAGAAGAGGCATGTTGCATTGGGGAGTGGATGGGTTACCGAGCTCCGTGACCCCATGACTCTCCGACACCAGGGGATGAGACAAGCAGCCTGGGGGAAGGGCGCGCGAGACAGACAAGTCCCTAGTAGGGGATTGGTCAATCATTCCGGGGATGGTTGTACCTGACGGAACACGTTCAAGAGGGAGATCTGGACCGCGGAGGGTGACAGAAGCATTGGTTCCTGGACGGAGTTTACCGCAGACCTTTCCCCACAGCGGAGGGAGATGTGACGATTGGTCCCAGGGCGGAGTTTACCCCAGACAGGTCCCCACTGTGGAGGGAGGCGTGTGGTCGTTCATCACATACAAAGCGGGCTGCTCGGCGTTGCACTTTCTTGTTGTTGAAATTATCCAACACGGTTCCACAATACTCCAATTGGGGCCTGACCAAGGATGTGTAGGCATTTTCTTTGACGGATGTACTAAATGCTTGGAAAAAAGACTGAGAGTTCTATTTGCTTTGTTAGACACTTGACTAATATGCGTCGCCCAACTTAAATATTTGCTTAATTCGACTCCTAGACATGGTGGATGTGACATAATGTGTCGGGCAGGAGGGCCCGTGGCGGGGCCGTCGATGGGATTATCCATCCGGGACAGACACTGGGATGATCCACCCGGGACAGGCACCTGGAAGATCCAGCGGTGAATGTCAGGAGCCGGAGCCCGGAGCGGAGAGATTTCGGCCGCCTCTGGGATGCACTCGGTGCGAGGATTTATTAATGAGCCGAGCACTAAGGTGAGCGGATATTTCACCGCGCACTTCACATGCTCCCTGAAATTGGACTGGGTCGCCGCGTAAGTAAATGTGTCAGTGCAGCAGCTGAGATGCTTCAGCAAATACCCGGCGTTGTTAAAGATCTGTTCAGAATCATTCATATAATTTCCAATTATTGTGATCTGATAATGGAGGACGTTTAGAACATTCGTCACCACAGGAGGATGAAGCTGCCGGAGATGGTGAAGAGTAAAACCACAGATCTCCTGCTCTCCATCTCCGGGTCACTGCGGTTCTCCTCCTTGTTCTCACCCCTCAGCATCTCACGGACGCGACTGGCCACTAAAACGTGCCGGACTGTCAGAGCGCTGAGCAGCAGAATGACAGCGAAACGGAGGAACGGAGTTAAAACTGTGTCGAACCAGTGAAATGCCACCGACCCGTGGTCACTGTAATAACTGTCCACATTGACACAGAACCACGGGACATTGTCGATGATTGTGTAGGGTTATCGGGTAAAGTAGCGGGGAACGTTTTTCAGACAGAGCAGAACGCCGGCTGTTGCAAGAACAGCAGCCGCGGTTTTCCCACTACAATATTTAGTTTTCAGTTTCTGGCAACAAATGGCGACAAACCGATCAAAGGTTAAGGGGGAAGTCTTGTCGGAACGAGATGAGAAAAACAATTTTCACACGGAGAGTGGTGAATCACTGGAATTCTCTGCCACAGAAGGTAGTTGAGGCCAGTTCATTGGCTATATTTAAGAGGGAGTTAGATGTGGACCTTGTGTCTAAAGGGTTAAGGGGGTATGGAGAGAAGGCAGGTACGAGACACTGAGTTGGAAGATCAGCCATGATCATGTTGAATGGCGGTGCAGGCTCGGAGGGCCGAATGGCCTACTCCTGCAGCTATTTTCTATGTTTCTATGATACTCTCCCCCTCCATATTATAATAATATAGACTTTGTGGGACCCTTTGAGTCGGTGTCACACGGGAGCCCTGGTCCCCCAACGCAACCCGTTCCCCAACGCAATATTCCACCACTCACACCTACCCCCCTTCCATCTAATACTCTCCTCCCTGTCCCATCTCCCTCCACCACCCCCCTTTATCCCACATTGCCCATCACCCCTGATCCCTTCTACCTCCCTCCCTAACATCCTGCATCCAACACGCCTCTATCGCACTCCCTCCCTCTCTTCCCACACCCTTCTCCAAGTCTCTCTCCCCCTCCATCCCTCCGTACCTCATCCCTCTCTCCCACCCTCCCCATCATCCCTCTCCCCTCTCCCTCCATCCCTCTCGACCTCCTCATCCATCTCTCCCCCTCCCTCCCTCATCCCTCGCTCCTCTCTCCTCCCTCCCCGTCCCACTCCCTCCACTCTCCCCCCGCACCCCCTCCCTCCGCCCCCTCTATCCTCCTCGTGCTGCGGGGCGGTGTGCGGCGCTCGGCCCTGTCCCCGATCTCCCTCCACTACCCTATCTCCCTCATCACCGTTTCCCGCATACTCATCTACTCACTCCCATTGCCTGCCCCAGCACCTACCGAGGTCGTAGAGAAACGCCAGGGCCTGGAACTCGGTGTGGTTCCCCTTCTCGACCCGGCCAAGTGTGTAGGCGGCCGAAGCACTCTCGGACGTGGGCCTCGACGGAGCCGGGCTCCCTCTGACGGGGGCGTTGTGATGGTGGCGGACGGCCGATATAGAGCTTCCCGCAGAGTAGGAAGAGTAGGCTGTGCTGCAGAATGGCGGCGACCTGGCGGCCCCCGAGCCGCTGGTACACTTTGACACAGGCCCCGGGCATGGGCTAGGCTCCAACCCTCAGCTCAGCCGCCGCCTGGGCTCCAGTCCGGGCCCCAACATCTTCTGTCCCTGACCACGGACTCATGCTCGTCATTGTTTCCAGTCCCCGGGCCGAGCCCGCGGCTCCATCCTCCCCACCAGGTACGCAGCTCTGGTGGGCGGCAGCGCTACTCCTTCACCATGGGGGCGGGACTGCTGCTTGCGCTGGCGCTGCTGCTTGGGGCTGGGCTGATACTTGGGGTGGGGCTGGTTTTGGGGGATCTGTATACGGCGAGGCTGGGCTGCTTGGGTCCCGGCTCATTTGGGTCCCTCCGAAGGTACGGTTGGAAACCACCTCCGCGATTGCGCAGGAAGGGGCTGACCGTCCCGCGGAGTGACAGCGAATAAGACGAATCTGTGCGGCGCCGACTGGAAGGATAAGAGATCGACCTGCGCACGCGTGGGTTTTAAGATTTGTAAACCTCGCTAACTTTGACAACATTCACCCGATCGGAACGAAACTTAGTACACTCGCAACACAGGAGAACGGTGAGTGAACTGGCCAAAAAACGTTGCGCTATCGTGAAGCATCGTTGCCCAAATAGAAAGACCGCCAAACCGATGATAACAATATCGGAGTTTAAGTTATGTAATAAAAATTAAAATATATTGATAGATAGATAGTTAGATTGATAGTTAGATAGATAGATAGATAGATAGATAGATAGATAGATAGATAGATAGATAGATAGATAGATAGATAGATAGATAGATAGATAGATAGATAGATAGATAGATAGATAGATAGATAGATAGATAGATGGACAGACGGACAGACGGACAGTCGGACAGACAGACAGATAGATAGATAGATAGATAGATAGATAGATAGATAGATAGATAGATAGATAGATAGATAGATAGATAGATAGATAGATAGATAGATAGATAGATAGATAGATAGATAGATAGATAGATAGATAGAGAGATAGAGAGATAGACAGATAGACAGAAAGATAGATAGACAGATAGATAGATAGATAGATAGATAGATAGATAGATAGATAGATAGATAGATAGATAGATAGATAGATAGATAGATAGATAGATAGATAGATAGAGAGATAGAGAGATAGATAGATAGATAGATAGATAGATAGATAGATAGATAGATAGATAGATAGATAGATAGATAGATAGATAGATAGATAGATAGATAGATAGATAGATAGATAGATAGATAGATAGATAGATAGATAGATAGATAGATAGATAGATAGATAGATAGATAGATAGATAGATAGATAGATTTGCCCAGAGGATTGAGAATTTGTGGAATTCCCTGCCATTGAGGGCAGTGGAGGCCAACTCACTGTATGGATTTAAGAGAGAGTTAGATAGAGCTCTCGGGGCTAATGAGATCAAGTGATATGGGGAGAAGGCAGGCACGGGTTATTGAATGGGGACATGATCGCAATGAATGTCAGTGCTGGGTCGAAGAGCCGAATGGCCTCCTCCTGCACTTATTTTCCATGTTTCTACCTTCTATGCTTCTAACCCCACGGTGTTCCACTCCTTCAGGTTTACCTCACAGGTTATCGCTCCATGAGCACTACCCCACTGACTTTGCGACTTCAGCAGTACTACCCCTCAGTGTGTTACTCCATCAAAACTACCTCACATGTTACCACTCCATCAGTGCTACCCCACGGTGTGTCAGTCCATCAGTACCACACCGATGTTTGTCACCACATCAGGACTACATTGCAGAATGTCACCCCATCTGTGCTGGCATAGATTTGATCACTTCATCAATAGTAGTATTGATGAAGTGATCAAATAGTCCGCAGTAGTCCGCTGTGTGTCACTCCATCGGTAATTTCCCACAATTTATCACTCCATCAGCGCTACCCCACTGTGCGACCCCAAAGTGTGTCACATCGTCAGTACTACCACGACGCCTGTCATTTAATCAGGAACACTCCACAGTATGTCACTCCATCTGTTCTTCCGCACAGTGTGCCAGTCCATCAGTAATACCCTCAAGTTTGTCACTCAATCAGTACTATCCTACATTGTGCCACTCCATCAGCTCTGTAACACAGTCCAACACTACTATGCTATAGCGTTACCCCGTCAGTCCTATGGCGGATGTGCAGGAGTGGGCGCCATTTGTATGGCAGCCTGGCTGCAGTCCGACTTTTCATTCTTTTTAGTGTCTAAAACTTTTATTTTGGAGGTCAAATCTTTTTATGTGGGTGGTGGGAGGGGAGCGGGGAATTATATTAACCCCAGTCCTACCTGGGCGGAGATGCGGTTTTCCTTAGAATCGCATCTTCGTCCTTTCCATGCAGCCCACGATCGAACTGGAGCGGCGTTCCCTGCCGGTACCACAACGTCGGCGGCGGCACAGCGGTGAGACACCAACACGGAGCGGGCGATGTTACCGGGTCGCCGTACGGTAAGCTCCGGAGTGCGGTGACCGCCGTCTCTAACATCCGAGGAGCAATGACTGCTGGCGTACAGCCGCGGGCGGGCAGCGCTGGATTTAAAACACCACATAGCCTGGGATCCGTAGTCGCTCAAATCATCGCGGCCCGAGGACAACGGGCGTCGCAGTCTCCGGGAGGGGAGCGGCCGCTTCAAACATTTCCAAGCTGCTGAGGAGTGTTGCAACAGACGGCGGAGTCCAGCTTCCCGGCAAGAGGGCCTGAAAACATCGGATTGGCTACGGAAGCCATAAATAGGCCCCGACCACGGGTGGACTATGAGGAGGAGGAGAACTGGCTTTTTTGGTGCGCTCCCTCACAGTGAATCTGCTGCGGGGGGACGATTCATGTTGATTCGTATAGTGTATTGTGTCTTTTTTATTTTATATTTTACATGGATGTATGGAAATCAAAGTTCTTCTCTGTAAAGGACTTTGGTTTCAACGTGATTTGATTTAAAAGTGCTATAACAAAAATCACTCACTTACTTACTATCCCACAATATGCTACTACATCAGTGCTTGCACACAGTGCGTCACTCGATCAATACCACCGCACAGTGTATCCCTCCATCTGTACTAATGCACAGTGTGACACTCCATCGGTAATACCCCACAATGTGTTAGTACATCAGTGTTAGACCACAGTGTGTCAATCCTTCCTTATCACCTCGTAGTGTGTCACTCCATCAGTACTATCCCACAGCGTGTCATTCAATCAGTACTGCCTCACAGCGCATCAATTCATCAGGCTACCCCTCGAGTTCGAGGATGTTGGTCTACGTTGTGTTGTTTTTTATGGACTCTTAGGTGGCTTGAGTCCAATACTGGCTTTGAAAGTTCTTCGGCATTCAGGACAGGTAATTCCCTGGAAATACCAGGTAATTACAGGTATTTGCTGTCTCTTTCCGTTTTCTTCATTTTCTTCTATTTCTGCGCATCTCTTGGCTTCGAAGGTCGCTGTTCCTTCTTGGATGGTGGTGCGCCAGCGTTTCCTATCCTTGACATTGGTTTCCCAATTGTCGATGTCGAATTTACATTTCTTCATGCTGGCTGTTAGGGCGTCTGTGAATCTCTTCTTTTGTCCGCCACTTTTACGTTTGCCTTCTTTAACCTGGGAGTAGAAGGTTTGTTTTTGTAGACGTTCGCCTTCCATTCGACAAACCCATCTTAGTTGGTTCTTGATGACGAAGGCTTCGATGCTAGATGTTTTTGCTTCATTCAGCACTTTGATGTCGGTTCATCTGTCTTCCCAGCTGATATTTAAGATGCTTCGAAGACTTGTAGATGGAACATTTCAATGGCATCGATATGTCGTCCAGGTTTCTGATGCATACCGGAGCGTTGGAATCACCACTGCCTTGTACACTAACAAGCTGTTTTTGTTTGGTAGCTGTTTGGATGTCACGATTTTGAAAGACTCTCGTTTGAAGACGTCCAAAAACTGTTCCAACACACAAAGGACGATGTTGGATCTCATTATCAAGGTCGACATTGGAGGAGAGGTGACTTCCACGGTACGGAAATCGATCCACATTTTCCAGCGTTGTTTCTCCAAGTTCAATTGATTGTTCCTTCCGATTTGTCTCAGTTGGTGACGATTGGTAGATAACATTAGTCTTCTAGGAGTTGATGGTAGATCCAAGTTTCGTGTATGCACTGTTTATGGCAGATGTTGCAGATGATTTTCTGAGAGAGCTGCAACACAATTGGCGTCTGCGCATTGGAACTAAATGAGAGAGCTCTTGAGGCAGTGGACTTGAGACGGGCAAGATTGAAAAATCTGCCAAATGTTCCTTGGACGATTTCGATTCTTGGGTACTTGATGATGTGGTGGTTGTCGCAAAGAAGATGGTGAACAGTATTGGGTTAATCACTTGTGTGTGTATGTTGGTATGCATGCGTGTGTGCGTGCTGGTGTGGATACGTGGAAGTGAGGGTGTTCAAGTCAAGTGACAAGATACAGTATGCCACTGCTAACGTCGTCCATTTTCCATTAATTCATCGGAATAAGCAAATGGACGATTTATAAACCACATTTACCCCTTAAAATTCTACAACTATATTAGGTTTTCCGAATTGTTATTTAAATCATACTTATGTTATTGGAACAAATTGTAAGTAAAATTGCAATGTTGTATTAAATGTAGCATGAGTTATGGCTTCATCACTGAAGATTAATCTCGACATTATGCTGAATCCATAATGTCGAGATTAATCCTCTGTTAGCAACCCGTTTGTGTTAATTACTCATGGTTTGTGTCATCTGGTTTGTCGCATTGACGAAGAAAACACATGACATCATCTGTGCCTTGGGAGCACCGTGATTAAAAAGAATATAATTGACTCACTTCAGACGCGCGGAAAGAATAAAATCGTAAAATATTCTCTGCTCGTGGAAGATCAATCGTAATTCCTGGAAAATGCATCGACCGCCCACCGGACTCGTGTTTGCTATTTACTATCCCTTTCTGGCAATCATTGGGGTTCCGAGTAAGTTGCTCTATTCTGAATGTGTAAAGTGAATCACGTATCATATCTTTAGCATAGAACCTGTGTAAGCATCGGCCCATTAATTTCGGATCAACCCGACTTTCTCCCCTTGTGAGTGATTTTTTTTTTAACTGTGCATTCAATCTGCAAATATATCGTTCAAACGTCAATGTGCAATATTGATTCTTACGGATGTTCCCGGATCCATTTCGAGGGAAGTTTGAAAAAGGTTTAAACCGAAACATCCGGGTTTTTTTCTCAAGATTGCACAATATCAGGTGACATTAAAATGTATGTTCACTTTCCCCTTTCATATAAAAGCTTATCCCATGAGGAAGGACTGTTGTGAAGTAGTACACGTCATTTGTTTATGATAGTCTTCAATGGCATATATGACGCTCGTAACTGTTGCAGTATTAATAATATGAGCGGTTATGTTATCGTCCCATATATCGAGGTAAACCGAAATGCCTTGTTTTGCAGTGAACCTTTGTTAAATCGCATCGCACAGATGCACAATCACACATCACTAAAGAGTGCTACACTTGAGTAGCAGTATTCTGAGGCAGTAGACAACTAGTCGTCAAATTTCCGGTGTCTCGATCGTTTTGAAGTTTCAAGTTGTTAAAGATATCCAGTCACATCTTGGCCTTAAAGGCGAGTTGTTTTGGTGAAACCACGAAATCGAGTATGTCAGTGTCCACCTGGCCCTTTGAGGCTTGTTGTGAAGCGATGGACGATAGCACTATCTGTAATAGAACTCTTATCCGCACTCCGTTTTCCGATCTCAGTCTGGACTATATAATAGTGATGGAGTGCGTGATAAAGTATCATATATATATTATGCAATAACTATCGAGTAATAGACCCTAACTAGTACTGAGAATTGTCCGCTCCGATGCGCGATATTTTTAAAGAATTGATGTAAGGCAACACACGAAATGTGAATTATTGCGTATTGTTGTACATACTACCTTGTTACAAACTTGATGGACTTTCACAATATTATACTGAATTACATTGTGTGCTGTATTATCCGAATTACGAAGAATGATCTCGATAATTGAGTTAAATGCATTCAATGTCTTGCTCCATAGTAATATACTTGGATGCACCTAATTCATTATCTGGCGCATTATTTAAAACATAATAACAACTTACTATTTCTTGTAGGCACAATTAAATTACATTGCATCAGTCATGAGCATGGGTTTAGGACATTGCCTTGCAAAATACCCCATAAACAGCGAAAGGGAGATCCTGGATTTGTTGCCTGTCCGTCAATCTAGCCTCTGACAACTTTTACAATGCTCCAAATCTATTCAAATAAACTAAACAAAGTGGGTTCCGTTAACGCGAGAAGCAGCGCATCATCTTTCGCTGGGGGATTTGTATTCCTGGCATTCACCGTTGCATACAGAAAATGTGATAACCAGTCTTTCCTAGTTTTTAGAAAGCAGACTCTGGTCAGGGAAAGTCCTCCCACCGCGCTACCCGCAACCTTTTATTTATCTCCCCACCTATGCCGCCGAGCATAGTGAGTATTCAATGAATTCGTCTTTCGAGATGCAGCACTTGCGGATATGTTTTTCGTTTCCCTTTTCCAGCGTAGATTTTGTCACTGTTTTCTTTCAACTGCTTCAGTTCTAATCTCGTCTAGAAAGAGAAACTATGTAGTGCATTTAAAACCCCCACTACCCTTACCAGGATCACTACCAGTTATAACATTCGTTTCCAATTTCAATCTCTCCCGTTCACTATTTTACGCATCAGTAGAACACTGATCGGTATATTTCCAAGCCGATCTTATCTATTGTGCCTCGCCAGTGCTGAAAAGAAGCAGACAATTTAAGCCCATTTATCTTTCCAGAGATGTGCACGTTAAACTGCATCTGCCATGCATTTGTACACTCACCCAACCTGTCCAAGTCACATAGCGTCCTCCGCACAGTTCACACTGGCACCCAGCTGGGTGTCATCTGCAAATTTGATAATGTCACTTTGAATTCCTTCAATGAAATCATTGATATGTATATTGTAATTCTCTGCGGTCCCAGCACGGAGCCTTGCGCTACCCCACTAGTCACTGCCTGCCATTCTGAAAGGGACCCGTTAATTCCTAATCTTTGTTTCCTATCTGACAACCAATTTTCTATCGATGTCAGCACTCTCAAGTCCAGGTACACTATGTCCACTGGCTCTCCCTTGTCCACTTTCCTAGTTACATCTTCAAAAAATTCCAGAAGATTAGTCAAGCATGATGTCCCCTTCGTAAGTCCATGCTGACTCGGACCGATCCTCTAACTGCTACCCAAATGTGTCGCTATTTCATCTTTATGATTGACTCCAGCATCTTCCCCACCACCGAATATCAGAAATTACAAAAATGGGATCACATGAAATTAGCGTCGTTGACTGCACTGAATGCGTCTTATCACCAGGCGCATTTCCTCAAATTTGTCTCATTTTCCACATTGCAAACAATGCCAGCATTAATTTCAGATCCATTGCGCATGTTTCTGCTTTGAAGTAGGTCCCCTGCATCGTTCTGGAATTGAACTGCACCTTCATCCCCGTGGCAATGTTGATGCTACTGTATTAGTGAATATTTGATGCTTTAGTCATGCTGCAACAATAATATACGAAGTAAAAATTCAAATATAATTGGGAATCATACCTGTTTGTCCACCTTCGCTACTCATGGTGTCCACGGAATTGCAAAAGTTAACAATTAGAATTTTATAAAATTTTATAAAAATATATGTGTGCGTGTGTGTGTGTGTGTGTGTGTGTGTGTGTGTGTGTGTGTGTGTGTGTGTGTGTGTGTGTGTGTGTGTGTGTGTGTGTGTGTGTGTATACACACACATATGTATATATATATACATGTATATATGTTCATGTATGTTCATGTATACTCTCATTGTGTGTGTATATATATATACACACACACACATATGTATATATATATATGTATATATGCATATGTGTGTGTGTGTGTACACACACATATATATATATTTATAAAATGTTATACAATTCTAATTGTTAACTTTTGCAATTCCGTGCACATTATGAGTACATATGTATATATGTATATATGTATAAATACATACTTGACTATGTGCGACCCGTTGGGTCCCGTGTTCACACGGAGGGTTGATCCCCCAACGCAATATTCCACCTCTCCAACAATTCCAATGTTGGTGGCCAGTGGGGGAAGTATTCGGAGCGCTACTATGGATGTTGTGGACCGAAGGGACTGGTTTCCAGGGGGCTAGTATGGACGTTGTGGGCCGAATGTATTCTTGGGCTGGCAGCTCAGTAACTCAGGCCTGGTGTGCTGGCATTTCACTCACGGCTATTCCTTGAATTTGCAGGCCACCAAATTCCTTTCATACCATTTCAAGGAGAGTGCAGGCCACCAAACGTACATGCAATTTCATACCATTTCAGGCAGAGTGCAGACCACCAAATTCAAATGCAATTTCATGCCATTTCAAGCAGATTGCAGGCCACCAAATTCAAATGCAATTTCATATCATTTCAAGCAGAGTGCAGGCCACCAAATTCAAATGCAATTTCATACCATTTGGGCTTTGCACTCCTGCCCCCTCCCCTCCCCCCCGGAAGGGACGTTACCTTCATCATGGCGATGGAGAGGCGAAAGGACCAATCAGCTGAACTCAAGATTGTTTTAATATTCATATGTATATATATTTTAATCGATCGGAAAAATCCTCCGGGCACCCTCAGCAGAGGAGGACAGTGGGTAAGATGGTCAAAAATCGTAGCGATATACCTTAGCAGTTTTTCTTAAATCAACATAGAGCGCAGCCAGGAAGTGGTCAAGATGCGACTTTTACTTATATAGATATGTGTGTGTATGTGTGTTTTTGTGTGTTTGTGTGTGTACAAATGTTTATATATACAAACATACAAAACATGCGCAGGTCTGGACGATACAAGGCGTGGGAAGCGTTATGTCGTCGGGTTGTTCATGTATACTATCATTGCTCTCATCACTCGGGGACTAGAATGTGAATGCTTGTGGTAGAGAAGCCATTATTAATTTCCAACGTGCAATTGTATTTTAATCATTAGCTTGTATGTTGTAAGGCGACTATTTAAATTCTTGTCTCTTATTTCCGTTAACAGCGAACATAGCGGCCATTGTGATTTTGTCGCGAGGAAGGTGTGGACTATCCAAATGCGTAACTTATTACCTGATCGGCATGGCGGTGATGGATCTGTTGGTCATCGTCACCGCCGTGATACTGAATCGAATACCGGGGATATACTTCTATAACAGTTTATTATCCACTACTCCCGCCTGCAGTGTCAGCACGGTGCTGATTTTTGCAAGCAGGGATTGCTCCGTGTGGTTGACCGTCGCATTCACCTTCGATCGATTCGTAGCTATCTGTCACCGGAAGCTGAAATGTAGATACTGTACCGAGAAAACCGCGGCTGTGGTTGTCGCTGTTGTCTGTAGCCTGTGCGCGACAAAGAACGTCCCTTTCTACTTTTTGTACAGGCCATTGTATATAGCCAACGGCGTGCCCTGGTTCTGTGAAATTAAAGTAAGCTTTTTCAATGCAGCCTCGTGGAAAACCTACGATTGGCTGGACCGCATTTTAACACCGTGTCTCCCTTTCGTTCTGATTCTGTTCTTCAACTTTCTGACGATTAGGCACATTGTCCAGTCCAACAGGACCCGCAGGTTACTTCGCGGTATAAAGGAGCGTGAGAATCGTAAGGATGCACAAATGGGGAACCGGAGAAGATCCATAATTTTACTTTTCACCATCTCCACCAGTTTTCTGCTCTTGTGGATTACACATCTAGTAAATTTTATATACGTTCGAATTATCAGCAGGTATAGTTTTTCTGCTTCCAATGTCCAGGATCCAAGTTACATTCTCCGAGAAAGCGCCAATATGCTTTCGTCCCTAAGTTTCTGCACAAATTCGTTTATTTATGCGGCGACCCAGACTAACTTCAGAGCGGAGCTGAAGAAGGCGGTTAAGTATCCACTGCTGTTGTTTGTTAGCTGCTTTAACAGATCAAAATGAAGACCTTGAGCGCCAGTTCGTCAAAAGGACCAGTTGTCATGTGAAATACAACTACGTAACATGCTGGGAAGCACAGCAGGGAAGGAGCACCTGTGAAATAAGATGCCGCCCAACGTGCATAGTGATTTCCAGCATGTCCTGAATTTTCTTTCGATTTCTATTATCCCCATCCGTTTATTTTATTTGCACGTTCATCGTTGAATGCAGCATACCGTGCCACCGATGTCCCGCCCCAACTTTGTTTCCAAGCAATATTTGTCTCCAATAACGTTATAGTTTCATATTTAGTTAATTGTAGCAGATTTCTGACAGTTTACACAATTTTAGCTAAGAACTATATGACGAGGCGCCAGTTTCCAACGACATAAAACCATTGGAAAACTTGACTTGTGCTATTGTGTATTCCGCAATGATTCACAGACAATTGATCCGACCCTTTGCAAAGTATTTTGTTGACCACGGCGGAGACCATATCTGCATATTTAAAGAGTTCAACCCTTCATGATTTTGGATCTTCAATTCTGATAATTCAGTGAGGTGTGAGTATAGAACACGCTGCGAACGCTCCGATGGTCAGGCAGCGTCTGTAATATGTTAAACTATCGAAGCTTCAGGCGCCGGACCATGAAACGATAATTTGAAATTGTCCACATTTGCATTGTAATATAATCTATTATTTAATTTATTGAAGCTCTTTTGTAATATAGAATTAAGTTAAATATTTGTAAATCATAGTTTCATTCGACTGAATCAAAGGCCAGGAATATGGAAAAATAATTAAAAACGTTACATTTGAATTATTTGAAGAAAAGAACGTGGACGATCATTTCATACATGGCCACCACAGAGGAAAACATTTATCGTACTCCAAATTTTATGTCAGAGCTGTATTCATAACCTCCTTTATTTCCCTCAGAGAAAGCGTCTTCTATTGCAAGCTGGCGCAAAGGGGATCTGTTCGAGAACTCCCCTAGGATCCAAGAACTATTTCTCACCGATTTACCGTTTCGAGTAATCTTGTAATTTGTTGTCGACATTTTTCTCTCATACCCCATCTCCTTGCTCATTGACTAATAGATTTACAAGTCTCAGTGCCCAGCACACTTTTGAGCTGAATGCATTCCATTGTTTTCTTATTTGTACAGCGGTCAACTGCCCGCCAGGGAGGTAGTACGATGCTTGTCATCCAATATCCATTGCTTAGGTTACAATAGATCACTAGAGCTACCAACTCGTGGTAGGGGGATCCGTTAAAGCCATTCCCAAATAACGGAAGTGCCTGACCATGCTGCCATCAGCTTTGTTTATATATTACAGTCCCCCTATTTGCCACGAAATTGGCGAGTACAGTCACAATTGTCCTTAATTTTCCGGTTAATTAGGCACTCGGGATGATTGCAGATTGAGTGTAATTCACATCAAATCTAGGTAACCTCCAAACGCTTTGCATAATTTATGACAACGACAACATTTAATGTCTTCACCTATTCGTAGCTATGGTGCACTGTATCTGGGCATTTAAAAAAAACATTTGACAAGATATTATTGTGCAAAATTACAACATATGGTATTGGGGGTAGGACATGGTTGCCAGACAGGAATGGCAGGCAGTGACTACTGGCGTGCCGCAAGGATCAGTAGTGTGACAACAGTTATTAATACTACATATTAGTAATTTAAACGAGGGAATTAAATATAACATCTCCAAATTTTCGGCCGACACAAAGCTGGGTGGCACCGTGAGCTACGAGAACGATGCTATGAGGCGGCAGGGTGATTTGGATTGGATGGGTGCGTGGGCAGATACATGGGATATACAATGTAATGTGGATAAATGTGCGGTTATCAACTTTGGTGACAAGAACATGAAGGCAGGTGTTTATCTGAATGTTGTCTGATTAGGAAAAGGGGATGTGCAACGATGTGCAGTGTATTGTACATCAGTCACTGAAAGTAAGCATGCAGGTTCAGCAGGAAGTGAAGAAAGCTAATGGCATGTTGGCTTTCATTCCGAGAGGATTTGAATTCAGGAGCAACTCCCTCTGCAGCTGCACAGGACCCCGCTGTATTGTGCGCAGTTTTGGAGTCTCAATTTGTGGAACTACATTGATGGAATGCAGCACAGTTTCATTACGTTAGTTACCGGGATGGCGGGACTGACATGATGAAATAATGGGTGTCAAATGGGATAGTGAAGGACGGAGTTGAAGGGAAAGAGAGTAAAGGGATAGTTAATGAGCCCACCATTCAAGGGAAAGAAAGCTCACAAAGGGATAGGATATTATGGTCAAGTGTAATCGGGATCGATGTGAAAAGTGAGATGCGTAAGGAATTAAAAGTATTGTATATGAATGCGCGAAGTATAAGATGTAAAGTGGATAAGCTTGAGGTTAGCGGTTGGTAGATATGACTGTGGGGATTACTGAGACGTGGCTGCAGGAGGATCGGGCTTGGGAACTTAATATGCAGGGTTATATATCCTAAAGAAAGGACAGGCAGGTGGGCAGAGGAGGGGGGGGGGGGGGGGGAACTCCGCTGGTGAGCGATGGAATTCAGTCCCTTGCGAGGGAAGACATAGGGACTGACGACGTAGAGTCACTGTGGATTGAGTTGAGGAATTGTAAAGGCAAGAAGACACTAATTCGTGTTATCTGCAGACGCCCAAATAATAGTGCGGATGCAGGATGTAAGTTACAGCAGGAGTTAAAACTGGCATGTAACAAAGGTAATGCCATTGTGGTGACGGGGGATTGCAATATGCAGGTAGACTGGGAAAGTCAGGCAGGTACATGACCGCAAGAAAGAAAGTTTGTAGAGTGCCTCCGAGGTGGATTTTTAGAGCAGCTTGTAATGGAGCCGGTGAGAAAAAAGGCAATTCTAGAATTTGTGTTGTCCAATGAACCGGATATGATAAGAGAACTCGAGGTAAAGGCACCGCTTGAAGGTAGTGATTATAATATGATTAGTTGTAATCTGCAATTTGAGAAGGAGAAGATTAAATCGGAAATGTCAGTGACGCTGTTGAACAAATGGGCCCATGAATGCACGAGAGAGGAGCTGGACAAGGTACACTGGAAAGGGATCACAGCAGGAATTACGGTGGAACAGCACTGGCAGGAATTTCTGGGCATAATCCGGAAGACGGAGGATCATTCCATTCCAAAAAGGAAGATACATCGTAAGGGCAGTAGGAGGCAACTGTGGTTGACACGAGGTTAGGGATAGAATAAAACTAAAATAAAAGATGTATAACACAGCAAAGAGGAACCGGAAGCCAGAGGATTGGGAAATGTTCATAGTACAACAGAAGGAAACAAAACGGGAAAAAAAGGCTGAAATCAGGAATTACCAGGGGAAGCTGGCCAGGAATGTAAAGAGGGACAATAAAAGCGTATTTAGATATGTTAAGGGGGAATGAATAGCAAAGTCAAATGTGGGTCCCTTGAAGGCAGACACGGGTGAAATTATTACGGGCAACAATGAAATGGCAGAAACATGTACTTCGGATCTGTCTTCACTTAGGAATACACAAACAATCTCCCAGAAGTACTGGAGGACAGAGGATCTAAGGGAGTCGAGGATCTGAAATACATTTTCCTTAGGCGAGAAATAGTATTGGGCAGGCTAATGGGACTGAAGGATGATGAATTCCCTGGGCGTGATGGACTGCATCACAGGGTCCTCGGGAAGGTGGCTCTAGAAATAGTGGACACATTGGTGATCAGTTTCCAACGTTCGATCGATTCTGGATCAGTTCCTGTGGATTGGCGGATAGCTAACGTTATCCCACTTTTCAAGAAAGAAGCGAGAGAGAAAACATAATTACAGACCAGTTAGCCTGACCTCGGTGGTGAGAAAGATGCAGGAGTCAATTATTAAATAGGTAATAATGAGTAAATCTGGATAGCAGCAAAAGGATTAGTCCAAGTCAACATGGATTTATGAAAGGGAAATCTTGCTTGACCAATGTTCTGGACATTTTTGAGGATGTGACAGGTAAAATGGATGAATGGGTGCCAGTGGATGTACTGTATCTAGACTTTCATAAAGCCTGTGGTAAGGTCCCTCACGGGAGACTACTAACTAAAATTAGAGCACATGGTATTGGCGGTACGGTGTTGACACGGATAGAAAATTGGTTGGCAGACATGACGCAAAGAGTAGGAGTGAACGGGTAATTTTCAGCATGGCAGGCAGTGGCCAGTGGAGTACTGCAACGCTCGGTGTTGGAGCTGCAACTGATTACCATATACATTACTGATTTGGAAGAGGGAATTGGGAGCAAAGTTAGAAAGATTGCGGGTGGCAATGTGAACTGTGAAGAGGATGTTAGGAGGTTGCAGTGTGACCTGGACAGATGACTGGCAGTGTGGGCAGATGAGTGGAAGGTGCAGTATAATATAATGAAATGTGAGGTTATCCACTTTGGCGGGAAAAATAACCGGGCGGATTATTATCTCCATGGGTTTAGGTTACGCAAGGGTGCAGCGAGACCTGGGCGTCCTATTACATCAGTCACTGAAAGTTGGTGTGCAAGCATAGCAGGCAGTGAAGAAAGCTAATGGAAAGTTGGCCTTCATAACAAGAGGATTTCAGTATGGAGTAAAGAGGTTCTACTGCAGTTGTATAGGGCTCTGCTGAGACCAGATCTGGAGTATTGTGTGGAGGTTTTGGTCTCCTACTTTGAGGAAGGACATCCTTGTGATTGAGGCAGTGCAGCGTAGGTTCACGAGATTGATCCCTGGGATGGCGGGACTGTCATATCAGGAAATATTGAAAAGACTTGGCTTGTATTCCCAGGAGTTTGAACGATGAGGGGGGATCTTATAGAAACATATACATTTATAAAAGGAATGGACAAGCTAGATGCAGGAAAATGTTCCCAATGTTGGGCGAGTCCAGAACCAAGGGCCACAGCCCCAGAATAAAAGGGAAGCCATTTGAGAAAAACACATTTTCACCCAGAGAGTTGTGAATTTGTGGAATTCCCTGCAGTGGAGGCCAAGTCACTGGATGGATTTAAGAGAGAGTTAGGTACATCTCTAGGGACTAGAGGAATCAGGGGATATGGGGATAAGGCAGCCACTGGTTATTGATTGGGGACGATCAACCATGATCTCAATGAATGGCGGTGCTGGCTCGAAGGACCGAATGGCCTCCTCCTGCATCTAGTTTATCTGATTCTAATCGGTCGACTGGGCTTGTCTTCATTGAAATTTAGAAGGATTAGTGGGGATCTCATAGAAACCTATACAATTCTTAAGGGATTGGACAGGCTAGATGCAGGAAACATTTTCCCGTGAGTGAGTCCAGAACCAGAAGTCACAGTTTATGATTAAAGGTATGTCGTTTAGGACTGAGATGAGGAGAAACCTTTTCACCCAGAGAGCTTTGAATCTGTGGAATTCTCTGCCACATAAGGCAGTGGAGGCCAATTCACTGGATGTTTTTAAGGGAGAGTTAGATTCAGATCATCGGGCTAACGGAATCATGGGACATGGGGAAAAATAAGGAAGGGAGTACTGATGTTGGATGATCATATTGAATGGCGGAGTTTATTTTTCAACTATATATTTTCAAATCTATTATTTATTATTAATAGCTCCAATTCATTATTTTTTCTCCCGTAACAGAAAAAAAAGTAATAACCAGCAATGCTGCTAAAAGCACTAACGGCACAGAAACACGGGGCACGGTTAAAATCCAAGGGTGAATATTGACATTTCTACCACAATTCCGAGCCTCTTCCAGCCTGGTCTCCGCTGGAATCTCTGGAAATTATACAACAGGTAGGCGCGTATGTAACATGGTTAACCACAGAACACAATATTATATAATTTAAAACGAAGAACAGCACAGCACAAAAATAAACTATTCGGAACAAAGCATGATGCCGAAATTTGCTCTTATGGAATTGCACATAATCCGAATCTCTCCATGCCATACTGTGTCTATTCAAAAGCGGATGCTTCGATTTTCCACCACACTCCAAAGACGTACATTGGCCTTTGTAGTTTGCCCTTACTGTGCAGATATCGAACTCGTGTACGGATAATCGACGAACTCAATATTCAAAGTCATGGGCTATCCGTCATATCGGAATGACAGTAATGTGGGTAGAGAGAAGAAGTGGCTCTGTTGGTTTGGAATGAAATTGAGTGCTTATAGTGGGGTGACATAGGATCAGAAGATGTAGATTTATTGAGGAAAGACATGAGAAATTATGTGGGTAAAATACCCAAATGGGAGTTGTTTACAGTCCCCAAACAGTAGCCAGGAAATAGGGAACGAGTTCTATCAGGAACTAAAATTGGCATGGAAAAATGCCATGTTATGTTGGTCATGCAAGATTTCAATGTGCAGGTGCACTGGGAATAATCATGTTTGTACTGGAAGTCACGAAAGGGATTTTGTAGCGTGCTTCCGCGATGGATTTGCAGAGCAGCTTGTAGTGCAGCCTGTCAGGGAAAAGGTAATTTTGGACTTAGTGTTATGTATAATCATATTGACTGAATCTAGCACCCAGCGCCTGATGAAAGCAGATGACTCGCGGCTTCCCGATCTCAAAATCCTGGCCCCGTCGCCACTTGCTGATCGCCATTGGACTTGATCCAGGGTGTTAGGTTGATTCCCTATCGGGAGGGCACCTGTGCGTGACTTTGTTTAACGTGGGGAGACTGGTGCACAGAGAGCCACCACACTGTCTTGACAGATTTAGGTCACGGTCCAGTGGCATGGAGTCCAAGACGACTGGAGACCCTTTTAGCCTTCTTCCACATTCCCAGACGGTGTGACGCTCCAATAAGGTTAGCCATCGTTCTCCGCTTGTTCCACCGTTAAGGTATTGGATGGATTGCTCTTTGTCAGAGAACCCCCCCCCCCTCCCCTCGACCTCTGCGCCATGGGTGGCCCTACCAGGAGCACAGCTCCTCTCTTTTGACTCCTCCCATTTCCTCCAAACACAAGGCGCAGCTATGGGCACACGCATGGGCCCTAGCTACGCTTGCCTCTTTGTCGGGCACGTCGAACAATCTTTGTTCTCGGCGTACCAGGGCCCCACTCCCGACCTTTACCTCCGTTACATTGACGACTGCTTTGGTGTCACCTCCTGCACCCACGCACAACTGACTGACTTCATCCATTTCACCACCAACTTCCATCCGGCACTCAAATATACTTGGACCATTTCCGCCATTTCCCTACCATTCCTTGACCTCACCATCTCTATTACAGGTGATACACTCCTGACTGACATCCACTACAAACCAACTGACTCCCACAGCTAACTGGACTACTCTTCCTCCCACCCTGCGTCCTGTAAGGACTCCATCCCCTATTACCAATTTTCCGTCTACGCCGCATCTGCTCCCAGGATGAGGTGTTCCACACCAGGTCATCACAAATGTCCTCGTTCCTCAGAGAACGGGTTTTCCCCTCCCCCACTATAGATGAGGCTCGCACCAGGGTGTCCTCCATACCCCGCAACACTGCCCTCTCTCCCCATTCCCCCACTCACAACAAGGGCCGAGTCCCCCTGGTCCTCACCTTTCACCCCACCAGCCAGCGCATACAACAGATAGTCCTCCGCCAGTTTCGCCACCTCCAACGTGACCCCTCCACTCGCCACATCTTCCCATCTCCCCCCCTGTCTGCCTTACGCAAAGACCGCTCCCTCCGCAACTCCCTTGTCAATTCTTCCCTTCCCTCCCGCTCCACTCCTTCCCCGGACACTTTCCCTTGCAACCGCAAGAGATGCTACACTTGTACCTTCACCTCCCCCTGCCACTCCTTTCAGGGACCCAAGCAGTCATTCCAAGTCCGACAGAGGTTCACCTGCACCTCCTCCAACCTCATCTACTGCATCCGTTGCTCCAGATGCCAGCTGATCTACATCGGTGAGACCAAGCGGAGGCTGGGCGATCGTTTCGCCGAACACCTCCGCTCGGTCCGCAATAACCAACCCGACGTCCCGGTGGCTCAGCACTTCAACTCCCCCTCCCATTCCTTATCCGACCTCTCGGTCCTGGGCCTCCTCCACGGCCAGAGTGAGCAACACCGCAAGTTGGAGGAACAGCACCTCATATTCCGCTTGGGGAGTCTGCATCCTCTGGGCTTAAACATTGAATTTTCTCAATTCTGTTAACCCAGACTGCCCCCTCCCCGTCCCCGCCTCTCCCTCAGCCCCCGGGCCCTGACATTCCTTCTCCATCTCCCCGCCCCCACCCCAGTCGCACTAGCTTCTGATTTTCACACCACAAACAGCTTACAATGGCCCGTTTCCTTTATCATCAATACTTTTTTGCATATCTTTCATTCATTGTTTTTTATCTCTCCACATCACTGTGTATATCTCTCGTTTCCCTGATCCCTGACCAGTCTGAAGAAGGGTCTCGACCCGAAACGTTGCCTATCTCTTCGCTCCTTAGATGCTGCTGCACCCGCTGAGTTTCTCCAGCTTTTTGTGTAACCCTCCAGACGGCATCGCTCTCAGGATCTCAGGACCAAAAATGTTTCTGCAGCACGACAAGGTGACAATCCACGAAAATATAATCATATCTTATCTTTTAACTATTACAATTCTGATCTTGGATGAGTATTTATTTGCGTGTGTATTTAGTGTGTACTTGTGCGTGTGTGTGTGTGCGTGTGTGTGTGTGTGTGTGTGTGTGTGTGTGTGTGTGTGTGTGTGTGTGTGTGCGTGTTTGTGTGTGATGTTCGTCTCCGTTTCACATCTCCTCGAAAACTATAGATTCCGACAGAGATTTACGCCATAAAGCCAAAATTTGCCTTAACTTAAAATTGTACGCATTATTTCCCCGGGCATTTATGAAAACGTTCAAAAAATCAAATTACGGAAAATAAACGAAATGGTCACGCTGGTGACGACAAAATGGCACTGCTCCTCGCGGCCGGCTGCCCAATGTTCCAGGCGTGGAGAGTGATGTCACGCGCTCTCCCTGCCTCCCTCACCCTTCCCCTCCCGCCCCCCACCACCGTTCTTCAAAAGACGTAGAAAAAATGATCGTGGACTCTGCACTCCAGCTTCTGAGCGCTTTCGAGGGCTTTCGAGGGCTTATGAGCGCTTCCCTGGGCTTTCGAGTACTTCCGAGCGCTTCCGAGCTGCCGTCCCCGCTCCTTTCTTCGACTTGTCGCTCGCTTTTCGCGGCCCGCTCGCTATTCAGAATGCGGCACGCGCTGGGAGTGAAGAACGAGCACGTCGGGCCCTGTACCAGTGCTCGGAAAATAAACGAGATGATCTCGCTGATGACGTCGCCGTGGCTCCGTTTCTCGCGGCGCGCAGCAAGTGAAGTCACACCCCTCTCCCTCACTCCACCCTCACCCCTACCCCCTCCTGCACTCACCCTTCGCCTGTACGCCCACCCACTCTCCCTCCTTCCCCCCTCACCCCTCCCCCGGTTCTTAAAAAGACGCAAAAAGAACAAGCAAGTGGGCTGTACTGCAGCTTCCCAGCGCTTCCTAGCGCTTCCGATGGATTACAAGGGTTTCCGAGGACTTCCGAGGGCGTCTGAGATATTCCGAGTTCCAGCAAGGTCGCGAGCGCTCCCGGGGCCCGCCGCCCGCTCGCAGTCGGAACCGCTCGCGGGCGGCTCCGCCCGTTTCGTGTGCGCCCCGCCCGTTCGCAGTCGGCACCGCTCGCAGTCGGTACCGCCCGCCCTGTGGCCGCGCCACCCGCTAGCCGAATTCAAGTCCGCCCTGTACCTCTCCCTCCCTCCTCCACCTCACTCCCCTCTACCCCACCTCCCTCCCCTCTACGCCACCTATCTTCTCCCTTCCCCCTCTCTCTCTCTGCGTCTGTGTACCTCTCTGTGCATCTGTTTGCCTCCCTGTGCGTCTATGACCCTCTCTATGCCACGGTGTCCCTATCTGTGCTTCTGTCCCTCTCTGGGTCCTTCTGTGTGCCACTGTGTCACTCTATGTGCCTCGGTGTACCCATCTTTGACTCTCTCTGTGCATCTGCGTCCCTCTCTGTTCCTCTGCGTCACTCTCTGTGCATCTGTATCCCTCTCTGTGCCTCTGCGTCCATTGATGTGCCTATGTGTCCATCTGTGTGTGTGTCTCTCTCTGCCTTTGTGTCCCTCTCTGTGCCTCTGTGTTCCTCTCTGTGCCTCGGTGTCCTTCGCTGGGCCTGTGTGACTCTCTATGTGCATCTGTGCCCCTCTCTGTGCCTCTGTCTCTCTGTGTGCCTCTATGTCCATTCGTGTACCTCTGTGTGCCCATGTGTGGCTCTGCGTCACTCTCTGTCCCTTTCTGTGCCTCTGTGTCCATCTCTGTGTCTCTCACTGTGCCCCTCTATCCCTCAGTTTCACTCCGTCTGCCCCTGTGTCCCTCTCGGTGACCCTATGTCCCTCTATGAGCCTATGTTTGCCTCTCTGTGCCACTGTCTCCTTCTCAGTGCCTCTGTGTTCCTCTTTCTCTACCCCTCCCTCTCGAGCCGCGCCTGCGTGTTGGGGGATATGCGTGAGTGGATAGGGCGGAGAATGGGTGAAAAGGAGCGAATGAATAATATTAATATAATTTCAAAGGGCGTGTTTTGTATGTATGGAGGGTGGTTAGTAAGTGTGGGGGTTGGTTACTCTGCGTGCCTGACGCTGCAGGCCGCCCCACCACCAATGCAACCGTGCGTTGAGGAGACGGGGCATAACGGGTCCCCCTTGGTCAAGTAACTATTAAAAGTCTGATCTTAGATGTGCGTGTAATGTTCGTCTGCGTTTCACATGTCCGCGAAAGCACGACGCGCTAACCGTGAAATGTTGACATGTTCCGATAGAGATTTACGCCACGATGTCAAAAATGGCCTTATCTGAAAATATGATGTTTTATTTCCCGTTATTTATGAAAATGTTCAAAGAATTCAAATAACGTGCAAAATAAACGAGATGGTCTCGCCGATGACGTTACCATAGCTCTGCTCCTCTGGGCCGGTTGCCCTCTGTTCCGCGCGCAGCGAGGGACATCACTCACCCTCCCTCCCCCTCAACCCCTCCTCCCGTTCTACAAAATACGCAGAAAGAACGAGCACGTGGGCTCTGCACGGCAGCTTCCGAGAACTTCCGAGCGTTTCCGAGGGCTACCGAGGGTTTCCCAGTGCTTCCGAGGTGGACGCACGACGCAAGCTCGCGTTTCCAGAGATCTCCCGAGATTTCTCCCCTACCCTCTATCGAGTGCCTATCGCCGATGACGTCACAATGAGCGAGCCAGCCTTTCGAGAACATTCTTCAAATCTTTCACCTTCAGTCATTCTCACTTTGTTTGTGAACGTAGTGCTGAATTCCAAATCTTAAAGATAAGAGTCCGATTGAACTTCATTGTTTTGGTTCAAATACGAAAATGTTAATAAATTGACGTTGACTTTACTGTTCTTTAAAACACGAACTCAAACTTCTTAAAGATAACATTTAACTTTCAAACACTTTGCGGTTTTGTACGTGCGATTTGTCGCTCTATCTCCCCCAGTGTCCCCCTCTCCTCCACCCTAATCCCCCCTCCTCTCTTCCCCCTCCCTCCCCCTCCCCGCCTTCCCCCCTCTCCCTCTCCGGCCCCCGTTTGTCCCCATCCCCTCTCTCCCACTCCCCCTAAACCGCTCCCCAGCCCCCCTTCCCTCTCCTCCTCTATCCCCTCTCCCCTCCCTACGCCGTACCCCCCCACTCCCCCTCCCCCTCTCATCCTCCCCAACCCTCTTCCATTTCACCCCCTCACCACCCCTCCCTTTCCTCACCCTCTCCCCCTCCTCCCTTTCCCAATCCTCGCCCCCCTTCCCTACACTCCCCAATTCTGCCCCTACGCTCCCCCTATCGCCGCACCCCTTCCCTTCCCCCCACCCCTCTCTCTTCTCCCTATAATGTTATCCCACTTTTTAAGAAAGGCGGGTGAGAGAATACAGTGAATTATAGACCAGTTAGCCTGACATCGGTAGTGGGGAAGATGCTGGAGTCAATTATAAAAGATGAGATAGCCAAACATTTGGATAGCAGTAACAGAATCGGTCCGAGTCAGCATGGATTTGCGAAGGGGAAATCATGCTTGACTAATCTTCTGGATTTTTTTGAAGATGTAACTAGAAAAATGGACAAGGGAGAGACAGTGGAAGGAGTGTAACTGGACTTTCAGACAGCATTTGATAAGGTCCCACATGGGAAATTAGTGTGCAAAATTAGGGTACATGATATTGGGGGTAGAGTGCTGACATGGATAGAGAATTGGTTGGCAGAGAGGAAACAAAGAGTATGGATTAACGGGTCCCTTTCTGAATGGCAGACAGTGACTAGTGGGGTACCGCAAGGTTCGGTGCTTGGACAACAGCTATTTACAATATACATCAATGATGTAGATGAAGGGATTCAAAGTAACATTCGCAAATTTGCAGATGACACAGCTGGGTGGCAATGTGAGGAGGATGCTATGAGGTTGCAGGGTGACTTGGACAGTTTGGGGGAGTGGGTAGATGCATGACAGATTAATTTTAATGCGGATAAATGTGATGTTATCCATTTTGGTAGCAAAAACAGGAAGGTAGATTACTATCTAAATGGCGTCAAGTTGGGAAAAGGGGAAGTACAGCGGGATCTGGGGGGTACTTGTATATCAGTCTATGAAAGTAAGCATGCAGGGACAGAGGGCAGTGAAGAAAGCGAATGTCATGTTGTCCTTTATAACAGAAGGAATCGAACATAGAAGCAAAGAGGACCTTCTGCAGTTGTACAGAGCCCTAGTGAGACCACACCCGGAGTATTGTGTGCAGTTTTGGTCCCCTAATTTGAGGAAGGACATTCTTGCTATTGAGGGAATGCAGCGTAGGTTTACAAGGCTCATTCACGGAATGGCGGGACTGTCATATGCTGAGAGAATGGAGCAGCTAGGCTTCTACATTCTGGAGTTTTGAAGCAGGAGAGGGGATCTCATTGAAACATATATGATTATTAAGGGCTTGCACACGCTAGAGGAAGGAAACATGTCCCCGATGTTGGGGCAGTCCATAACCAGGGGCCACGGATAAGAATAAGGACCAAGCCATTTAAAATGGGGAGTGGTGAGTCTGTGGAATAATCTGCCTCAGATCGCGGTGGAGGCAGGTTCTCTGGATGTTTTCAAGAGAGAGCTAGATAGGGCTCTTAAAAATAGCGATATCAGGGAATATGGAAAGAAGGCAGGAACGGGCTGCTGATTGGGGATGATCAGCCATAATAACATTGAATAGCGGTACTGGCTCGAAGGGCCGAATGGCATTCTCCTGCATCTATTGTTTATTATCTATTGTATATTGTTCCGGATTTCGCTCACTCGCTGGATTATTCGGACATACTCGTCGGCGGGGCTGTGGCTGCGTTCAAGGTCTTGAGACGAAGGAGGGCTCAGGAGTGCTCTGGAGCACTCACTCGACTCCGTCGACGAGGATCACGCTCACCACTCCCGAACATATTCCTGGCAAACGTACGTTCTCTCAGTAACAAAGTAGAAGAACGGCAACCCCTGCGCCGGACAAACAAGGACTTCCCTCGAGCCGCTGCCCCGTGCATCTCCGAGACCTGGCTGCGGGACTCGATCCCAGACAGCGCGCTGCAACTGGCTGGTTTGAAGCTTCACAGAGCGGACCGCGAACTGGAGCCAGCGGGGAAATCAAGAAGCGGTGGAATATGCTTTTTTACCAAGCAGGACTGGTGCAGCGATATCACTGTGCTGTCAAATTTCTGCTCTCCCAGCCTAGAATCCTTATTTATTAACGGCAAACCCTTCTACTCTCCGAGGGAATTTAACTATTTTATTCTTGCTGGACTTTACATTCCCCCCCCCCCCCCCCCCCCCCCCCCCCATGCCTGCGTACGCGAGGCGCAAACGCAACTCGTTGACCAGGTAATGAGGGTAGAGAGTGACTTCCCGGAATCCATGGCCATTGTTTTGGGGAACTTGACCAAAGCTAACCTCAGCCGTGACCTTCCAAAGTACAGACGTCAGGTTACCTGCCCCACCAGAGGGGAGAAACACTTGGCCACTGTTACACGTCAATCAAAAACGCTCTGTTCCCCGACAGGTCTGCGTCTCTCTGATCATTGTCTCGTTTTACCTTTTTCCGAACTACAGGGAGAAACTAAAATCTGCTAAGCCTGTGGTCAGAACAACGAAAAAGTGGACAGGCGAGGGCATTGAGAACATACAATCCAGCTTTGACTGCTCCCATTGGAATGTGTTCAAGGAAGCAACCACAAGCCTCGATGAGTATACAGCCTCCGTATCGTCATATGTCAGCTTTTGTGAGGACAGTTGCATTCCAACTATTACCCGGACCTGGATCAACAAAAACAAGCACTGGTTTACTGCAGAACTCAGAGAGCTCCAACAGTCTAAATAGGAGGGCTACAGAGGCGGGGATGCCGACCTTTACAGGCAGGCCAAGTAAAAGCTGAGAAGATGAATCAGAGCTGCCAAGGAAAGGTGGTATGAGAAGTTGAGGAGCAAATTCTCAGCTAGTGACTCTGCTTCCGTTTGGAAGGGCTTGCAAGAACTCACCAGCTACAAGAGGAAAGCCCCCTGCTCTTTGGACAATCGTCAGCTGATCAACGACCTGAATGAGTTCTACTGCAGTTTTGGCATGCAGACACCTAACCCTGGTACCCCCTCCCCCTCCACAACATATACAGCCCAATCTGTAAAGACTGGGCACTTCCACAATCACTCCTCCCCATTCACCACTTCACACATACTTAAAGCAAGTCTCCAGTCTGAAAAGACTGGACCCTTTGCCACCCATACGTCTCCAGTCACCACTCCACACGTAATTACTCACGTAATTACTCACACACTGCGTGCTGAACAACATCTCTTCTGCATCATCAACAATAAAAATAGAGGAAGTGTAGAGGCTTTTCAGAAAACAGAAAACTCGAAAACCTCCAGACCAGGCAATGTTTCCCCCTCTACTCTCAAGCGCTGTGCCAAACAACTGGCACCGGTCTACACAGACATTTTTAACCAGTCCCTGCAAACCTGTACTGCCCGTGCCTGCACCTTTGGTCCCTGTACCAAAAAAGACAAGGATTACTGGTTTTAATGCCTACAGGTCTGTCGCACTGACCTATGTAGTCATGAAGACCCTTGAAAGGCATGTGCTGGCCAAGCTGAAAAATAGCACGAACCCCCTGCATATCTTTTTGCATATCGGGCCAATAGTTCTGTGGATGACGTAGTCAACTTGGGCCTGCACTTCATACTCGAGCACCTAGACCGCCAGGGGACCTATGCGAGGCGTCCGTTTGTTGATTTTCGGTCTGTATTCAACACCATTGTGCAAGAGCTACTGCATTCTAAACTTTTACGAGTTGACAGGGCCTGAACCTTTCTGTCGGTGGATTACCAGCTTCCTGACAGACCGGAAGCAGCATGTGTGGTTGGAAAAGCATATCTCAGACCAGCAAACTCTCAGCATAGGATAACCGAAAGGCTCCGTACTTTGACCTCTCCTCTACTCAAATGACTGCACCCCCACTGACTCCTCTGTCAAGCTTCTCAAGTTTTCGGACGACAAAACCCTGATTGGACTGATCCGGGATGGGGAAAAACTGGCTACAGACAGGAAGTGTCACAGCTGGCGTCCTGGTGCCATCGCAACAACCTGGAGCTCAATGCTCTTAAGACAGTAGAATTGATTGTGGACTTTAGGAGCTAATCTCCTCACCCCACTCGCCATCAACAACACCACAGTCACATCATTGCAGTATTTTAACTTCCTGGGAACCATCATATCCAAGGACCTTAAGTGGGTGGCTACCATCGACTCCACAGTCAAAAAGGCACAACAGAGGATGTACTTCCCTCGGCAGCTGTGGAAGCACAATCTGCCACAGGCAATGATGGTCCAATTCTATACGGCCATCGTAGAGTCAATCTGTCCTCACCTTCTCCATCATGGTCTGGTTTGGCTCAGCCACCAATCACGACACCCGGAGGCTGCAGCGAATCGTCAGATCTGCTGAGAAGGTTATTGGCTGCAACCTTCCCTGAATTGACGAACTGTATACTGCAAGGGCCATGAAGCGAGCGGGCAATATCATCTCTGACCACAGGGGCCAAAAGCTATTTGAATCAATTCCCTCGGGAAGGCAACTCCGGACTGTCAAAGCAGCCACAGGCAGACATAAAAACTGTTTTTATCCACGAATACTAGCTCCACTCAATAGCTAACATTTTGTAGCCTCCTTTTGCTCTGGTATTTTATTTGGTTCACATGTTTGATCAATGGTGTTTTATTATTGTAGATTGATGTTGCATGTTAACCAATCACACACCAGCCAGCATCTCTAACTCCACCCCACTGCAATACTGATACTAATATTATTGCTCTGCACCAACAGTTGGGGCAGCCAGGACGTGTTGATAACTAACCATCCTTCATGCTGTTAAGTTTCAGTGCAGATTAAAGATGTGTTTGAATCGTATACTGAGTCTGGAAGTCATTTACAATTATTATATAGTGTTTTATGTGTCATTCGTAACTGTCGCTGTATGTCATGTTGTCTCTTGTGGGCGGGGCACCAACGCAAATTCATTGTATGTGAATACTTGGCCAACAAACGTGTTCATACATTCATTTCTGTAAACAATTAACACAGTGCGGCCTAGAGATGATGTCTACGCATCGCTGCATGTCAATGGGAGTAGGGAGAAAGCCATCGTTTCTCGCCAGCTTGACGAGCGTTCACATGTGGTTCAGAGCCCATCTGGCATATACCGTTGCAATCGCTTACATCTCCGCAAGACGTGCGAAAATCCACCAGACGAGCTAGTCGCACGTCAACAAGCGAAGCACGGCCTAACCATCAAAGACCAGGGCGAATCTATTACACGGACCAGGACACTAACGCGGCACAGGCGTTGAAACAGCAGCCAGCGCCTACTGAAAATAAACAGCTACTGAGCGAACTGACAAAAACAAGGGCATTGACATCAACGAAACAGTGAGAACTAGTTCAGGTCGAGCTGTGAGACCTCCAGTTAATTTGGAGCTAAGTGACCCATTGATTTAGTTTTTATCAACTGTTATGTCTGTATGGGGTTGCAAGTTTGATAAAAATACATTTATGTAAATAAGATAATGAAGGACAGGAAATGTTACTTTAGAAAACGTGTGATTTTCTCAGTTGGACAGATATATAGAGTGTACAGCTGTCCTCTTTTGGAAAATGGAGGGGATGTTATGATATGTGTAATATGCCTTTGGGGACTTAATAAGTCCACGCATGCGCTGGGGCTTCAGGCATGTGTAGTTTTAGTTATTGGAAAATCTTCTCCTTGAACAGATCTATTATGCCGCTGTGCAGCATTGTTATTAAGTGTGGGGCGTCGCATTTCGTGAATAACATAAGCAGTAATTGCAATAAACACAAAGATCTTTGTCAAGGCTCCCACAATCTCCTCTCTTGCCTCCCTCAACAACCTGCCATCGATCCCATCAGGTCTTGTGGATTTAGCCACCATAATGCTCTGCAATACCCCCAACACCTCCTCCTACGTATTCTCAACCTGCTGTTCCATATTAGCGTTCTCCATACTGATCTCAGTCTTCTTGATGTCATAATTCGTGCTGAAGACACATGCAAAACCTTCTTCTATGACTTGCCAACATCCTCTGATTCCAATCACAAATGTCTTCGAAAACCATTGAGCAGTCCTACCTTCACTTATGTTATTAATATCCGCATAAAACGTCTTCTGATTTTTGTTTAAATCTCACTGTCCAAAGCCACTGGACCATTTTAGCTCTCCTAATTTGCAGCTTGAATTATTTCCACCTTATTATATTATCCTGAAATGTCCAAAATATTGTCTGACTTCATCTTGCATGCACTGCGTTTACCTTTTTGACTTAATTTACCTCTTTAATCACCCAAGGTTCCCTAAATTTACCATTCCCATCCGTACCGCTTACGGGAACATGACAGTCATGAAACGTATTCAATTGGCCTTTAAACAACACCAACAAGTCAGTTGTGGACATAACCAATAACAACTGCTCCGAATAGTATTTGATGATGAGAGGTCATGTTGCAGTCATCTTAGACGTTCGTGAGGGTACATTTGTGTTCTGATCTGTGCATTGTGTTATGGAAATATGTTGGGAGGCTTGAACGCATGCAGAGGTGGTTTACGAGAATGTTGACAGGTCACGAGGCGCCTTGGTTACAGGGATAGATTGACCAAGCTGAGACTCTATTCTTCGAAGCCCAGTAGGATGAGTGGTGATCCCTATAGAGGTGTACAAATTCTTGAAAGCTATCGATTGGTTAGAAGTACATATTCTCTTGCCCAGAGTAGGGGAATCCAGAACCAGATGACATAGGTTTACATAGGTTTAACGTGAGAGGGGAAGGATTTACTTCGAACATGAAGGGTATCCTTTTCACAAAAAATGGTGGTGGGTTTACAGACCAAGCTGTCAGAGAAGGTTGTTGAGGCGGCGACTATCGCAACGTTTATGAAACATTTAGACAGGTACACGAATAGGACACGTATAGGGCGATATAGGCAACATGCATGCAATTGAGTCTGGTGTAGATAGGACATGTTGGCCGGTGTGTGGGCAAGTTGGGCATATTATCTGTTTCAACTTTGTATGGCCATGAACACCACAACCCCCCTCCCCTCCCCTCACCCCGTTTTCCCACTCCAAGGCTGTTTGGAGTCTGTAGACTGGGCAATGTTCAGGGATTCGGCAACGGTCCTGAACGAATACGCCACTGTCGTTACAGACTTCATAAATAAATACATGTGTGGAGGACTGCTTCCCTACAAAACCTTCCGAGTGTTTCCCAATCAGAAACCTTGGATTTGTTTGCGATCCGCACTCTCCGGAAGACCAGACACCGGGCATTCATGTCTGATGATACAGTGGTCTACAAGAAGTCCCGATACGACCTTGATAAGGCTATCAAAAAGGCCAAAAGGGACTTCTGCTCCAAGCTGGATGACGGGACAGATGTTCGACAGCTGTGGCGGGGCCTGAATGCAATCACTCCCTACAAGGCGAAATCAGGAGGTAGCTCGAATGTCGGCGTGGCATCTCTCCCTGGCGAGCTCAATGAGTTTCATGCACGCTTTGATAGGGAAAACACTGATGTGCCTTCTCGAGCCCCCATTCGCTGCGATGGTGTTTCAGTCTCAGTCACAGTCCGACGTCAGAAAATCTTTCAGAGGCGTAAACCCTCGAAAAGCGCCTCGACCTGATGGTATACCCGGTCGTGTTCTAAAAACATGTGTGGACCAAGTGGCTGGAGTTTTACGGACATTTTCAACCTCTCACTTCGGCGGACTGAGGTTCCCACCTGCCTTAAAAGGGCATCACTTATACCGGTGCCAATGAAGAGCAATGTGACATGCCTCAACGACTATCGACCAATGGCATTAACGCGGTGGTGATGAAGTGCTTTGAGAGGTTGATCGTGGCGCAAATCAACTCCTAACTCGACAAAAACATGGACCCACTGCAGTTTGCTTACTGCCACAACAGATCAACGGTGGATGCGATCTCGCTTGCTCTCCACTCCGCACTGGACCACTTGGACAACAAAAACTCATATGCCAGGCTGTTATTCATTGATTTCTGCTCGGCATTTAATACAATCATCCCCTCCAAGCTGGTTACCAAACTCGCAGAACAGGGTCTCTGCACATCTCTCTGAAATTGGATCCTCGACTTCCTCATGCACAACTACGTACTGTTCGAATTGGTGGAAAGGTGTCAGCCTCGATAACAATCAGCACGGGAGAAACTCAAAGATGCGTGCTCAGCCCCCTGCTGTACTAAATCTATACTGAAGGCTGCATAGCTGGTCATAGTGCGAACTCCATCATCAAGTTTGCTGACGACACCACTGTTGTGGGACGCATCACTGATGGAGACGAGTCAGAGGATAGAAGAGAGATCGACCGACTGACCAAATGGTGCCAGCACAATAACCTGGCCCTCAACACCATCAAAACAAAGGAACTGACTGTGGACGTTGGAAGTATGATGGGGACACAAAGTCACGTTAATATCAACCGGTCGATGGTGGAAAAGGTCAAGAGCTTCAAATTCCTGGGCGTGCACATCTCTGAAGATCTCTCCTGGTCCGAGAACTCTGATGCATTTATAAAGAAAGCACATCAGCGCCTCGACTTCCTGAGAAGATTACGCTAAGTCGGTATTTCAAGGCGGACTCTCTCTAACTTGTGCAGATGCACAGTAGAGAGCTTGCTGACCGGTTGCATCGTGGCTTGGTTTGGCAACATGCGCGCCCAGGAGCGGAAAAGACTACAAAAGTCGTAAACACTACCCAGTCCATCATCGGCTCTGACCTCCCTACCATCGAGGGGATCTATCGCAGTCGCTGCCTCAAAAAGGCTGGCAGTATCATCAAGGAGCCACACCATCCTGGCCACACCTTCAGGTAGAAGGTACATGAGTCTGAAGACTGCAACGCTCAGGTTCAGAAACAGCCTCTTCCTCACAGCCATCAAGCTATTAGACTCATCAAACACAACTCTGAACTTTAATAGCCCATTATCTGTTTATTTGCACTTTATCTGTTTTATTAATTCATGTGTGTATATATTTATATAATGATGTATGGACACACTGGACTGTTCTGTATTCATGCCTGCCATATTCTGTCGTGCTGCAGCAAAGCAAGAATCTCGTTGTCCTTTTTGGGACACATGACAATAAACTCTTTTGAATCTTGAATCTTGAATTTGACATGTTCTTTGTGTTGTATGTGAAGGTGGTGTCATGCGCCTTCGTGCCCATGCCATCACATAATTATGTACAACCTCAAAGGTTTATCTGCTCTCGGCAAAAATATTCACTCTCTTCAGGGCCTCCGTCAAGGCGATTAACTCTGCATCATGCGCTGATTTGTAGTATGAATCTCCCATTTCAACACGTTTCTTTATGTATCAATCACCACCTATGCTGTTCAAGGGGTACCATTATAATATCTCCTTGTTTCATCCAGATAAGATTTTTGTACATCTGACCCCTCCAAAGGTACTTATACAATCTTTCCATTTTCTTCCATTGCTATGTCTTCTTTGAATTCATGCTCTTTTTCTTCCTTCACAATCCTTGTCGCTGGATTCAACACATTGTCTTTGTGTGTATGTGTGCGCTTGTTCACTGACAATAATATACGGTTCCGTTTCACTCGTCGATTATCTGATAGTGATTTTAACTTTCCTTTCTCTAAACGTTGCACTATTTCCCAACAATGTGATAGGCTCTGAAACGTCTACAGGCCGCATACCGTCACCATGTTCTGTGTGACTACAGCTGCGTACTACCCTCTTTCATAATCACAGTGCGGGTGAAACGGCTTTAAATCTGGGAGTCCTAATACTGGGGAGGAGGTCAGGGCACCCTTGATATTTGCCAATGCTCAGATGTATCGGAACGGATTGGGCTTGCTACATTGCATCCCGATGCCCATTGATAAGAACTTTTAACAAACCAACGTTAGATGAACTCACCGCTAATCTACCAGATGTTCCAATATTCCATCCTCCAGGGCACATTGAATACTTACGAGGATGTTCCCAGGACTAGAAGGTCTGAGTTATAGGGATAGGTTGAGTAGGCTGGAACACTATTGCTTGGATCGCAAGAGGACGAGGGGTGATCTTATAGAGGTGTATAAGACCATTAGATAAATAGATGGGGTAGATGTCCAGAGCCTCCTGCCCAGAAAAGGCGAATGGAAGACCAGAGGACAGGGTTTACGGTGTTGAGGACAATATTCAGTAGGAATCTGAGGGGTTACTTTTTCACACAGAGAGTGGTGTGTGCATGGAACAAACTGCCACGGAGCAACCATCAAAGAACAATTGGATCGGTGAATGAATAGGATAGATTTGTAGGGGTATGGTCCACACGCTGGAAGGTGGGACTAGTGTAGGTGGGACATTGGTCGTGTTGGAAAATTGGGTTGTATAACTCAATGGCTCTGTGACTTAGACCCCAATCGTATCATCCGACCAAAATGCCCCATTTGTTAGCTGATGGATGGACCGGCGTGTCAGGCACAACGGCAGACAGGTCGGGGACCATGCGTAATCCAGCACCCTGGGCAGATGTGTGTAGTGGAGAACCAAACAAGAGTCAGCTCTGTCTGGCGGAGAGGCAGATGCTTATGGAAAATATGCAGACGTCTATGGCGGATCGGTTGACGTGCATGGCGAAGAAACATACGTGTCCGGAAGAGGGGGTTACGTGTATGACTTGAGGGAAGGAGCGGCTCGTTGTAGGGAGGACGTGTTTGCCGGAGGGGAGGACATTCCATGCGGGGGGGGGGGGGGACGTGTCTGGCGGACGGAAAACAGGGTAAACAGGGAAACAGTCCCGCAAGGCTCGGTGTTGGGGCCGCAACTGTTTACCACATATATTAATGATTTGGAAGAGGGAAATAACAGCAACACTAGGACATTTGCGGATGACACAAAGCTGGGTGGCAGTGTGAACTGTGAAGAGGATGTTAGGAGGTTGCAGGGTGACCTGGACAGGTTGAGTGAGTGGGCAGATGCATGGCAGATGCAGTATAATATAGATAAATACGAGGTTATCCACTATGGCGGCAACCACAAGGGGGCAAATTATTATCTCATTTGGGTCGGGATGGGTAAGGGGGAGGTGCAGCGAGACCTGGACGTCCTTGTACACTGGTCACTGAAAGGTGGCGTGCAGGCAGTGAAGAAAGGTAATGAAGAAAGGAAAGGTTGGCCTTCATAACAAGTGGATTTCAGTACAGGAGTAAAGAGGTTCTTCTGCAGGTGTATCGGGCTCTGGTGTGACCACATCTGGAATATTCTGTGTAGTTTTGGTCTGCTAACTTGAGGAAGGACATCCTTGTGATTGAGGAAGTGCAGCGTAGGTTGACGAGATTGATCGCTGGGATGGTGGGACTATCATGTGAGGAAAGATTGAAAAGACTAGGCTGGTATTCACTTGAGTTTAGAAGGATGAGGGAGGCTCTTTTGAAACATATACAATTATAAAAGGACAGGACAAGCTCGATGCAGGAAAAATGCTCCCAAGGTTGGGAGAGTCCAGAACCAGGGGCCACAGTCTTGGAATAAAGGGGAGGTCATTTAAGACTGAGGTGAGGAAAAACATTTTTACCCAGAGAGTTGTGAATTTATGGAATTTTCTTCCACAGAGGGCAGTGGAGGCCAAATCACTGGGTGTATTTAAGAGAAAGTTAGATAGAGCTCTAGGGGCTAATGGAATCGAGGGATATGGGGAGAAGGCAGGCACAGGTTTTTGATAGGGGTCGATCAGCCATGATCACAATGAATGGCGATGCTGGCTTGAAGGGCCGAATGACCTCCTCCTGCACCTATTGTCTATGTTTCTATCTTTCTAAAATGTTGTACGGCACATTCAACGTTGCTGCAGGCCCCGCAACGTCCAGGCCTAAGTGTTCCTCTGCCATCTGCAGTCTCCATCCTGGACACCACTCGACTGCTATCCCCATCCGCATCGCTCCGTGACAGAAGCCACATTGAGTGCAGGGTATCACATCTAGTGACGAGACGGTGTTTCAGACTATATCGGGACAGGGTGTCATGGGGATGGGGTAACATTATAGATGGGTGCAGGTTTGTGATTGGGAATTTGGCTACTGCTGAGTCCTGCAAGTTTATCGGAGTTTGTGAGCACATGGTTCCATGTCCTGGTATGTGGAATGCCCTTAGTTGATTTGGATTACACAGGCTCCGCTATTATGTAACGGAAGTGTGGATTACACATGGTGCTGCACTTGAGGTGCAGATTACAGAAGTCACCAGAACCAAGGACTGGAATTTGAATTACACAGTGTCCCAGATGCTGGAATGGGTACCGGATTGCACATGGTCCTGGAACTGGGATGCTGGTTCCACAAGGACACGGGTCCGTTGACTGTTGTGTGGGTTACCATGGTCCCGGGTGCTAGACCGAGCGTGTGGATAATACAGGATCGCCGGTACTGGAACACACGTATGGATTATAAATAATCCTGGACCCGCGTTCCTGATTACACTACCACACAGGTGCTGTGACGCGGGTGTGGATTGCATTGGGTCCCACCCGAACCCTGCACATTACATAGATTTCGAAAAATGGGGGCTAGAGATTAATCAGCGTCCTGGTTGCTGGGACCATGGTTGAGATCACACATAGATCCACGCCAGCCTGTAATGATTGCACCGTGTCCCAGGATGAGGCGTGTCAGTAGCCACATCCGTGCACTACCCAGTGTCTCGCACTCTGGTGTAGGATAATACAAAGTCATGTGACTGAGATGCTAGATTAAAATCAGCGTCTGGCTCAGTGGTGCGCATTCCACAGGGTCCTGCGACAAATTATATTGATTGCATATGGTGATGCAACACACAGTGTTCTGGGTCCTGGGATGAGGGCGTGGATTACACATATATCTTGTACACCGTGTGTGGGTTAAAATAAAACCTGTACTAAAGAGTGTCCGCATCCTGTCATAGGAGTATGGATTAAACTGGGTCCAGTGTCCCAAACCGGAGAATGGCAATGTCTATTACGCCGGGCCAGGATCCTGAGTCATACGATTACACGTGTGTCACTGAATGCACATCATTCTCAATCGCAAGACGAGTTTTTAGATTGCACATGGCCCAGGGCTCGGGTGCGTTCATTAAAGTTTCCGGATACGGCATGCAGATGGGACGAGGAGGTGCGGACCAGACGGAGATCCGGGCTGAAGATTAATGCCCCTGTCCCACTTAGTAAACCTGAACGGAAACCTCAGGTGACCTTGCGCGCCATCCAAAGTTTCCATGAGTCGCCATAGGTTTTGGTCACTCGTCTAGAAAGCCTAGACCGAAGCGTAAGCTGCATCTACTGACCAAAGATTCTACAGGATCTTTGCTACCGACCGCAGACACACACGCAAACACATCGCGAATGTGGAGGCCAGGGACAGCGGAGGAGCGCTGTCTGCGCGTTGAAGAGGAAGGTTAACGGCTAACACAGAGCACGGTAATCCTTTAGAGATCGCGGGAGGGGGAGAGATGAGAGAAGGGGAGAGAGAAGGGGAGAGAGAAGGGGGAGAAGGGGAGAGAAATGGAGAGAGAAGTGGAGAGGGAAGGGGAGGGAGAAGGGGAGGGGAGAGAAGGGGGGAGAAGGGGAGAGACGGGGAGAGAAGGGGAGAGAAGGGGGAGAAGGAGTGGGGACAGTTTTAAGAAGTTTGATAAAGTTAGCGGGCATTTTACCTTCCGGCGGATCTTCGAGGTCCTGAAAACTCAAATGAGCCAATCAAAATGGCCGGTCAGCGAATGCGATTGCCTTCGACTGGCTGTAAGTAAATAACCATCCCAACACTGACTTCGAAAAAAACGGCTACCTAATTTTAGACGAGGTCGGTTTTGATTTTGTTGATATAATCAAAGGAATATAGAAGAAGCCTCGACCACGGGGAAAACACTCTCGGCTATTAGGGAGAGTGACAAAAAACCTCCGGGAATCTCATGGAAACCTTGGGTGGGGCGCAAGGTTACCAGAGATTTCCGTTCAGATTTCCTAAGTGGCACAGGAGCATTAGAGATTGTATAGGGTTTTTGTACCGCGTCGGCGTGTGTGGATCACACGGGATTCTTGGACAGACGGCGGTTGTGAATTACACAGCGTCCTGTATGGATGATGTAGGGGTTGGAGGAATGTGGAACACATAGGATTACGAGCTCGGATTGTAAATGAAAGAGGATCCTTCGAATGTGATAGTGATTAATTTGCGTTCTAGGATTAGTGGATTCGTTCGCAACTGCACGAGAAGGGGAAGATATGTGGCCGCTATTCATTCCTCACCGGACTGATCGGATGCGAGCGAATTACATGGATTTGGAGTGCTTTGCCTGTGTGTGGGCCGACCTTCGGTCGCTTTCCCGTGCTATGTATGCACATGTAGCCACCCCAACTCAGACAGAAGTGGGTCTAATCCAAACTGGATGCAGCACCCAATTCGCCCTTGCGGGATCCTTCTTGCAGGTACATTGGGTTCACTACTGCCCCGTGAAGCCGAGATGCTTTGCCCCATGTCCCCTTGTAAAAATGTACCTTATTGCTCACAGTCCATTGTAAAATCAATGTAGCTAGTTAGATGTTCCTACCACACGTTTCATACTTTAATGTTCATTAATAAACCACATACCGATGTCACGATTTGCGTGACTGCGACGTAATGCGAATGGAGGGGAAATGCAAGACCAGAGGGAAATAGGAGCAGTCGACCCTACCCGTCACTCGATATGGTCTTTGTACTTCTATGTTGTTATCAGCTATTTTTCTTGACATTTCGCTTTATTACTCAGCCATCATCTGAACAATATTCCACCAAAGTAACGGAAGCAACCTCAATGCCAGCATTTATTGTAAGAGCTGCAAGGCATTTTTAAGAGTGAGTTGGAGCATGGACTTCCGGTGGCGCTATGGAGGGCTAGGGAGCCACGCCAGCCAGCTCCTCCTGAAAAACGTTGAATTTACCGTGGAGAAAACGCCTACCGGCTGCCGTGAGTGACGTCATCAGGCGCGCGACTTACAATGCCTTTGCAGCGCAGCCCCCCACCTGAAAAAAACGAAACCTCGACTTACAAGACTTAAACCGGCAGAACCAGAACAAGGCCTGATGGAAGCCTTGGGAGCGGGTAGGACGCTATCCCAAGAAGATGTGTCGAAAAAAGCAAAGAAAAAAACGGAAGGTGAGGAACTCAGAAATTTTATTTCACAAGAAATTGCAGAGCTGAAGAATGAACTTGTTAAAACTAATGAAGAATTAAAGAACATGAATTTTAAAGAAGTAAAAAAGATCAAGGAGGAGATGAAGGAGTTAAAATTTGAAATTAACTCCAAGGTTGTGGAATCATCTGAAAAATTGAAGAAGGAAATTGCCGCAGTACTGGTTGACCAAGCTAAAGCTACAACAAATGAAATATATTTGAAAATCAGTAAACTGGCAACTGAAATAGAAGAAAAGATGGAGCCAGTGGAAGAGACGCTGAATCAACAGTCGACAGCCATAAAGAGTCTTGAGGAGATAGCCGAAACAAGTGCTCAAAACACTCATCACAGAAAATCAACGTCTAACTGCACTGCTGGGCAAAATAACTGAAAAATGTACTGAATTGGAAGGCCGCCAAAGAAGGCAAAACCTGAGGATTGTGGGTATTCGAGAAGGGAGAGAGACGAACCAAGGAGCCAGAGAATTTACTGCAAATTTATTACAAAAAGTTTTGTCTCTGGAAAATAAGCCTTTACTTGCTCGAGCTCATAGAGTGATGAGACGTCAGACACGACCCGATGCCCCTCCAAGGCAAATGATAATAAAGGTTCAATATGATCATGTTCTGGAGGAGATGATGGCAACAATTGTAAGAAGCAGAAATCTTACATATGAAGGTGATAAGATTAGTATTTATCGAGATTACCCAGCAGAGGTCTCCAGGAAAAGAAATTTAAGGAGACTAAAAGAATCTTGAAGGAAGTAAATAATTTGAAGTATGGTATAAGGTACCCAGCTACCTTAAGAGTTACCCACAACCAGAAATAATATTTTTTCACCAACCCTGCGGACGCACTGGACTTTGCCCAGAAGACTAAAGAAAGTGAGGAAGATTCAACAATATCTTTAACATTCAACAACACCAAGGAATAAACTGACTTTGCCAGATTGGATGGAATAAAGGACTTGTTTAAGGAGGCTGGAGAAAGAAGCGGATTGGATACTCTCCCATGGATACTAACATTTAGAATAGTAGCACTACTAATACAAATAACTAATAAATACTAACAATGCGCGGCATTACTATTAATCAGAAGTAATAATTATCATTAATGACTAATATTTAATTATAACTGAATTATCTAGAATTAGATAAATAATAATTATAATTGTGTAGAATATATAGTGAGAATTCATTCGTCCTTTTTCTCCCCCCCTTTTTTTTATTCTCCTTCCTTTCCCCTATAGTGTTTTTTTTTTATTCCCTTCCTTTTTTTTTATTACTATAGTCACTGAATATGTTTTAAATAAATGTATCTTCACATTCCTGACTAATGGAATCTGTATACTCCAGAATTTAATATCCCCGGTAAGAGACTGTTACGGTATAACAATCTTAAGAAATTAAGGAGCTGATAAGCTTTTTAACGTCAACGACGGAAATCTGTAGATATTTGGCCATGTGAGAATGGCTTTCACTAACTACACTAACTTTAGATGTAGTTTGTTCCACCTTTGTACACATTACTAACCTATTTATCTATCCTTTTTTTGGTAATATTATAATCTATTATTATTATTTTAAACATGAATGGAGTTATAAATATATTCAAATGAGATATATACGTGAGAGACACTCAAGGGTCTCCAAATTCGTCTATTTGGAGTTCGGCTGTAAGGTCGGGTCTGTCGAACTGAACCATTTGCTCTATTATAAACCCCCCTAAATAAAAAATGCAAGACTTAAACGCGAATATGGGGAATGAAGGAATAACGTTCTGTAGTTGGAATGTTAAAGGCATTAACGAACCAGTAAAGAGAGGTAAAGTACTGGCACATTTAAAAGCACTAAAAATAGACGTAGCCTTTATCCAAGAGACACATCTAAAAAAAGATGCAGAGCATAGATTGAAAGCTAAATGGATAGATAAAGTATACCATTCTTCCTTTACACATAAATCTAGAGGTGTAGCAATATTATTCCATAAAGGTACTGTATTTAAACACAGGTCAACAATAAACGACAGTGAAGGCAGATATATTATTGTAATAGGAGAATTAAATGCACAAAAAATGATTTTTGTCAATATTTATGGACCAAACCTTGACAGCCCATTGTTCTCCAAGAAAATGTTTAATACTATCCCAGAATTAACACAACACAATTTAATAATTGGGGGAGATTTAAATTGTACCCTTGATCCTTATTTAGATAGATCATCAAAGCAACGGAAAATCAAATCACATTCAAGTGATTTTCTGAATGCATATATAGATACTAGTAATATTAAAGACGTTTGGAGAATAGGAAACCCAACTGGACGAGAATACTAATTTTATTCCCCTGTACATAAAACATATTCAAGAATAGACTATTTTCTGTTAGGCTCCACTCACTTATAATTCAAAATACCATAATATTACAATCTCAGATCATACACCTTTAACATTTAAGATGAAAATAAATGGTAACATGGAAAAACACAGACAGTGGAGACTTAACGCACAAATTTTAAAAGACAAAACAACTCAGAAATATATTACAGAACAGATTAAAATCTTCTTTGAAATAAACGATAACCCGGAAATATCTTCTTCTCCATTATGGGAAACTTTTAAAGCATTTACTCGTGGAATTATGATTTCTTCTCAAGCATTTTTTAACAAAGAGAATCGGAGGGAACAACAGACATTGGAAAAGGAGATTAAACAATTAGATACAGAGAACGCTGTTAACCCAACTATGATAAAACATAATCACATCGCTGTATTGAAATACAAATTAAATAAAATATATTCAGATCAAATGGTAAAATTCTATCAATATACCAAACAATTACAATTTGAATTTGGAGATAAACCCCGAAAATTATTCGCCCGTCAATTACGGAAACTGGAGGGAGAAAAAATAATTCATAGGATTAAATCACGTAATGGCGAGCTGCTAGTAAATCCTAGAGATATTAATGAGAGATGTTTGCAATATTATAAAAACTTATATTCAGTTAAAACGGTAGAAAACCGGATAGGAGTAGAAGCATTTTTGAAAAAATGTAACTTAAAGGGGTTTGATTTAGAAAATATAGAATCATTAAATGCTGAAATAACAGTAAAAAAATCGAAGAATCTATTAAATCATTAAAAAATGGTAAAACTCCTGGATCGGATGGTATTGGTTCGGAATTTTACAAAACATTCAATGATTTCATTGCACCACGTTTAAGGAAATTTTATGAACACATTTATACCCAACGGAAATGACCAGAAATGCTAAATGAATTTATTATAACGCTTATACCAAAAATAGATAAAGATCTGGATGACCCAGGATCATATAGAGCTATAGCTCTTTTCAACACTGATCAAAAAATACTAACTAAGATATTAGCACAAAGACTAAGTTCAGTGATTAACAAATTAATTCATCCGGATCAAACAGGATTTATACCAAAACGATATTCTTCATATAATTTGAGACGATTATTCAATATTATATATTCGAAAAGAGGCAATAATAAAGACCTAGTAATTATTTCATTAGATGCGGAGAAGGCCTTTGAGCAAGTGGAATGGCCTTACCTGTTTTCGGTTATGGAAACTTATAAGTTGGGAGAGAAGTTTATATCATTAAATTATTATATGCGAATCCAACAGCTAGACAAGCTGTAGACAAGGTTGTCCCTTATCCCCACTACTGTCGCACTTGCAATTGAACCATTAGCTCAAAGCGTAAGATTACATCCTGAAATATATGGGTACGAAACTAGATATACTGAAAATAAAATCTCCTTATATGCTGATGATGCTTTACTTTATATTACAAAACCGGAAATTAGTATTTTAAATTTATTAAATTTAATAACTGAATTTGGTTCGTTTTCAGGATATAGTATTAATTGGAATAAAAGTGAACTCATGCCGATAAAGGTAAATAATCTACATACATTACAACAATATCCTTTTAAGATAGCAAAATAAAAAATAAAATATATTGGAATTCATGTAACAAAAAGATATGATTCTTTAATTAAATCTAATTTCCCATCATTACTGAATAAACTAAATAAGAATATTTTATATTGGAAAACATTACCTATCTCAATGTTAGGTAGAATTAATGCAATAAAAATGATCTTTCTTCCACAAATACTATATCTTTTCCAATTGATACCAATATACCTTCCTAATTTTTTTTTTAAAAACGTTGACTGTATAGTTACCAATTTTATCTGGGAAAATAAGAGTCATAGAATAAATAAAAAAACACTTATGTAAATCAAAAATAAATGGAGGTCTAGCATTACCAAACGTTATGTTTTATTACTGGGCAGTTAGTATTAAAAATATGAATTTTTGGCTGGATGAATTAGATAAACAACCAAATTGGTTAAAAAGGGAAAAATAAGATTGTACACCTTTTGACATTAGTACGATTTTATTCGCCAATGCTAAACTAGCGAAGAAAACCTATAAAGAAAACCCTATAATAGAGTGGGATACGTATTTGGAAACAACTTAAGAAAACATTAAAATTGGAATGTATACCACTAGCTCTCTCCATTGTAAACAATGTCACATTTAAACCTTCAATGATGGATAAAGGTTTTTCACAGTGGGAAAATTATGCAATTAATAGGGTGGGTGATCTTCACAGGGAAAACTCCTTTCTTTCATTTCAAGAATTACAACAAATTTATGGATTACATTCAAAAGATTATTTTAGATATTTACAAATCAGAGACTTTGTAAAATCAAATGCACAGGAAATTAGAAATAGAAAGGCAGAAATTTTAGATGAATGTCTCAATAAACATCCAAATACAGCAAAATTGATATCATATATTTATAATATTTTATTAGAAAATGATGTACCAACGACAGAAACATATAGGCAATCATGGGAAAACGAATTTGGTCAAACAATTAGACTAGAAATATACATCATTGTTCGTTAAATACTAGACACATCTTGATACAATTTAAAGTACTACATAGATTACACTATTCCAAATCAAAATTACATAGAAGTTTTTCAAATATACCAGCCATATGTGATAAATGTCAATATTTAGAAGCTAATCTAACGCACTCATTCACAAACTGTATAAAAATTACGACTTTTTGGGCAGAAAATTTTAAGATAATCTCGGATGTTGTTAATACAAATTTGCTACCTGACTCAAAATTAATAATATTAGGAATATTAGAAACAGATCAATTAATAACAATAAATCAAATTTTTTTTATTGATTACAGTTTAATAATTGGGAAAAAACTTATATTGCAATTTTGGAAGGGTCCTACATCCTCCACAATTAAAATGTGGATCACTGAAACTTAATTTTGAAAGTTTAAGACTTGTCCTTCTTGGCAAGTTGGATCAATTCAGAGGGATATGGTCTCCATTTACTGAATATTTAAAGGGTCAAAGTGGTTCGGTGCGATAACCTGACTGATGCCTGAACGAAGAAATAGACGAAGATTTACATATAATAACCCATGATATATCTCCAATGATGTACAAATTGCTTAATACTTCATTCATTTTTCTGAATTTTTATTTTTATTTAATTTTTCTCTTATATTTTCTATCTATATAAAAAATGAAATATTCATAGAAGTAAAAATTAGAAATAACTGTTAATATTTACATTTATAACATTAAGAATGTATATGACTTGTATATTTTTATTTTAATATGTACTTACTTCTAATAAAAATATTTAACAAAAAAAAAAGACTGAGTTGGAGCAGACGGAAGTTGTTGTGAAATTTGGCAAGAATGCTACAGGTCGGGAGAGGAAGGTAGTTCTGCATCAAGAATGTACGAAATTAGGTAGAAGACTGAAAAGCAGGACCTGCAGGGCCGTGATCTCAGGATTGCTTCCAGTACCGCGTGCAAGTGAAGTTAAGAATAAGAAGATAGGGGAAATGAATGTGCGGCTGAGGAGTCGGTGCAGAGGGCAGGGATTTAGATTTCTGGATAATTGGCAGCACGTCTGGAGCAGGGCTGACCTACACTGTAGGGGGACCACATACTAGCGGGAAGGTTTGCGGAAGCTACATGGGAAGGTTTAAACTAGATTGGCAGCGGATGGGATATCGTGCAGGACAGAGGCACGTGGGAGGCTAAAAGTTGATAAGGAAGATGGGGTGGGAAAGGTTAGTGGACAGAAAATGTATTTTAATTCAAGGGGCCTGACGGATAAGGCGAACTTAGGGCATGGGTAGGTACGAACAACTGGGACATTGCAGCCATGACTGAAACCTGGTTAAGGGTTGGGCATGACTGGCAGCTAAATCTTCCGAGGTATAGGACATTCAGGAGAGACAAATTGATGGAAAAAGAGGGCGGCGGTTGCACTGTTTGTTAAGGTGGATGTCACAGCTGTGTTCAGATGTGACATTACGGACGGTTCGTCTAGTGAGGTTATATTGGTGGAACTGAGGAAAAATAAAGCGATGATAACTTTGGTGGGGATGTGCTTCAGAACCCCGAATAGTCAACGGGAATTAGAAGAGCACTTCTTCCCCTATATTGTTAGTCACTTCTTCCCCATTGTGGACAGTTGACTTTGTCCATATAACTAAAGCGCTGAAATGCTGAGGACTATATTCAGCCCCCTGCATCTTCTTCTTGTCCCTATCTAATGTAGTTCAATTTGATATGATCGCGTTTATGTTCTGCATGCCTGTTGTGTTTCTGTAATGTGAAAAAATAAACTCGGTCGTTTTTTTTTGGGGGGGGTGGTTGTGGGGTCGAGTGGGAAGTTATGGGGGTTGGGGGATGTTGTGGGGGCAGGATCCGCGACTCTGGGCTTGGCAGAGTCTCCCACGCTGGTCTTGGCTGGGTCTCCAACGCTGGGCTGCTTGGGGCTGGGAAGCATTGGGCTGGGATGCTTGGGGCTGGGCTGCTTTGGCTGGGCTGCTTAGGGCTGGGCTGCTTTGAAATGGGCTGCTTGGTGCTGGGTTGATTTGGGCTTGGCTGCTTGAGGCTGGGCTGCTTCTGATCCCACCGAAAATTGTGTTCGGTTGGAAACCTGTGCCGGACACTCACAGGTCCAGTAAAAGACGCTGTGGCGCAGGAAGCGGTGGGCCGTCCTGGTGAGTGGCAGGGGAAGAGACTAACCCGCGCGGCGCTGAATGGCAGAAGTCGATCGCGCGTTTTTTTAGGTTTTTAAACCTCGCTAACGTTTACGACATTTAACCGATCGGAACGAAATTGTGTGCACTCACAGCACATGAGAACGGTGAGTGAACTGGCGAAAAATCGTGGTGCTATCTCGAACGATGTTTGCGCAAATAGAATGTGCGCACAAACCAAAGATAACAATATCAGAGTTTTAGGTATGTAGAGATAGAACAAAAATAGACAGATCGATAGATAGATAGATAGATAGATAGATAGACAGACAGACAGACAGACAGACAGACAGACAGACAGACAGACAGACAGACAGACAGACAGACAGACAGACAGACAGACAGACAGACAGACAGATAGATCGATAGATCGATAGATAGATAGATAGATAGATAGATAGATAGATAGATAGATAGATAGATAGATAGATAGATAGATAGAGAGAGAGAGACAGACAGACAGACAGACAGACAGACAGATAGATAGATAGATAGATAGATAGATAGATAGATAGATAGACAGACAGATAGATAGATAGATAGATAGATAGATAGATAGATAGATAGATAGATAGATAGATAGATAGATAGATAGATAGATAGATAGATAGATAGATAGATAGATAGATAGATAGATAGATAGATAGATAGATAGATAGATAGATAGATAGATAGATAGATAGATAGATAGATAGATAGATAGATAGATAGATAGATAGATAGAACTTCAAGGAACCATGCATCTGCACTACTAGATCCCTCTTCTCGACAACAATCCCCAGAGCCCCACAATTCACTGTGTAGGTCGTGCCCATGTTAGTCTTCCCAAAACCCAACACGTCACATTTCTATGTATCAAATTCCATCAACCATCCCTATGCCCACCTCATAAATCGATCAAGATACTGATGCCATTTTTCACAACCGTCTTCACCATCAGCAAAATCACCCATTTTTTTATCATCAGCTTTCTTGCCATGTACGTTGTCATCCAATTCCTTAATGTAGATGACAAACAGTAATGGGCTGAGCACCGATCCCAGAGGCACACCATCAGTCAGAGGCCACCAGCCCGATAAGAAACATTCCACCATCGACCTCTGCTTCCTTCCGTGAAACCAATTTGCTACACATTCAGCTTTCTCTCTGTGGATCACATTCGATCTAAACTACCATGCGGAACCTTGTCGAATGCCTCACTGAAATACATGTATACAACATCGACAAGTCACTTCTCAACGGCTTTTTGGTCACGTCTGCAAAAAACTCAATCGGACTTGTGAGACACAAACTTCCACGCACAAAGCCATGCTTAATATCCATAATCAACCCTTGCTTATCCAAATGCCTGTATAACCAAATAACTGCAGAAAATGATGCGTATCGGGCTGGTGGCCTGCGACTAGTGATGTGCCTCAGGGTTCGTTGCTGAGCCCGTTACTGTTTGTTATCTACCCCGCTGACTCTGTCATATCCTTAATTCCTGCTCAATTTAACAGTCCAAATGTTACCTGTGAATTGCCTTTATTGCCTGAGATTACCGTTATTGTGTCGAGCCTCTCAGCGTCACTGCCTTGTCAATATTTGGAGTGATCATCCAAATGACATCTTAATGGCAGGACGCAAAAATGCGACTGTGAAAAAAAAATCAGTAATAAGCCGTTAATATGCAAGAGTGACTTGGAGAACGGAGGAAATGCTGAAAACGAATCATGAACGTGGACACATCGCCCAGTTAAATATTCAGCAGGAAACCGCATATTTATGCAACCTTCGAGTCACTTTCTGCCACATTCTGCCACAGTTCTATGTGCTGCAATTAATGTTACAATTGATCGGGGACCAAGAAAAAACGAATCGACGCAAAACCAGAGCGCAGTGCTGAACTACTATCTACCTCTTTGATCACCCAGTTTTCCCCTTGGGTCGGACTTTGCTGGCTTTAACTTTCACTAAACGTTATTCATTTATTATGTAGTCCCTCATCACAGTGAATGGCTCGATTGTAATCATATGCTGTCTTTCTGCTGGCTGGTTAGCACTTAACAAAATATTTTCACTGTAACTCGGTATACGTGACAATATCCTATTAACCTAAACTAAACTAAACACATTTGTATTAATTAATATTTTTATTAGAAGCAGTGTACAGTAATATAAACCGCGGCATATTATAAAATACAATTTTTGTAGATCTTCCATTTCAAATTTAACAAAAAGGTAACAGAGAAAGAGCGAGAAAGAAAGAAAATGAAAGAAATAGTGAAGGGAAGAGAGGGGAAAAAAGGGAACATTACGTGTTGATGTACCTGCTTCATTTCTCACTACACCCGTCCGTGAATCGGTTTAATTCCAGAATTGCGTGGTACCATACTATACTTGCAATGAATCAATAAAAGGAGACCATATCTTTAAAAATTCCTCTGATTTTCCTGCTAAGACGAGTATCATATCTTCAAGATGTAGCGTCTCAGGCATGCTTGCAATGGACATTTTGAAGTTGGGATAGAAGCCTTTTTTCCAAAATGTAGGTACAAGTATAAGATTTTATCAGGCCATAATTAAGAAAACGTCTTTAAAATATTGATAACTCCGCGCAGACGCCTGTTATTCCAAATAATCAATTGTATGTGGAGGTTTTGAGAAGATTTTTGAGGTGATTTCAAAGATTCTTTTCCAAAATGTGTGAAGTTGCATACAAGAGGCAAAGGAGTTGCTTCTTGAGATAAGCATTTGTCGCAGATGGGAGATACATTTGGAAAACAGTTGTTCAGTTTTAGTTTTTGAGTCATATAGTCTGTGTAGTATTTTAAATTCGGTTAGAATAAGTCTTACATTAATCGAACAATTATGTACATATAAAATATATTATTCCCATCTGTCTTTGGTAATTTTTAAGCTTCATTCCTGTTCCCACTCTCTTCTAATTACATCTGACGATGAAGTTTCTAAATTTGAAAGGATATTATACAAGTATGATATTAAGCGATTTGACTCTATGTTTCTATTCATATCTTCATCTAATCGATCTGGCAATAGAGTTTGGTATTCGTGGTTATATGTTTTCAAATAATCTCTAATTTGCAGATCTAAAATATTGATTACCTTTCAGACAGTATTTAGACTGTAATTTATGGAATGATAAGAGGTTTCACTTTTCGGACAAATCTCCAAGATTTTTAATTCCTAGTCTTTCCCAATGAGTAAACGTTTTATCTATAATAGATGGTTTGAACGACGGGTTATTAGGTATTGGGGAGAGAAGAGATAGATTTCTTAGTTTAAGAATATATTTTACATGTCTCCAAATTCGTAAAGTACTCTGAATAATCGGGTTTTTCTTGTATATTGTGTTCTTGAACTATAGTGGGAATAGAAGGATCGCGCCTATATTAAAAGGCAAGCAATTCTCTCTCTCCATTACTAACAAATCTACCTGCTCACATGAATTATCCAGCCGTGAATATTTTTAATATTCACCGCCCAATAATAGTATATGAAATTGTGGAGCGCCAATCCACCAATTTCTTTGGGTATACATAGATGTATTTTGTTAATTCTATGTGATTTATAATCCCAAATAAAATTTGTAATCTGGGAGTCGTTTCTTTTTCAAATGTAGGTAGATATATCGGTATTGATTGAAATAAATAGAGAATATGTGGGAGAAAAATTATTTTTATGGCATTTATTCTGCCTATTAGAGACACCGGAAGTGTTTTCGAGAATTGAATCAGAGCGTTTAATGTAGTAACTAAAGGCAGGACATTTGCATTGAATAAAGAGTTATGTTTTCTGGTTGCTTGGATGCCCAGGTATTTAAATATTTATGTAGTAGTTCTAAAAGGAAATTTTAACTGTGTCGACTTTTGGGGTTTAACCGCCATGATTTCACTTTTATTTCAGTTTATTCTATATCCTGAGAAAGAGCCGAATTCCTCTATTAGATTTATATATTTGGTATACTAACTTGAGATTTTGTAATGTAAAATAATACGTTATCTGTATATAATAATATTTTATTATTGGAATGTTTAGTATTATAAGCGTGAACATTCGGATGCGTTCATATACTTTCCGCTAATAGCTCTATCGCAATGGAAAATAGGAGGGGTGATAATGCACAACCCTGTCTTTTGCCCCTGGAGAAGTGAATTTTCGGATAAAGTATGTGGTTGGTCAGTATGCTAGCAGACGGCCTGTAATATAGTTATTTTATCCATGGAATAAAGTTCGATCCTGTCTGAGATTTTTGCAGTACCTTGAAGAGGTATACCCATGCTACTTGGTCGAATGCTTTTTCTGCATCTAATGAAATAATTGATAAGTCTTCAATTTTGTGCGAATTCATTATATTAAAAAGACGTCTCAGATTATTAAATTAATGTCTCTTGGGTATAAACCCCGTTTGATCCGCAGGTATTAATTTACCAACGTATTTACTTAATCTTCTTGCCAGAGTTTTCGCTAATATTTTCTGATCTGTAATAATGCCATTGCTCTGTATGAACGAGGGTTTTCTAGATCTTTATCTCTTTTGGGTGCGAGTGTGATGGTTGATTCCGCTAGTGTTTCTGGTAGTGTCTGTTCTTTAAATGCATATGTATAAAGGTTGTGTAAGCGTGGTGAAATTACCTCGTGAAATATTTTATAAAATTCATTACTGAGTCCATCAGTGAGTGTATTGTCTGCTCTATTCATTTGATTGAAACCTGTGCTCACAATTCCTCTTGTTCCAACGGATTAAGTACTGGGAGATTACAGTTGTCCAGAAAGTTTATAATTTTGTTGCTGTCTGCTGATCTTTTGGATGTATTCTAAGCACATTTTTGAAAGCATTTTGAAAGCACCTTTATGACACAACGCAGAACCTTCAACCAACTGCGTTGGAAACCTATCATGACAACATTATAATTAATTGCATGTAAGATCCTCGATGAGCTAAACATATTACACATGCACAATGAGTAAAACTAGTTTTTTCCCAAGTGTTTGCCCAATGGCCTGCGGTTAACGTGACTCTGGATGGTACCAATTAGCTCAGTGGACGTTCCGTGTTGTATAAGAACACGTTGATCTGGTGCATGTCGCTATTTGGAACGCTTCGTTCGATTAATCGCTGCGTCAGGTAGAAAGTGGACTATCCGGCGATTTTCCATGTTGCAAGAAATTACTCTCCTGTATTGCAGCGATCGGCATTCCTGGCAATGTATTAGAACTGACTCAACGATTGCTTCAAGGGACAGTTAGGTAGGGTGGCCCAGCGAAAGAGTTGCTGTCTTCCAGCACTTTTAGCACTTTCAGCGCCAGATACCCAGGTTCGATCCTGACTGTGGGTGCTCTCTGTACGGCATTTGTACGTTCTCCTCGTGACCTGCGTGGGTTTCCCCAAGACATTCTGTTTCACCCCACACTGCAAAGACGTACAGGGTTGTAGGCTTATTGGCTTGGTGGATATGTAAAACATGTCCCTGATGCGTGATGTTCTAACGTGCGGGGATCGCTGGTCGGTGCGGACTCGTTGGGCATGTTTCAGCGCTGTAACTCTAAACAAAACTAAACTGAACTTACACTTGGTTCGCCTACGCCTATTTGTTCTGATGGTTGCGAAGCATTTTATTTCGCCTTTCATTCACATAGTGACCATTCTGAACTGCACCTTTGTCAGAGTGCGGCGGCACACAAACCAATTGCCAGCTCTTCAAAATCCGCTTGATTAGCTTACAACCGGATTGATTCCTTTATCCATTATTAGGCATCTAAACCACATCCACACCCTCCCCTACCACCCACTCACTTCTATGTTCTACCACCGGTCATCGCACCCAATTCTATCAAACACCTCCCCTTTCATCGACATTTCTTCCTCCGGCTTCACAATGCACATACTTTGACAGACCTCAGAACGTTTGGCTTTTGACATATGCGAATTTTAGTTTAGTTCAGTTCAGTTCAGATTAGTTTTGAGATAGAGCACGGAAACAGGCCCTCCGGCCCACGCATGCCGCCCATTGATCCCCACGCTGAAACAGTATCCTACACATATTAGGTACAATTTACACTTATACAAAATCAATTAACCAACAAACCTGTACGTTTTTGGAGTGTGTGGTGCAAACGGAGCACCCACACATTTCAAGGGGAGAAGGTACAAACTCCGTGCATACTGTATCCGTAGGCCGGATCAAATCCGGGTCCCTGGCAGCAACGCTACCACTGCGCCAACGCCCGCCCCATGTTGAACCATCTGCTCAACTTTATCCACCTATAATTCGCCAGGTTTTGCCTGTCGTTCCTTTTTTATAGTTTTGACCAACCACCACAACCAATCTGAAGAATCGACCCGAGCCGTTGCTGACCCGCTGAGACTCCAGAACCTTGTACCTATCCATGTCCTCTAGAGATGTTGCCTAACCCGCAGAGATTCTCCAGCACTTTGTGCCTATCCGTGTTTTCCAAATATACTGCTTGACCCACTGAGTTACCCCAGCACTTTGTATCTCTCCGTGTTCTCCAGAGATCTTGCTTGACCCGCTGAGTTACAACAAACATTGTTCCGATCCATTTTCTGCAGTAATGCTGCCTGGTCCGCTGCGTTACTCCCCCACATTGTCACTATCCGTGTACACAATAGATGTTGCTTGACCCACTGACTTTATCCTGTACGTTGTGCTCGCTTTACATTATTAACAGCCAATCCATTTATCTGCTATTTGCGTAGCTCGTCTTTCATATTTCGCTTCTTACAACGTAGACTCGACGTTTACTGCGACAAATGTCCTCCTTGCCAAACTCTCGCTGCGTGGCAGTCGCGAAGAGAAGTATTATGTTAATAGACAGAAAATGCTGAAAACTCAGCTGGACCGGCAATATCTCTGCAGAGAAGGAGTGGGTGACGTTTTGGACGTCTTTGGACCGTTCTTCTCAACCTGAAACGTCACCCGTTCCTTCTCTCCCGAGATGATGCGTGTCCCGCTGAGTAAAACATAGCGAAGATGAGCTGGAAGCCATTTGATTAGGGAACATTTAGAGCACAACATAGGGTAGCTAAAAGCAATGCGGGGAGAACTTATGGACGAATGTAAACTAGCCAAGAATATCAATGAGTATAGCAAATATTTATTTAGTTATGTGAAGAGGAAAATATTAGTTTAGACAAATGTGGTTCCCTTGAAGACAAAACGGGTGAACGCATTATTAGGAACAAGGAAATGGCAAACGAGTTGAACAGGTAAATTGGTGCTGTCTTCACTAGGAACACACAAACAATCTCCCTGTTGTACTAGGGGACAGAGGATCTAGGGTGACGGAGGAACTGGACGAAATTCACATTAGTCCAGAAACGTTTTAGGGTGGCACTGATGGGATAAAGTCTGATGAATCACCAGGGTACTCATGTAGGTTGCTCTAGAAATCGTGGACGCATTTGTGGTTATATTCCAATATTCCAAAGATTCTGGATCTGTTCCTCTGGATTGAATGGTAGGTAATGTTATCCCACTTTTTAAGAAAGTAGGGAGAGAGAAAACGGAATTATGGAGTAGTTCGCTTCATATCGGTGGAGGGGAATATGCTGGAGTCGATTATCAAAGGTAATAGCGGCGCACATGGACAGCAGTAAAAGGATCGGCCTATGTCAGCATGGATTTAATAAAGCGAAATCCTGCTTGACATACCTTATGCGTTTTGTTGAGATTGTAATGAGATGGATAAGAGCGTCAGTGGACGTAGTGTATTTGATATGGTCGCACACAGGAGATCAGTGGGCAAAATTGAGCACGCGGTATAGGGGGTAGGATATTGATATGGATAGAAAACTGGTTGGCAGATAGAAAACGAAGATCATGAATTTACGGTTCCCTTTCATAATTTTAGGCAGTGAATAGTCAGGTGCCGTAAGATTCGGTGCAGGCACAGCTGCTATTTACAATATCTATTAATGATTTAAAGGGAGATATTAAACGTGACATTCGCAAATTCGCAGATGACACGAGGCTGTGAGGCAGTATGAACTGTGAAGAGGATGTTATGTTGATGAAGTATGACTTGGATAGGTTGGGTGAGTGGGCAGATGCATGACATACAAGGTGTAATGTGGATACATGTGAGGTTATTCACCTTCGTGCAAGGCCAAGAAGGCAGGTTATTATTTGAATGGTTTCAGATTAGGAAAAGGGGAAGTGCAACGAGATATTGGGTGTTGTTGTAGATCAATCACTGAAAGTAAGCATGCAGTTACAGCAGGCAGTGAAGAAAGCTAATGGCATTTTGGCCTCCATAACGACAGGTGTATAGAAGCAAAGTGGTCTTCTACAGTATTACAGGGCGCTGGTTTGACCACACCTGGCGTATGTGCAGTTTGGCTCTCCTAATTTCAGGAAGGAGATTCATGCTCTTGCGAGCGCGCAGCGTACGTTCACGAAGTTAATTCCCGGGATGGTTGGACTGTCATATGAAGAAATAATGGAACAACTGTCTTTGTACACACTGGAACTTAAAAGGGTGATAGGGGATCTTCCAGAAATGTATAACATTATTTAGCGATTTGATAAGCTAGATGCCGGAAACGCGTTCCCGATATTGGGGGAGTCCAGAACCAGGGGCCACAGATTAACAATAAGGGGTAGGCCATTTAGAGCTGAGATGATATAAATGTTTTCACCCAGAGAGTTGTGAATGTGTGTAATTCTCAGCCTCATAAGTTAGTGGAGGCCGATTCACTGGATGCATTCACAAGAGAGTTAGATAGATAGTATAATAATTGGGAAAAAATTAATATTAAAATTTTGGAAAGGCCCTATATCCCCCACAATTAAAATGTGGATTACGGAAATGCCGGAGACCCTACACTTGGAAAGAATCAATTTGCCCTAATGGACAAACAAGAAGTCTTCGTTAGAATATGTTCTTCTTTCATTGATTACTTAAAAGGGTAGATCGGTTCGGCAGGGAACCCTAACAGAAACTTGGACTCAGGATTAGATGAAAAGTTATATTTTATATTCCTTGATCTTATCTCCAATGACGTATTAATGGTAAATTATTCCATTCTTTATGTTTCTTTTTTTGATTTATATTTTATTTTTCTCTCTGTTTCTCTCTCTTAAAAAATTAAATTATTGGAGACAAAATGATTCATTTGATAATATTATTAATGTACGATTGTTGCACACGAAATATTACTATCATAATATGTGTTTGCTAATGTACTGCTTACCTACTCTAATAAAAAACATATATATTTTTAAAAAAAGAGAGTGAGATAGAGGTCTTTGGGCTAACAGAATCAATGGATATTGGGAGAAGACGGGAACGGGGATCTGATTGTGGATGATTAGCCATGATCACATAGAATCGCGGTGCTGGCCCGAAGGGCCGAATGACCTACACCTGTATCTATTTTCTATGGTTATATGTGTCTGTGTTTCACACCTTTTCTATCTTCAGTTTAAACTCGCATCTGCAGTTCCTTCCCACACAAATTATTCTGTTACATCATTTTCAAACATTGCTTCATGTTACATTAATGGTTTATTTTATAAGGATATTTGAATTCGTATCTCAACAATCATTAGCACATATGAAGTCTATTTAATTTGCCTACGAAACATTAAAAACAGTGTATGAAAGTATTGTAGACGCTAGATTCAATCGAAAGTAGAAACAAAATGCTGGAGTAACTTCGCTGGTGAGGCAGCATCTCTGGAGAGAAGGAATGGACGACGTTTCGGGTCGAGACACTTCTTCAGCCAAATTTCAGGGGAGTGGGCGGGACAAGATAGAATGTAGATGGAGACAATAACACTAGTGGGAGAACTGGGAAGAGGAAGGTCATGGGGAGAGAAAGCAAAGGGTATCTGAAGTTAGATACATAAATGTTCATACCGTTGTTGTGTAAATTACCCAAGCGAATCATGAGGTGCTGCTCATCCAATTTGCGCAGGGCCTCATTTTGACTGAAAGATCTGATTGCGAATGGAAGGGGAAGGGGAAGTTGAAGTGGTGGGCCATCGGGGGATCGGGTAGGCCAAGACGGAGTGAGCGGAGGTGTTCATATCCCGCCGAAACTCCCTGGTCAACTCTTCCCTTCCTACCTAAACCACCCCGTCCTCATGTAATTTCCCCTGCAACCGCAGGTGATGCAAAACCTGGCCCTTTACCTTCCCCCTTGACTCCATCCAAGGCGTCAAATTACTCCTCAATGACATCCATCTTCTAGGCCCCCACTCCTTTTTTACTCTGGATGGCCAGTCAATCTCCATCTCCATCGCCTAACAGGATAGTCTTAAAGTCCTCCGTTTCTTCCTCATCGGCAGAACCAGCTAATTTCCCTCCACCAAGAATCTCCGCCGCCAGAAGAGCTGGTCCTTACCCTCACATTCTTAGTCGACTCCTCCCACTTCCCACGGCGTCGTGATGGGCCCTCGTATGGGCCCAGCAATGCTTGCCTTTGTAGGAAACGTCGGTCAATCCCTGTTCCAGGCAGACACTGGCCTAATCCCCGAACTTTACTTCAGCTACATTGACGACTGCATTGGTGCTACCTCCTACACCAATGCACAACTCAAAGACGTCATCAACTACACCACAAATTTCCATCCTGCACTCAAATTCGGTTGAACCATCTCCGACATCTCCCTACCGTTTCTAGATCTCTCCGTCTCCATCACAGCAAACAGAATATTGACCGGGATCTACTGCAAACATACTGACTCCCATTTCTATCTTGACTAAAAAATTTCCAACACTACTTCCTGCAAAGGGGACTTCCTCACCAACCGGCCCCAGACTGTGAGACTCGGCCCCCACCTCTCCTCCACTCGCATGTTGAGTACCGGCTCCCCGCAGGGCTGTGTGCTAAGCCCCCTCCTATACTGTCTCTACACACGACTGTCGTCCGGCCCACAACAACAACCGAATCGTCAAGTTTGCTGACGACACTACAGTAGTCGGACTCATCTCAAGGGGAGATGAGGCAGCCCACAGAGAGGAAGTCCTGAAGTTGACAGCCTGGTGCTCAGAAAACAACCTGGCTCTGAACACCAAGAAAACCAAAGAGCTCATTGTCGACTTCAGGAAGCACAGCACCGACTTAGCCCCCTTATACATCAACGGCGAGTGTGTGGAGAGGGTCCACACCTTCCGGTTTCTCGGCGTCCTCATCTCCGCTGACATCTCCTGGACAGACAACATCGCAGCGGCCATCAAGAAGGCTGAGCTGCGGCTGCACTTCCTGAGGGTCCTCAGGGTGCACAACCTGGACTCCAACCTGCTGCTGACCTTCTACCGCTCGTTCATTGAGAGCCTGTTGACATACTGCATTACAGCATGGTACGGCAGCTGAACCATGGCAGACAGGGAGAGCCTTCAGATGGTAGTTAGGGCAGCACAGAAGATCATCGGCTGCCCTCTCCCCTCTCTGATGGACATTTACACCTCCCGCTGCCTCAGCAGGGCGAAGAACATTATCAAGGACAGCTCCCATCCTGCATTTGGCCTGTTCAACCTGCTACCCTCAGGGAGACGCTATAGGTGCATCAGCACAAGGACAAATAGACTCAAGAACAGTTTCTTCCCAAAATCCATCATCTCCCTGAACTCACACATGCATTGACTTCACAGCCTAACCCCCAGACTTTCATCTATCCACCTACTGTAATTTGTACTGTAACTGTAACCCCTACTGGATATGGGAATGCTATTGTCCATTCTATTTGTCCATTGTCTTTTTCTAGATATGTATATAGCGCTGCAGACACTGTGCACCTTATCCCCCCCCCCCTTTTGTCTTGTTTTTGCACTGAGTAGGAGCAGTTTTTAATCTCACTGTACATGTGTATAGTGACAATAAAAGGCATTCTGATTCTGATTCTAAAGCCTCTACGCTCTACTCCCAATTCATCCATTTATGCGGCATCTGCGCCCAGGATGTGGTGTTCGATACTAGGACATCGAATATGTCCTCAATTTTTAGAGAACGGGGTTTCCCCTCTCCCATTATAGACGAGCGCCTCACTAGGGTCTCGTCCATATCCCGTGTTCCGCTCTTACTCTCCCTCCCCCCATTCTTAAAAAAGGACAGTCCACCTTGTCCTCACCTTCCACCCCATCGGGCGTCGCATACATCATGAAATCCTCCGATTTATTCGCCACCTCCAAGGGGAACCCACTACTGGACAAATCTTCACATCTCCACCCCTTTCTGCTTTCGGTAGAGACCGTTCGCTCCGAAACTCAGATACTTTCCCCTGCATCCGCAGATGATGCAACACCTGTCCCGTTACCACTCCCCTCGACTCCGTCCAAGGGCGCAAACAATGTTTCCAGGTAAGGCGGAGGTTCACTTGCACATCCTCCAACCTCTTCTACTGTATCCACTGTTCCTGGTGACAACTTCTCTACAATGGCGAGACCATGCGCCGGCTCGGCGATCATTTCGTTGAACAGTTCCACTCAGTCAGTCTTCAACTCCCGCTTCAACTCCCCATCCCATTCCCAATCTGACCTCTCTGTCCTGGACTTCCTCCATTGTCAAATTGGAGGAACAGCATCTCATATTTCACTTGGGTCGTTAACACCGCAGCGGTACAAACATTGCTCTAACTTCATGAACTGCTCTAACTTGATATAGCCCTTGCTTTCTCTCTCCATCCCCTTCCCGTTCCGAGTTCTCCCACGTCTTACTGTCTCCGGCTATATTCTAACTTTGGTCACCCCCTCCCCCCCCCCGCCCCTTGACCTCGACACGAAACGTTACCCATTGGTAATTTCCAAAGATGCAGCCTCACCCGTTGAGCTACACCAAAATTTTGTGTCTAACTTGAAACAATCTTATTTCTTTCAGTTAATTTATTGGCTGTTGTGATCCTGTGCCACGGAAATTGTGGTCTCTCGAAATTCGTTACCCGCAAGATGATGGGTATGGCAGCAGTGGATCTAATGGTGGTTGTGGTTAATGTTTTACTGGAGCAGATCATTTATATATATATGTATGCTGAGTTCTTGATCACTACTCCAACGAGCTGTTCCGTTTGGTTCACGGTCGCGTTTACGTTCGATCGATACGTCGGTATCTGCAGCCAGAAGCTGGGGAACCAATGTTGTCGCGGGAGAATAGCGACTGCGGTGATAATAACAGTGGTGCTAATGAGTTGTGCAAAGGGTATTCCATATTACTGTTCAGTCGATCCAAATCGTTGCGTCGGCACAGTTGAATTTCATACGTCACCTCAATGGAAAGCCTATACGTTGTTTGATAATATCATGACGACATTATTACCGTTCGCGACAATTGTACTGCTTAATGTTTTGACAGTTAGACATATTATAACCGCAAATAAACTCCGCCAGAGACTCCGGAACAGTCGTGAGGATCAGGAAGACTCTGAGATACAGAACCGGAGAAATCAAAAATATTGCTCTTCGCTCTATCAGCCAATTTCATATTATTGTGGATACCCAAAGTTGTCTATGCTGTAAATCGGCAAGTATCAAAATATATCTACAAAGACAAGTATGCCAGCAGTCCTATATATATCCTACAAGTGTCCGGATATATGATTCAGTTGCTCAGTACCTGCACCAACTCCTGTATCTATGGACTGACGATGCGAAGATTCAGAGAGGAATTGAAGAGCGGAGTCAAGTGTTTGTTTACATTAAACGGACTGCTCTGCAAATAAGCAAGACACGCAATTGTACGTTTGCTGAGCTTCTAAATACATGTCCAGAAAACACTACATTTCTCGCTTGTTCCACGAAGATGACTCAAGTCACTAGAAATATGTACTTTTCTTGCACTATTATTCTAATTGATTATGTTTAATCCGGAGGAAAGGGTTGGCGCAGTGGGCACGACCCAGTTGTGCTAAATTAATTCACAGTTGCTTTGTGAGATACAATGGATAGAGTACTTAATGCGAATACCAGGATTCCCTGTCGGATTCGTGACCGGTGTCTAACATACTATGTTTGGCGTCATCTCGTATTCTGGTTCTAACACTTCCCATTGAGCGTGCATATATTTGCATCTGCTGGCGTTTATTTCAAGGGGGCGAATATACAAAAAAGGAATGTAATGCCGAGCCTTTATACGGCTTGAAAACGGGCCGCATTTTCAGTATTGTGAGCTATAATGGGGGGGGGGGGGGGGGGGGGGGGGTGGGGGGGGGGGGGCTTAAAGTGTTTTCCACAGGCGGGGATAATCGATGAATGTCGGGCGATTTCGCTGCGGCAGAAAAATCGCTCCGACATTTCGTGAATGAAGGTATTTTTAAATTACTCTAATTTATTTATTAACTAGAGTTATTTGAAAATCACCTTCAAAAGCCGTGAGCACCGACAACCGGAAGGATTTTGCGTAGGGGAGAAAAAAAAGGTAAATAGTTTATTTTTATATTAAAAGTTGGTTTTTCGGGAGGCTTTAATAACATTTTCATGTTGCGAAATGGGGTCCAAAAAAATGTATGAACAAACAGTATTTTTCCTCCCGACATCACCGCTAACCGCAACGTTCCAATCCACCGCATTCCACTAAAACCCACTCGCTGGTTGATTGAACTGGCCATTAATTTACAGGAATCAAACACTAAATTCCTTCCATTTGGTCCAGAAATTCATGAAAATGAGATTTAAAAATTATGTTATATTGTGGATTATTATGTGAATGTTATTTGGACACTTAGGCAATTTAAAAAAAGTTTATCTTTTCTTAAGAAGTGGATAGATGTTTAGATCTACTCATTGAATTTTGTAATTAGCTACAATTAGATAACTGACTAATTATATGCTTTAATTACAGGTAATCCAAGTAAGATTGTTTAATATTTGTTTCAGAATGCTTCAATCTATAATAACTGAAAATTTCATTGAGTTCTCTTAATTTTTAAGAAAGTTATGGGCTTTTAACTTTTCCAGATCACAGCTTTTGAGTTAAGTCAATTGAAAGGCAATGGGGAACAAGATGCTAATTTCCGAGTATGAAAATGGCCATAACTTTCTTAATACTGAAGATATGAAAGTGAATTAGGTGTCAAATTAAACTTATTTTTATGCTTTATCTGATGGGATAAATTGCAGACTTGATTTTTTTAATCTCAAAATTTTGTAACATTGCTAAACTATGTATCTGTCTAACTGTTTCTTAAACGTTGGGATAGTCGCTGCCCCAACTACCTGCTCTGGAAGCTTGTTCCATACATTCATCACGTTCTGTGAGAAAAGGTTACCCTCAGAACCTATCAAATATTTTCGGCTTCACCTTCACCTTCTTCTTTTCCTTGATTCACCGACTCTGGCAAGATATTATATCATCTATCCGATCTACTATGGTCATAAAGGCACAGCATTTTGCGCCCTACAATCTTCTGTCAACTCTCCCGTATTTATAGACGTCTCGTAAATTTCAAGCAGGGATCCGACAATCTCCTCAGTGGTTTCCCATAATGACCTCTAATATATCTGATCAGGCCATGGAGAGGTGTCTAACTTCATACACGATAGTATCTTCAGTGTACTATCTACCGTAATACTCACTGCTTGAATTACACTTCCGTTGACTACCCTAAGTTCCTCCGTCCTCCTGTCTTTCCCCTCGGTAAATACTGAGGAGAAATACTCATTGAGAACCTTGCCCATCTCCTGTTGCTCCACACAGAGCTGACCGTTTTGTACCTTGAGGGATCCCACTCTTTCGTGTTTATAAATCCTTATGTATTTATAAAATCTCTTGGGGTTATCCTTAATTCTATCTACCAAACCCAGCTCCTGCCCTCTTTTCTGTTCTTCTGACTTCCGTTTTTACTTTGCTCCTTAGTTCCCGAATCTGCGCCAGGGTTACACATGACCCAGCTTCATATACATGTCCAATGCGTGCTTTTAATTCTTAACTGTAGGCTCAATTTCTCCCGACATCCAAGATTCCTTAGGTTTCCTGTCTTGCCCTTCACACTAGCAGGGTCGTATCTATCCTGACCAAATGCCATACACATTTAAACACATCCCACTTGGTTGATGATCCTTTCCCCGCAAACCCGCTCCAATCAACTTGAGCGAGACACTCTCTCATGCCCTGGTAGTTGGCCATGCCCAGATTTACCGTTTTAACGTGTGATTTATATTTCTTTCCCTTTCTCTATCTATATTAAACCTAATCGAACCTGTTGCTGGATATGGAGCGGATGTTTCTACGCGGGGGACAGTATAGGACTAGAGATCATAGCGTCACAATTAAACGACGTTCCTTTAGCAAGGAGATGAATATAAATTATGTTAATCAGAGCCTGGTGAATTTGCGGAATTCATTACCACAGAACGCCGTGGATGCCGCAAATAGATGTATTTAAGGCAGAGATAGATAGATTCTTCATTAGCACATGTGTCGGGTGTTGTGGGGAGAAAAAAAGTGAAAGGAGTTAGGAGGGATAGATAGAGTAGATTAGCCATGATTGAATGGCATAGACATGATCGGCCGAATGGCCTAATTGTTATCCGATCATGTCCTTAAGCTATGTATAATTCCTCCCACGGAGGAAGACGATGTCCTTGGTTTAAATTATGATTTCAACTTCAGTTGGTAATTTGTATCGGACTTTCGAATTACGAGCATTGCCTCAGCTGACAGCTCTTGCTTCTTACTCGTTCCTTTTCGGCTGTGTAACTGCACGAAACGAGGGAGAACGATAGACATAACGCCTAAAACGCATTCACAACGAACATGATCTCTCGGTTGCCAAACACTTTAAGTTGCCTTCCCATTCCCACACTGACCTTACTGTCCTTGGCCTCTTCCACTGTTAGACTGAGGCAACAAGTAAATCGTTGGAACATCTTCTCATATTTTGCTTGGGAAGCTAACAGCTTTGGTGTATGAAAAATGATTTATTTAGCATCAAGTAATCCCTACATTCTTTCTCTCTCCATCCCCCCATCTCAAATCATATCAGCTTTCCGATCTCACCTTGTAAACAGCTAACGGTGGCATGTTTTCTTTATCATTGTTACTATTTCGCACAACTTTCATTCATTTGTTCGATATCTCTTTTCACCACCGACACCACCGACTTACACTTCTGCCTCTCAAATTGTAGATTAAAAAATGTCATATTATGGTCACTACCTCCTTTACCTCGAGTTCCCTTATTAAATTGGTTCATTGCACGATACTCAATCCAGAATTTCCTTCTCCCTTGTAGGCTTCAGTACAACCTGATCAAATAATCCATCACGGGTGCACTCCACAAACACCCTTTCTTGGGATTCAATAGCAACCTGATGTTCCCAGCCTTCCCTCATGCTAAAACCTCCCATAACAACCGTAGTATTACCTTTGCGACATGCCAATTCTAACGTTTGAATCAACTTGCACCCTTTATCCCGGCTACTGTTTGGGGGCCAGTAGATAAGTCCCATTGGGGTCTTCTTACACTTACAATTCCTCAGTTCTATCCAAAGTGACTCTACATCTCCTGATACAATTTCACTCCACGCAAGGGAATGCAAATCATTCCTCACCAACTATATCCAACCCTCTCTTCCCACCCCCTCTACCCACCTGTCCGTCTTTTCGATATGACGTATACCCTTGTATAATCTGTTCCCAGTGCTGGTCCGCGTGCAGCCATGTCTCTGTAATTCCCACAACATCATACTTGCCCATATCTAACCGAGCCTGAAAATCCTATCCACTGTATTTCGTAAACTTCGCGCACTCATATACAACACTTCGACTTCGGTATTCACCTCCCCTCTCACAACGGTCAGTAATGGCTCTGACCTTAACCTCTTGTCCATTCTCGGACTTTCCTTCCCATAAATTCGGGAATTATTTGTACCTTTTTGTGTGCTCACTTCCCCTTTAACTCCACATATATACCAGCAAGATGTCAATCCCTTCCCCCTCATTATTTAGTTTAAACCCCCACCGTGTAGTCCTAGCAAACCTGCCTGCCAGAACATCGCCCCCCCAGCTAAGGTGTAACCCGTTCTTTAGTAAAAGTCACCTACCCCCCAAGAAATCCCAATGGTCTATAAAGCCACATCCTTGCTCCTTGCACCAGACCCCTGAGCCAGATATTCAAATGCACTATCTCCCTGTTCCTGCCCTTACGAGCACGACGTGCTGGAAGCAATCCAGAGATAATCACTGTAGAATTCCTGCTTCTCAGTCTTCTTCCTAGCTTTCTAAACTCGCGTTACAGAAACTTCTTCCTCTTCTTCCCGATGTCGTTTGTGCCTACGTGCACAACTACTGCTGATTATTCACCTTCTCCCTCTCTAAGATGTTCTGAATTCGGTGCGTGACGTCTTGAACCTTGGCACCAGGAAGGCAACAGACCATCCGCGAGTCTCGCCTGCCGGCACAGAATCTCCACTCGGCACCTCGGACAATGGAGCCACCCACCATTATGGCACTGTCCGACGCCGGTTTCGCCGGTCGAGTCTCATATCTATGATTGGAGCCATCGACCTATCCGCCGCTCGGCCTGGAAGCGTCGACTCCCCCGACAAATCTGAAGAGGGCGTACCGGTTTTCATTTGGGACAGCCACTGTGGTCTCCGCTTTCTCTCAGTCACCCACCGTCGTTCTTCCTGTATCCATGGCTACACAACCTCATGGAAGGTGCTGCACAGGAAACCCTCGTTATCGCGGAAGGGCCTAGGTAATTCAGCTGCTTCTCCAGTGCCCCAATACGGTCCTTCGGGAGCTGAAACAGGATACATGTACCACAGTTGTAGAAGCCAGAACTAACATCGGTTTCCATGCCCTACCTCATGTTGAATGCATCACAATGAATCATCTTACCGTCGCGTGTTCACCGCTTTTGTTCAGCCTTTGGCGTAGTATCCTCTCCTCGGACTTTTCGCCGAAGACTCTCGAGCCGAAGACTTGAGCGAAAGATTATCGAGCCAAAGTCTCACACGTCACACACTTCAATTGCCTAATTAGACAATTTAAGAATCCAATTCCTCAGATTTAAACAGTTTTTCCCTCTGACACCTATTTTCCCACGGATTTCAAGCCTCCTCAATCTGGTTCTCCGAGCTCCACTCAAGGACGGGGCCAAATATGGCTTTTGGTACTCTTTTTGAAATGATTATCCCTCTGACTCACCTTCTTTCCAACGGACTATCAAGCCAATAGTCTCTTCTCTCTGCTTCTGCTTGCTGCTTCTCCGAGCACCACGTAAGTACTCGTTTGGCCGAAGGGCCTTTATCCGCCCTGTATCTCTGAGGAAGAGTGATGGAGAGAGATGGAGAGAAAGGAAGGGGAGAGGGAGAGAGAGAGAGAGGTGGCAGAGCGAGGGAGAGAGAGAGAGAGAGAGAGGGGGGGGGGAGAGAAAAAGCAAAGAGAGAAGGAGAAGGATAGGAGAGAGAAGGAGTGGGAGAGACTGTGGGAGAAAGAGGGGTATGGAGATTGGGGAGAGAGCAAGAGGAGGAAAGTAATGAGTGTGAGAGAAATGGGGAGAGCGAAAGGTTGGAGAGCTATAGGGGGAAACGAGAAGGAGGGTGAGGTCGTAGAGAGGGGAGAGGAAGAGGGGGCGAGAGTGGGAGGTGTAGAGAGAGGAGGGGATAGACGGGAGAGGGGGAAAATTAGGGTGAAGAGAGAGAGGGGACGAGGGGGAGATAGAGAGGGGATGAGAGAAAGGACGAGGAGAGAGGGAGCGCGAGGGGGTGACAGAGTTTACCAAATATTAGTTTAGTTTTAATGACACGCTGTGTCTAAACTAAACTAGCATGTGAATGTGCGACCGCTGGGAAGCACGGACTTGGCAGGCCGAAGGGCCGGTTTCCGTGCTGTATCTGAAGTAAATATGGATAAAGTGAAAAGGAGGGCGAGAGTTTGGGCCTGTATCAAGATGGCGGACTTTTGCTTCCTGCTCCAAGCGGAGTGCGACAAAATTGACGTGCCCCCCCCCTCCCACCCGTTTCCACAAAAACACCCCCCTCCATCCTGATTCACCATGATCGTCATGAGACTATGCAGAACTGGGGATCATTTCGGGTTAACGGGTTATGTATTCTGTCTCCTGGAGATCGTGGGATGGCTTGTTGAAATTAAGTTTCGCTTTCCTTATTGTGACTATTCTTATAAAACATGTGATGTTCGATTCTATTGAAATTGGCTAAGATGTATTATACTGTGTATGATTGTAATTCGGTGGAAATATTTTTCCCACCTATATATCCATGTGATACTGTCGTTATTGGTATAGACGTACTGCCCATTATAAGTTGCGTCCCGCTAACTTCCGGTGGCGTCAATAGTGGGGTGAGAGACGCTGCTCTTTCGCTCTGCTCCCAAAGAATGTTTTAATGAGCTAAAATACAAGTTGGAAGACGGGGGAGTTCTAAAAATAACAACCGGAGCTGTTATTTAATTGTGTGTTATCAGAAGTCCTGCTGACATCAGAGATAACGGCAGTTTTAAGTGAAAAAAGCGAAAACTCGCCAGAAGCCTGCGAAAGCTGCTACATGACTTGCTACAAGAGCTTAGCTGAAACAACCTGGAAAGACTCCTCAATCCCCTCGAGCAGCAGCTGGAAGCTCAAAAGAAGAAGCTGACTTTCGAAATCCTTCTACAGAAATGATTCAATGGAGGAACAAAGGGAACAAATGGAACTGGAAAAGTCAGTAACAGCTTCAGTCACTGAAAACATCTCTAACGTGATACGAGAGGGGAATGTCGCGCTGGACAAAAGCCTCTCTGAAAAAAATAAACAAGGTAATGATAAGCTGATGGGGAAAATTGACGACTTAGCCAAACGTGTGGTCGAGATTGAGGAGGATTTAAACAATAAAATTAAGCGGGTTCATAAGAAGTGTAATAAAAAGCTGGACGCGATGTCAAAGTCCACTGAAGCGGCTATGGAAGGAATGGATAATTCGTTAACTGAGATAGCTAAGGGGATAAAGAGACTAAAAAAGGAACAAGAAAGTACTGGGAGGGAGCGTGCTAAAATGAAGTATAAATGTATGGACTTGGAAGCAAGATCGAGGTGGCAAAACCTGAGGATAGTTGGAGTAAAAGAAGGAAAGGAGAGTGGACAGAACTTTCAGGAGTTTGCTGCCAACTTACTCAAACAAGTACTTAAGCTGCCTGAAGCCCCGAGAATAGATATGGTCCACCGGGTTCAACGTAAGGATAAAGCAAGCGCAAATGCTCCCCAAGACAGATTATTCTGAAATTCTATGATATTTCAACCCTGGAAGGAGTTATGAAAAAGATTCCATATGGAGTGAATTTGATGTTTGGAGAAGACAGACTAAGATTCTTCCAGCTGAAGTCATGGAAAAGAGGGACAAGTTTACAAACACTAGAAGGCTACTGAAGGAGGTCAAGGGAGTAAGATATGGGATAGTATATCCCGCGAAATGGAGAATTACTTATAACTCTGTCGAATGTGCATTCACGGATCCCGAAGAGGCATTTAAATATGCACAAAGTATCACACAGGAGGCCTATTGATAATTAGGAGTTGGTCCCCCACAATAACACCGAAGAAAGGATTGCATTTCCCTTTTTTTAACACACAAAAGAGACTGCTCTGGTTAAGATGGCGAATTTTCATCGGGGCGTTGTCTAGACATCTTATCTTTGGGATGTTAATTCAAGGTTGCATTTTAAGTTTAATTTAAGGATTGGAAAATAAAAAAAACTGTGGCGGGGAAAATTACTTGAGAATAGGGAAAAATATTATCAGTGGACGTATATAGAAACTTGTGTTTTAAGAAACACACAATGATATACTAACATAAAATATAATTAATTAAATTGTGTAATATTAAGGCATAGCGTAAGAATGGATGTTTATTTCATGATGTTAATTACTTGCTAAATATAAGAATAACGTGTTAAGTATGATTGGTAAGTATTAACATACTAACAAATTTTATATATATAGTAGATTTAGTTTAAATTGCGCGCAAAGGGTAGGGGAGGAGACTCAGATACTTGGAAGTTATGCAAGGGTACTTGGAAGTTATCCGGGCTTTTGTGTCGGACAACAGCAGGTTCCAAGGTTAACCCCTTGGGGCCTGCTGTTGTCTGATACAAAAGTTTGAGACTTAATTGTAATAGATCTTGGCATATCGATAGATATGGAGATATAATTAATATAATCGCTGTTATAACTAAGTATATAATTATTGTTGGAAATTCTCTTTTGTTTTGTTTTTCCTCTTTGAAAATACATTTCTAATCTATCTATCGGAGTGCGTTTTATTTGGTATATATATATTTTAACTTTGTATCGCTCTCTCTTCCAATTAATAATAATTGGTTAAGGGTGCAGAGCCAAACATACGAAAACATTTACGGAAGTCGATAAGAATTTTTCTACTACCTGTTGGTGGTTTGTTTTTAAATATAATATCTTTTTTTTTGATATTATAATATCACTTTTTGTTTGTTAATTATCTTTCCACGACTCTACACTTTCTGGTCTTTTTCAAGGTCTATTCTGAAGGGGAGATGCCCACAAAATTTAATAGCTGGGGATGATTATCCCTCACCTACAGTAATGAGGTTCTCGGTTGCACCATATCAACGCTGCATCAACCATATTAATATATATATATACGCTAATTGCTTTGTTGGAGCACTTGATTTATCCGCGAATGTACTGGGGGAAATTCCAAGGGCAGGATAGAGGTTGGGTGGGGTACAGTGGGGCGAAGGGGGAAGAGAGAGAGGGGAGTTGGAGGGGGAGAGGAAGATAGAAAGGGAGTTGTTGAAAGTGGAGGGAGAGAGGAGTGTCAAAAAGAAAGGAGAGAGAGGAGGAAGGCAGAGAGTGGATCGGAGAGAGGGGGATAAAGAGAGTGGGGAACGATAGGGGAGATAGTGAGGCGAAAGAGAGAGGGGCGGAGAGAGGGGGGTGAAGGGGAAAGACTGTGTGGGAGACGAAGGCGGCAGAGATGGGGTAAAGAGAGGGGTTGGGAAGGAAAGAGGGGAGAGAGTTGGGTGGGGAGAGGGAGCGAGGGAGAAGAGAGAAAGAGAGAGAGAGAGACGGACAAAGAGGGGTAGTGAAAGAGAGAGAGGAGAGATAGTGGGGTAAGCGAGAGAACTGGAGAGAGAGAGGGGGAGAGAGAGAGAGGGTGAGAGACATAGTGGAGCGACAGAGGTGGGTGTAGGGGAGGGAGAAGTGAGAAAGAAACGAAACAGGGAGACAAATGGGAGGGGGAGGGAGAGAAAGAGAGTGGGTGAGATTGGGGGAGACACAGAGAGAGAGGAGAGAGCGAGTGGGGAGAGAGAATGGGGAGAGGGAGAGTTAGAGAGAAAGAGAGGCGAGTGAGTATGAGGGTACAGAGAGAGGGAGATAGAGAAAGAGGTAGGAGGGCGGTGTAAAATATTATTTAATTTAATGTGTTATTGTCAATGTATTGTTATAAAGTGGAGGGGGGGTGAAAATTCGGCGAGAGGAAGAGGAGAGAGAGAGGGAGGAGAGATGGTAGAGAGAGAGAGGAGGAATGAAGGGCAGTGAGAGAAAGGGTGGAAAGAAGGGGGCAGATATAGGGGGTAACCAATATTAGTTTCATTTATTGTAATTTAATTATAAAGTAGAGGGGGTAGAGTGTATAAAATGTTAATTTAGTTTACATTCCACGCTGTATCTCTGGACTAAAATAGTGTGTAAACGGAAGATCGCGGCGCGGCAAGGGCTCGGTGGGCCGAAGAGCCTGTTTCCGCGCTGTTTCTCTGAAGTAAAAAAGGAAAACATGTAGCAGGGAGAGGAGGGCGAACGTTTGGGACCTGTTTCAAGATGGCCGACTTTTGCTTCCTATTCCCTGCGGAGGGCAAAAATATGGCCGCCCGCCGTATCCACGAATAAGAATCAAAGCCCCTTATACAGTGTCCCCATGATGGTGAACATCCACAATGGATTGGTGGTAGTGATTGAAATCAAAAAGTGGGGGAGGCAGTGAGGGGACAGAGAGAAAGGGGGTGAGGAAGAGAAGGAGAGAGTGTTAGAGTAAGGAGAGAGGGAGAGAGAGAGAGTGATAGAGAGAGGGGAGGGTGAGAAATGGAAGGGAGAGAACGGGACGGAAACCTGGACCCACTGCAGTTCGCTTACCGCCACAACAGATCAACGGTGGATGCGATCACGCTGGCCCTCCACTCCGCTCTGGACCACTTGGACAACAAAAAAATCATATGTCAGACTGTTATTGATCGATGACAGCTCGGCATTTAATACAATCATCCCCGCCATTCTGGTTACCAAACTCGCGTAACTGGGTATCTGCGCATTCCTCTGCAATTGGATCCTCGAATTCCTCATTCTCAGTCCACAGTATGTTCGTATTGGTGGAAATGTGTCAGACTCGATAACAATCAGCACGGGAGCACATCAAGGCTGCGTGCTCAGCCCCCTGTTGTACTCATTCTATACACATGGGTGCTAGCCGGTCATAGTGCGAAATCCATCATCAACTTCGCTGACAACAACACTGTTGTGGGATGTATCACTGATGGGGATGAGTCAGAGTATAGAAGAGAGATCGAGCAACTGTCCATGTGGTGCCAGCACAATAACCTGGTCCTCAACACCAGAAAAACAAAGGAACTAATTGTGGACTTTGGAAGGAGTAGGATAGGGACCCATATTCCTGTTTATATCAATGGGTCGATGGCTGAAATAGTCAAGAGCTTTACATTCCAGAGCGTGCACATCTCATAAGATCTTTCCTGGTACGAGAACACTGATGCTACTATTAAGAAAGCAGATCAGCGCCTCTACGTCCTGAGAAGATTATGGAGTGTCGGTTTATCAAGGCGGACACTCTCTAACTTCTAAAGGTGCGCAGAAGAGAACATGCTGACCGGTTGCATCCTGGCTTGGTTCGGCAACATGATCGCCCTGGAGAGGAAAATACTATAAAGAGTAGTAAACACTGCCCAGTCCATCATCGACTCCGACCTCCCTTCCATCGAGGGGATCGATCGCAGTCGCTGCCTCAAAAAGGCTGGCAGCATCATCAAGGACCCACACCATCGTGCCCACACACTCATCTCCCCGCTACCTTCAGGTAGAAGGTACAGGCGCCTGACGACTGCAACGACCAGGTTCTGGATAGCTATTTCCCAACAGCCATCAGGATATTAAACTTGGCTCGGACAAAACTATGAACATTAATAGCCCATTATCTGTTATTTGCACTTTATCAGTTTATTTATTCATGTGTGTGTGTGTGTGTGTGTGCGATTGTGTGTATTTATATCATCATATATGGACACACTGATCGGTTTGTAGTAAATGCCTACTGTGTTCTGTTGTGCTGAAGCAAAACAAGAATTTCATTGTCCTATCAGGGACACATGACAATAAACTCACTTGAACTTGAACTTGAGTGCGAGTGAGAGCGGCGCGACAAAATTCACCCCCCCCCCCCGTATCGACGAAAAAGCACATTTCTCCCCTTATGCAGAGTCACAACGATGGTTAACATCTACACTGGATTAGTGGTGGTTCAGTACAGAGAGAGGGGGAGAGAGAGAGACGGAAGAGGGGGGCAAGAGAGGGGTAGAGAGACAGAGATGAGAGGGAGGAGGTTAGGGGAATAGCGGAGAGAGAGTGGGGGTGAGAGAGAGAGAGAGGGGAGAGAGAGAGTGGAGAGAGAAGGGCGAGAGAGGGGGGAGAGAGATTGGGTGGAGAGAATGAGGGCAGAGATAGAGGGTGAATGGGGAGAGTGAATGTGAATAGAAATTGGAGAGAAAGAGCGGAGAGAGATAGGTGGACGAGAGATGGCACAGCGAGAGAGCGGGAAAGAAGGGAATAGAGAGAGAGAGGAGGGATTGAAGGAGGGGGGGTGAGAGGGGGAAGGAAGGAGAGAGAGAGTGGTAACCAATTTTTTTTTACTTCTTGTAATTTTATTTTGAAGTGGAGGGGGAGAGATTGTATCAATAATACATTCCACGCCATTCGCCCCAGTATCCACGGATACCGCCACTCCCAACGTATCCAGTAACCCCTATGATGGACAGCATCTACAAAAGATTTGTGGTGGTGTTTCGGATCAGAGAGAGGGGGGAGAGTGTGAAAGGGGGCTAGAGAGCGCGTGGTGAGAGAGGGTGAAGAGAGAGGGGGGAGTGAGAGTGGGTGAGGGAGAAAGAGAGCGTAGGGAGACCAGGGAGCGTGAGTTAGAGAGAGACGGGTGAGAGAGAGGGGGAGAGTGGCACCAGGGAAGCGATAGCGGGGAGAGAGAGAGAGAGAGAGAGAGAGAGAGAGAGAGAGGTGCGAGCGAGTGATGAAAGAGAGGTGAGAGTTGGGAGAGAGAGGTGAGAAGGTGGAGAGAGAAGAGTGAAATTGAAAGGGGAAGGTATAGGGCGACGGGGAGGAGAGAGGGGGAGATGGTTAAGACGGGAAAGGGAGAGGAGGACAGAGAATATTGGGAGATAGGGGGAAGAGGGAGAGAAGAGGGAGTACGGGGAGAGAGAGTGGAGGGGAGAGAGAGGAGGGAGAGATGGGGAGAAAGGGAGGGGAGAAATAGGGGAGGGAAAGGGGGATAAAGATAGGGAGACCGCGTGGGAGGGAGAGAGAGGGGGAGAGTGAGATGGAGAGCGAGGTGGGTGCAGGGGTGGAGGGGGAGAGCAAAAGGAGGTGGAGCATAGAGTGGATGGAATGGTGGCCGAGGCAGAGAGGAGATAGAAAGCGGGGAGAGATTGAGGGGGAGGGAGACGGCGAGACAGGGGCTAGATGAGAGAGAGGGTGGAGAGAGGAAAGAGAGGGAGAGAGGAGGACGGAGAGATTGAAGGTGGGAGAGATCGGGGGAGGGGGAGGGGGATGGTTTATCAAACATGAGTTTGGTTTCTGCATTGTCTGCAAAGAAAACCAGTGTGTGAACGAGTGTGATCGCTGGTTGGCACGGACTCGGTGGGCGGAAGGGTCTGATTCCACGCTGTAGGAATCTCTCTCTCCCTTCCCTCTCACTCTCTCTCTCTTCCTCTCACCCCTCTCTCTCTCTCATTCTTTCTCCCGCCCCCCCTCCATCATACGGGTCACTGGATACATGGGGAGTGGCGGTATCCGTGGATACTGGGGCGAATGACATCTCATCAACAGTTAAGAGAGCGCAGCAGCGGCTGCACTTTCTGCGCCGGATGAGAAGAGCTCACCTCCCCCATCCCATCCTCGCCACTTTCTACAGGGGCACTATGGAACGTATTTTGACCAGCTGTATCTCTCTCTGGTTTGGGGACTGTAAAGCCTGCGACTGGAAGTCCGTGCAGAGAGTGGTGAGGACAGCGGACGGAATCATCGGGACTTCTCTCCCCTCAATCGGGGATATTGCGACCAAACGTTGCATACCCAAGACCAGCAGTATTATAAAAGTCCCCACACATCTCCATCACGGACTGTTCACTCTGCTGCCCCCGGGCAAAATATATCGTAGCACAAGGAGAAGAACATCAAGGTTCTGCAACAGCTTCTTCCCACGAGCCATCCATTTTTTCCCATTTTATCCTTCTGTTAATTATCGTGTTGCACAGGGAGCCAAATGCAACGGAAATTCGTTTGGAATTGCATACATCGATGTATTTCTAAATGCCAATAAAGTTTGTTTGACGACTCCCTCCCTCGCCCTCTCCCCATCTCTCTCTCTCCCTCCCTCTCTACCTCCCTCCCTCTCTCTCCTCTCTCTCTCTCTCTCTCTCTCTCTCTCTCTCTCTCTCTCTCTCTCTCTCTCTCTCTCTCTCTCTCTCTCTCTCTCTCTCTCTCTCTCTCTCTCTCTCTCTCTCTCTCTCTCTCTCTCTCTCTCTCTCTCCCTCTCTCTCTCCATCTCCCCCTCTTCTTCTCGCTCCCCCTCCCCTTCCCCTCTCCCCCTCCTCTCCCTCTCCTTCTCGCTCTCCCCCCTCCCTCTCCCTCTCCCTATACCTCTACCTCTCCATCAACCTCTCCATCTCGCCCCTCTCTCTCCATCACTCTATCTATCTATATCTCTATCTCTCTCCCCCTCTTTCAAAACATATATCTATATAATATCCCCAAAAAACTATTTCTGTATGCAATAGGAAGGGTGTCGTCTTTGGAAAGGGCGTAGAGAAGATTTATGAGGATTTAGACAGGACTCAAGGGGCCTGAGCTACAGGGAAAGTTTGGTGCAGTTTGGGACTCCATTCCTTCGAGCGCACGAGGATCATAATCATAATCATACTTTATTAACCAAGTATGTTTTGAAACATACGTGGAATTTGATTTGCCATACAGTCATAGTAATAAAAAGCAGCAGACCACACAAAATTATTTTTAACAGAAACTTTCACCACGTTTTAACAGGCTCCTCCGCATTCGCATGAGGGGTGATCTTGCTGAGGTGTACTAAATTACGAGGGGAATAGATCGGGTAGAAGCAGTCTCTTGCCCAGTGTATGTTAATCGAGGACCAGAGCACATAAGTAAAAGAAGATGGGGACAAGATTTAATTGGAACTTGGGGGATATTATTTCATAGAAACATAGACATAGAAAATAGGTGCAGGAGTAGGCCATTCGGCCCTTCGAGCCTGCACCGCCATTCAATGTGATCATGGCTGATCATCCAACTCAGTATCCCGTACCTGCCTTCTCTCCATACCCCCTGATCCCTTTAGCCACAAGTGCCACATCTAACGCCCTCTTAAATATAGCCAATGAACTGGCCTCAACTACCTTCTGTGGCAGAGAATTCCAGAGACTCACCACTCTCTGTGTAAAGAATGTTTTCCTCATTTCGGTCCTAAAGGAATTCCCCCTTATCCTTAGACTGTGACCCCTTGTTCTGGACTCCCCCAACATCGGGAACAATCTTCCAGCATCTAGCTTGTCCAACCCCTTAAGAATTTTGTAGGTTTCTATAAGATCCCCCCTCAATCTTCTAAATTCCATCGAGTACAAACCGAGTCTATCCAATCTTTCCTCATATGAAAGTCCTGACATCCCAGGAATCAGTCTGGTGAATCTTCTCTGTACCCCCTCTATGGCAAGGATGTCTTTCCTCAGATTTGGAGACCAAAACTGTACGCAGTACTCCAGGTGTGGCCTCACCAAAACCCTGTACAACTGCAGTAGAACCTCCCTGCTCCTATACTCAAATCCTTTCGCTATGAATGCTAACATACCATTTGCTTTCTTCACTGAATTTCCACACAGATGGTGGTGGGTGCATGGAGCGTAGGCAGAGAAGATAGTTGTAGCTGGGAATATCTCAACACTTCGACAGGTACATGGATGTGACTCTCTGACTGTAAGTGGGAGTTTAGAGAGGGAGCATTGAAGAGTAGAGGGGTCAAAGGTAGACACACACCCACACACCATTGACAAATGCCACTCCCTTCTCCCTCTTCGGAAATTCTGGTATTAGGAATAAGGAGAAAGGTGTAGAAAAGGATTGGAGAAAAGGAGAGGGTGTAGAGAGAGAAGGGGGAGGTGGGGGGAGAGGGGGGTGGGAGAAAGAGGTGAGAGAGAGAGAGAGGAAAGTATGATAGGGAGAGAAAGGGAGGGGAGAGAGAGGCGAGAAAGAGAGGGGGAGAGTGAAAGGGGGATATATGGGAGATAGAGTGAGGGGAGAGAGATCGAAGAAAGAGAGTGAGAGAGAGAAAGGGGAGATGGGTGATGGAGAGAGGGTAGAGAGAGGGGGTGAGAGGAGAGAGGAGAGTGAATAAATATATCGTTTTATCCTGTATCTGTAGCCTTTCCCATGACAGGATAGCACGCAACAAAATAGATTTTCACTGCACTTCGGTACACGTGACAATAAACTAAACTAAACTAAAGAAGGGGATAGAGGGTGGAGCGAGAGAATGGGGAGAGGGAAAGGAGGCAGAGGGGAAGTGGTGGGAGAAAGAGGGGAGAGAGTAGGTGCGCGGGTGGGGGATAGGGAGGGGAGATCGTGAGAGAGAGGGGGGGGGGGGGGAGAGAGAGAGAGGGGAGAAATAGAGACATGGAGCGAGTTACTCACCGAAACAAAATGACTAACAGGAACTGGATGGGACGTGTGACGAGTGGGCTGTTTTTTTTTCTGTACAGAGAGGGCGGGTATTAATGTGCAAATAGATCATTACTGACACTGAATAATACCCTGCTTCTCTCAAACTATCTCATTGTCAGCGATCGGAGGGTCATAGAGACGGGGAGAGGGGCTGTAGGGGGAGGAGGGGTGGGGGTTACAGAGACGGGGAGAGGGAGTGTAAGGACCGAAGAGGGTGGGGTCACAGAGACGGGGAGAGCGGCTGTAGGGGCCGCAGTGGAGGGTGTCACAGAGACGGGGAGAGGGTTGTAGGAGCCCGAGGCGACGACAGGGTTTACAGAGACGGCGAGAGAGGGTGTAGGCCCGGAGAGGAAGGTGTCACAGAGACGGGGAGAGGGTGTAGGAGCCAGAGGCGAGGACCGGGAGTTGCAGAGAAGGGGAGAGCGGCTGTAGGTGCCGCAATGGAGGGGGTCACAGAGAAGGGGAGAGCGAATGTCGTGGTCGGATGGGAGGGTGTCACAGAGACGGGTAGAGGATGTGTAGGGGCAGGAGAGGTGGTGAGGGAATTTGGGGCAGGGGGGGGGTGGGGTGTCAGGGAGACGGGGAGAGGGGGTGTAGGGGCAGGAGGGGTGGGGGTTACAGAGATGGAGATAGGGGGTTTGTGGGGCGTGGGGGCTGGGGGAGGGGTGTCACAGAGACTGGGAGAGGGGTTTCAGGGGCCGAAGGGTACGGCAGTGGGTTCCAGAGACGCGGAGATGGGCTCTAGGGGCCGTAACGTTACAGACACGGGCACGAGGCCATGTTGTCAAACACTAAAAAAGAGTTTTAAAACTTCCCCTCTGTTTCCGTCACCCCCACAATCCCGCCATTCCCCGGGATTCTCCAGCAGTCGTCCCGGCGATTCCCATTTCTCCCCTCTGCCATTCAGCGCGGAAACATGCCCTTCGGCTCAACTTGCCCACCTGCATTCGGTCCTGCCAACGGGTGCTGTCTGCCCGTGATTGACAGTTGGAAAATCCGGCGCTGAATGTCAGGAGCTGGAGCCCGGAGCGGGAAGATTGCAGCGGCCTCTGGACGAGCTTAGAGCGCTGATTTATTAATGAACCGAAGCACTGCGGTGAAGGCATATTTCACCGCGTTCATCATCTGCTCCCTGAACTTGGACTGGGTAGCCGCGTAAATAAATGTATTCGTGCAGCAGCTCAGATTCCTCAGTAAAACCCCAACGTAGTGAATAATATGTTGAGAATCATTCAGATCTGTTCCAATTCCTGTGATTTGATAATAGACGAAGTTTACAACCCCAGTCAGCCACAGGAGGATGAAGCTGCCGGAGATGGTGAAGAGTAAAACCACAGACCTCCTCCTGCTCTCCATCTCCGGGTCACTGCGGTTCTGCCCCTTGCTCTCACCCCTCAGCCCCTTACGGACACGACTGGCCGCTAAAATGTGCCGGACTGTCAGAGCGTTGAGCAGCAGGATTACAGCGAAAGGGAAAAACGGAGTTAAAACCGTGTCGAGCCAGTCAAATGCCACCCACCCAAGGTCAGTGAAATAACTGTCCGCCGTGACACAGATCCACGGAACATTGTCGATAATTGTCCGGGGTTCCATTGTGAAGTAGCGGGGAACGTTTTTCGGACAGAGCAGAACGCCGGCTGTTGCGAGAACCGCAGTCGCGGTTTTCCCGCTGCAATATGTTGTTTTCAGTTTCTGGCAACAAATGGCGACAAATCGATCAAAGGTGAAACTGACGGTGAACCAGACAGAACAGTCTGTAGCAGCAGTCGACAGTACAATGATAACACTGCACACAGGGGTGATGGACAGGAAACTCCAATAAAAGTAATGATATTTGATCTGATTCAAAATGACCTCGGTGATCGCGACCAGTAGATCGGCCGCTGCCATGGCCACCAGGTAGCGAGTGGTGCAGGTGGAGTGGCCGCACTTTCCCCGCGACAGGATCACAATCGCCACTAAATTAACTGCGGAAAGAGGAGGGACCTTTGCTGGGCGTTGCTGAACACATTCTACGGGGCTGAACACAGGCTCGACTTTCAGCTAAAGATCAGGAGTGTTGGAGTCGGTGCGAGGCTGCAAGTTTAACAATATCAGACCCGGCTACGCCAGTGCCCGACCTGCCTGATTCAGGGAAGAAGAGATAACACGACGGGTGCGGTAAAGGGCAGGGAGGGAACGAGCAGCCACCCGCTACAATAGGTGGAATAGTACTTTCTGTAGTGAACCCTGCTCACCGTTTGTGTCGGGGCCGTTTTCACAGACGTAATCGTGACCGGCCTCGATAACCAGGGTTCTGGGCACTGATGGGGACGAGGAGAGTTCCAGAGGGAGGGCAGGGACAATTTACAACCGGGCATCAGAGTTGGTCCCTTAATGGATTCATTGCACAGTGAGTTCAGTTCGGTGACAACATACGCCGGTTGATCCACTGGGTCAGGAGACCGATCCAATTATAGACCAACAGGCGGTTAAATCCGACTTTGACAGACTCCACAATGAGACGTGTTCACAGGAGCGGGTGGTCACTCTTAGTCTGAGGACTAGAATCCAACCGACTCACAACTCTCTTTGTGAAAAAGTGTTTCCTCATCTCCGTTCTGAATGCCCTACCCCTCATTTATAAACTGTCTCTCCTGGTTCTGGACTCACCCTACATCGGGAACAGGCATCTAGCGTATCCAACTCCTTAATAATTTTGTTAAAGAAGGAACTGCAGATGCTGGAGAATCGAGGGTTACACAAAAAGCTGGAGAAACTCAGCGGGTGCAGCAGCATCTAAGGAGCGAAGGAGATAGGCGACGTTTCGGGTCGAGACCCTTCTTCGGTCTCCAGTCTGAAGAAGGGTCTCGACCCGAAACGTCGCCTATCTCCTTCGCTCCTTAGATGCTGCTGCACCCGCTGAGTTTCTCCAGCTTTTTGTGTAATCCTTAATAATTTTATATGTTCCAATAAGATCCCTTCTCATACTTCTAACTTCCAGCGTATTCAAGCCCAGCCGCTCCATGCCCTCAGGATATGACAGCCCCGCCATCCCTGGAATTAACCGTGTGATCCTACGCTGCAGTCCCTCAATAGCAATAGTGTTATTCCTCAAATTAGTGAACACAACTACATACAATGCTCCAGGTGTGGTCTTACTAGGGCTCTGCGGATGATCTGTTCGCTCCTGTACTGAACTCCTCTTGTTATGTAGGCCAACGTGCAATTCGTTTTATTCACTGCCTACTTTACCTGCATGCTTACTTTCATTGACGTATACCAAAGTGGATAACCTCACATTTATCCACATTAAATTGCATCTGTCATGCATCTGCCCACTAATCCAATCTGTCCAAGTCACCCTGCATTGTCACAGCATGGAGAATGCCACTGTAGGCAGGACCAAAAATCTAGTGTGTCCCGGCTGCGAGAGAAAAGGGGGGTTAGTTTTGGCTGTTAGACAAATCACAGCGTAATTCAAAAATATTTCACTGTGCGTATTGATATACTTCTCATATTCTTGAACAACAGTTGGGCAAATTGTTACATGATGAGAATCAGGTCAAAATCTGTTAACGCACGAATTTATGGAACTGCTTACTTACCGGGGACTCCAACGACAGCAATTATGATGTACAATATTTTCTCCACGTTGTCATATTCCTTCAGACTTCCCCCCATTTTAACTGTCCAGCGACGTGTCCTCGTGAGCGAGAGATAATATTTCGGAATGAAGTGCTAGGGCAGAACATTCCCCAATATTTTATAGCCTTTTCCTTACCACTGGGACTGTAACGTTTCAACAATGTTTAAAAATAGAGGTTTTGAAATAATCCGCAAACAGATGACATCAGCCATTTGAAATCCCCATTGAGATAGTTGTGATTTATTCAGGGAATTGATCGGAAAAAAACAAGGGAATTGCGGCGTTACTGAGCGATGGAAATTGGGAGCGGTATTGTTCCACCAAAGGGAATATTTTTCCAAACTCCATCTGATGCAACTCTCCACCTAATGTCCTTTATCTGATTTCCTTCAATGCATTCCACTCTGCAAGGCAACCAGCGACCTTCTCAGGGCTTCGGGTGCCCAGTTTGAAGTTGGACTGGGCGACGTTTGTCCACAGGTTGAGGAATCGGTTCAACAGTTCGCCTCAGACTAAAATGACCCCTTCACGATGCTTCACCACTCAATGCGATCGCGGCCCCTCCGACTGTAAACTTAACCCCACACACCCGGCGACCCCCGTAACCATTCACTACTTGCTTGCCTGGAATGGACCTGACTTTGCCCTGGGACAATATCATTCTCTGCATTCATTACCTCTGAGGCGGAAGATCCCAAAGACTAACGACACTCAGAGAACAGAAATATGGCCGCCTAAGCATTGTTGTAAACCTAAATAAAACGGCGAGAGATGCAGCGCATCTCCCTCCTTCCTTTCTCCCTCCATCCATTCTTACTGCTGTCCTCTCTCTAAACTGTTACTCTCTCTACTACCCTCTCTTTTTTACCTCTCTGCCCGCCCTCTGCCAACCTCCCCCCCTACCCCTCCCTCCACTCTCACTCTCACTCTCACTGCATTACTCCCCCGTTTCACTCGTTTATATCTGACACCTCTCTCTCTTTTGCCAACACATTCGCACTGAACTGCCCCCTCTCTTCATCTTCCCACTCTTCATTTAATAGTTCACTTTTCCCCCATCTCTTCCCCTTTCGTCTTCTCGGCTATCTCACCCTTTTTTACTGATGTCATTTCGCATTGTGGGGTTGTACAGGTGGACTGACACACTGTAGGGTAATACTGATGAAGTGACATATTGTGGGGTAGAACTGATGAAGTGACGCACTGTGGTGTAATACTGACAGACTGACTCACTGTGGAGTGGTACTGATGGACTGACACACTGAGGGGTAGTATTGATGAAGTGACACACTGTGGGGTGGTACTGACGAAGTGACACACTGTGGGGTAGTACAGGTTGACTGACACACTGTGCGGTCGTACTGATGTACTGAAATACTGTGGGATAGTACTGATGAAGTGACACGCTGTGGGGTAGTACCGTTGAAGTGACACACTGTGGGATAGGACTGGTGCACTGACACACTGTGTGGTAGCACTGATGAAGCGGGTTATTCTTCGCTTGAGGCAGCAGATGTTATGTAATGGCCTCCAGGCGTTGTAGCCAGTTCAATGTGCTGTTGTCGAGGGCCGTGATGTCTACTCCTCCGCCAGGGGGCCGGAGGTCCGCAAGTCGAAAATGACGTGCTGCGCTGTTTGCTGGTCTGCTACAAAACCCCAGGCTGTCGATGAACGCAGCAACCAGAGCTGCATGCTGGCGTTGAAGCAGCCAACACTCATATGGAGCCGGTTCAGGGCGACCCAGTCTTTGCGAGGCAGATCCAAGCAGGGTTGCGCTGCGGTGTTCGGTGCAAGAGTGCATTTGCGGAGGACGTGAAGCCTGTTCCCAGCTGGTTTTCCATACTCCGAGTATGTTGACATCGGAGACACAAAGGGTCGCTGCGTGGCGGGAGAAGGGGCGACGACATGACACATGTCGGGGTCCTCGGTTGCTGTGATTCCTGGACGAGGTGGTGCAAAGGATGCTTGGCGTCCGATGGAGCCTTGCACACCAGCCTGTGGGTGAAGTACTGTCTGCGAAGCTTGACGGCTGCGATTCCTGCGAGCACCGGCAGAATATAGGTCGGAGTAGGGCGCAGGCAGCCGATGATGATCCACATGATGTCGTTGAGGACTAGTGGGGCACCGCAAGGTTCGGAGCTGGGACCTCAGCTATTTACAATATACAGTGGCTTGCAAACGTTTTCACACACCTTGAACTTTTCCACATTTTGTCACGTTACAACCACAAACGTAAATGTATTTTATTGGAATTTTATGTGATAGACCTGTATCTGCAGAGAATCCAACATCGTTCTATACAGATATTATTGTAAACATGTACTGTCCCTGCATGGTTCGAAGTCTACCCTATTGTCCCTGTTGCTCAAAAAGGCAAGTATTACTTGTCTTAATGACTAGAGTCCAGTCGCACTGACCTCTGTCGCCATACAGATACTCGAAAAGCTTGTGCTGGCCAAGCTGAAAAATATAATAAACCCCCTGCTGGATCCTCAACTGTTTGCATATCGGGCCAATAGATCTGTGGATGATGCAGTCAACCTGGGCCTGCACTTCATCCTACAGCACCTAGGCCACCAGGAGACCTATGCGAGGAACCTGCTTGTTGATGTTAGCTCTGCATTCAGCACCATTGTGCCAGAGCTACTACACTCCAAACTATCCGAGTTGACTGTGTCTGGATACATCTGTCGGTGGATCACCAGCTTCCTGACAGACAGGAAGCAGCATGTGAGGCTGGAGAAGCTTACTTTCTCCTCTCCTCTACTTTCTCTACACCAACGATTGCACAGACACCTCTGCGAAGCTTGTCAAGTTTTCTGACGACATGACCTTGATTGGACTGATGCAGGATGGGGAGGAATCTGCCTACATACATGAAGTGTCACAGCTGGCGTCCGGGTGCCGTCCAACCCATTGTTCAAGCGCTTTTGATTGCAACATGCGCCTTAATTTAGCTCAACAAAGAAACTCACAAGTTACTAAAGAACTTAACCTAAACAACCTAGAGCTCAATGCTCTTACGAGTGGATTTGATTTGTAGACTTGAGGAGACCCCCCCCCCTCCCCTCACCCCGCTCACCATCAACAACACAACAGTCACATCTGTGGAGTATTTTAAGTTCCTGGGAACCATCATATCCAAAGACCTTAAGTTGGGGGCCACCATCGACTCCACAATCAAAAACGCACAACCGAGGATGTACTTCCTACGGCAGCCAAGGAAGCACAATCTGCCACAGGCCATGATGGTCCACTTATATAGTGCCATCGAATAGTCTATCCTCACCTTCTCCATCATGGTCTGGTTTGTCTCAGCCACCAAGCACGAACCCGGAGGCTGCAGCGAATCGTCTGATCAGCAGAGAAGATTATTGGCTGCAACCTTCCTTCCATTGACGAACTGTACACTGCAAGGGCCAGGAAGCGAGCGGACAAGATAAACTGTGACCCCTCTCTCCCTGGGCACTAACTCTTTGGATTGCTTCCTTCTGGAAGGCGACTCCGGACTTTCAAAGCTTCAATAAAAACAGCCAGATAAAAACAGTTTTCATCCACGAGCAGTTGCTCCACTCAACAGCCAAAAATCTGAAGCCTCCCTTTGATACGATATTTTGTTGGCTCGCATGGTTGATCAATGGTGTTTTTTTCATTAATGCTTTATTATTATTATTATTATTAATCTTTAGTGTTTTCTGAGTCATTTGTAACTGTCACTGTATGCTATGTTTTTATTTGTGGCGGAGTACCAAGGCAAATTCCTTGTATGTGAATAGTTGGCCAATAAACTTACTTACTTACTTACTTACTTACTTACTTACTTACTTACTTACTTACTTACTTACTTACTTACTTACTTACTTACTTACTTACTTACTTACTTACTTACTTACTTACTTACTTACTTACTTACTTACTTACTTACTTACTTACTTACTTACTTACTTACTTACTTACTTACTTACTTACTTACTTTCTTGCTATTGGGGGAGTGCAACGTAGGTTTACAAGGTCAATTCCCGGGATGATGGGACTGTCACATGCTGAGAGAATGGAGCAGCTGGTCTTCTACACTCTGGAATTTAGAAGGATGAGAGGAGATCTAATTGAAACATATAAGATTGTTAAGGGTTTGGACACGCTAGAGGCAGGAAACATGTTCCCAATATTGGGGGAGTCCAGAACCAGAGGCCACAATTAGTAGTAAACCATTTTGAACGGAGACGATGACACACTTGTTCTCACAGATGGTTGTGAGTCTGTGGAATTATGTGCATCAGAGGGCGGTGGAGGCAGGTTCTCTAGATGAGTGAGTCAAGAGAGAGTTAGACATGGCTCTTAAAATACCGGTCTGGGGTTATGGGGGGAAGGCAGGAACGGGGTACTGATTGGGGATGATCAGCGATGATCACATTGAATGGTGGTGGTGGCTCGAAGGGCCGAATGGCCTACTCCTGAACCTATTGTCCATTGACTATTGAGCGCCGCCGCACCATGGTTGGGCGGCGTACTCAGCGGCACTGTACACGAGTGCAAGAGCACTGGTTCGGAGAGTAGATGGCCTGGCGCCCCATGACGATCCAGCCCAGCAAGGAGGTTGTTCCTCGCCGAGACTTTAGCACGCTGAGCTTCAAGGTGTCACTTGCAGGTCAGTTGCTGATCTAGTGTCACCCCTAGGCATGTGGGAAATTGGTTATAGGGCAGGGGTGAACAATTGAGGGTGACGGTTAGCAATCGTTGGGCTTCCTTGTTGGTCAGGTGATAGGCAGTTGCGGGTTTTTTTGCCACACTCAGTTTTAGTCTCCAGGTTTTAAGGTAAACAGCGGCGTTCCATTTCCGCACATCCTCCACGTTTGAGCAACTTCTGGCCGAGTGCAGTAGGACCAGTCATCTGCGTATCCATACTGGCGCGCGGTCGTGCGTGACAGATCGTTGCTATAGTGATTGAAGAGCACGGGGAGCAGTTCCGAGCCTTGTGGGACTCCGTTTCTTAGGTGTTGCAGTCGACTAGATTGTCGGTCCCAGATATTGAGTACAAAACTACGGTTGGTAAGGATGTTGGCAACGAAACGCACTAAATGGCAGTCAGGAATGGTGCAGAAGAGCTTCAAGATCAGGCCTGGTGCCACACGGTATCGTTGTGGCGGTGATGTCCACCAGTGTGACGCCGCCTGGTGACCCTTTTTGAAACTGTCTTCGATGTCATTAGTCAGCTTGACTATTTGGTGGGTTCTGCAGCGTCCACGACGGAATCTGGCTTTTTCAGCGGGTAGTTGGGGGGTCGGCGATGGGAACGAGCCGGGCCAGGAGAATCCGTTTGAGGAGCTGAACGGGACACAGAGGAGTGAGATGGGCCAATATTTCCGTGTGTCGTTCGCAGGCTTGTTTGGTATTGGGAGTGTAATGCCAGTGCCTTTCCGCCAGATTTTCGGAATGGACTGACAAATGAGGCAAGAGGAGTAGAACTCCTGGAGTCAGACCGAACAAATAGTGGGGTCGGATTGATGGATGACACACTGCAGGTATGTTAGAAAACTTACCTTGAGCAGCGCTGCAGTTCTGCCGGTCCCCGTGTGCACGACTTTGGCTCCTTTCGGAGGGGGGCCGGCTTAAAGTGCTGTTTTTCTTCAGACTGGGCAAATCGATCAATGTCGGGCGATTTCGTTCAGGGAGAAAAATCGCTCCGACATTTCATTAATGAAGGTATTTTTAAATTACGCTAGATTATTTATTATCTAGAGTAATTTAAAAATCACCTTCAAAAGCCGTGAATGCCGATAACGGGAAGGATTTTGCGTAGGGGAGAAAAAAAGGTACACCGTTTATTTTTATATTAAAAGTTGGTTATTATGGAGGCTTTAATAATATTTTCATGTTGCGAAATGGGGTCCAAAAAAAATGTATGAACCGGATGTATTTTTCATCCCGACTTCACAGCAAACCACAGCGTTTCAATCCACCGCATTCCACTAAAACCCACTCTCTAGTTGATTTAAATGGCCATTAATTTACAGGCATTAAACACTAAATTCCTTCTATTTGGCCCAGAAATTAATGAAATTGAGATTTTAAAATTATGTTATATTGTGGATTATTGTGTGAATGTTTTTTGGACACTTAGGCAATTTAAAAAAAGTTTATCTTTTCTTAAGAAATGGATAGATGTTTAGATTTACTCATTGAATTTTGTAATTAGCTACAATTAGATAACTAACTAATTATATGCTTTAATTTCAGGTCATCCAAGTAAGATTGTTTCATATTTGTTTCAGAATGCTTCAATCTATAATGTCTGGAAATTTCATTGAGTTCTCTTAATTTTTAAGAAAGGTATGGGCTTTTAACGGTTCTAGATCAGAGCTTTTGAGTTAAGTCAAATGAAAGACAATGGGGAACAAGATGCTAATTTCCGAGTATGAAAATGGTCTTAACTTTCTTAATACTGAAGATATGAAAGTGAATTAGGTGTCTAATTAAACTTCTTTCTATGCTTTATCTGATGGGATAAATTGCAGACTTGATTTTTTAAATCTCAAAATTTTGTAAAATTGCTACACACTGTGGAGTAGTACTGATTGTGTGCTACAACGCATTCCTGCACGCTGAACCTGGCGAAATACGACTAATAGTGTGACACACTGTGGTGTACTGCGCATGGAGTGACACACTGTGGGGTCGTTCTGATGGAGTGACACGCGGTGGGATAGTAATGATGTAGGGACAGACTATGGGATAAGACCAATGGAATGGCATACTGCGGTTTAGAACTACTGCGATGACATACTGTGGGCAGCAACGAAGGAGCGACACGCTGTTCGGTAGTACTGATGGAATGATACACTTAAGGTAGAACTGATGGAGGGAAACACTGTGGAGTAGTAGTATAAGAAGGATAGGCTGTAGGCTAGTACCAATGTACTAACACGTCCTGTGCTTGTCCTAATGGAGTGGCATCGTTTGTTGTAGTACTGATGGAGAAACGCAATGTGCAGTAGTGTTGATGGGGTGACACCCTGTGGGGTAGTACTGATGCATGACACATTATGGAGTAGTTCTCATGGAGGGACGTAATTTGGGCTCGTAGTGATGGAGTGACACTTTGTGGGGTAATACTGTTGGAGTGATAACTGGTCAGGTAGGTTTGGTGGTGACACATTGGGGGGAGGTTCTGATGGAGTAACACACGGTGGGGTCGAACTGATGAAGTGACACGCTGTGGAGTCCTACTGATGGAGTTACACACTGTGGAGTAATGCTGAAGGGGCCGCAAACTGTGAGGTAATACTGATGAAAATGCACACTGTGGGCTGGTTCTGATGGACTGACACTCGGGGGAGGTAGTGATGGAGTGGCTCACTACAGAAAAGATGGCAGACTTTTCAATCTGCCCGCCTCAAGTCCAAAGCAATGCTCCCTCATTGAGTTCCAATATGCAGATGACAACTGTGTTGCAGCTCTCAGAAAATCATCTGCAACAGATCCTGATTGCCTTCAACAGTGCATACACGGAACCTGGACTTCCTATCAACTCGAAGAGGACTCTGATTATCAACCAATCGTCACCAACTGAGGCAACTCGGAAAGAACTGTCAATTCAACTTGATGAAGCAACCCGGCAAAATGTGGATTCTGTACCTTGGAAGTCCCCTTTCTTCCAATGTCGACCTTGATGACGCGATCCAACATAGTCTTAAGTGTGCTGGAACCGTTTTTGGACGTCTTCGAACGAGATTCATTCAAAATCGTGAAATCCGAACAGACACCAAAATGCTAGTATACAATGTAGTGGTGCTTCCGGTATGCATCAGAAAACTGGACACCATACCAACGCCATCTGAAAACACTTGAAAAGTTCCATCAACTATGTATTTGAAGCAGCTTAAATATCAGTTGGGAAGACAGAATATCCAACGTCAGCGCACTAACTGAAGCCAAAACATTGACTGCCCCTCGCCCCTCTGACTCGGCACTCTTTCGGCGGTCTCTGGGCAGAGGGTGAAACACGGAATACACTCATCAGACGGGGGGGGGGGGGGGGGGGGGGGGGAGAAGGGGTGGGAGGGGAGGAACTGCGGCTGGAAAAAGCCTGGTGTAGTCCCGGGCATGTGCTTAGTGTGCTGGCCTAGGCCTTTAGCTCCTTCCAGACCTTTTGGCTTAGGTTTTTAGGCATGTGTCTAGCCTGTAGGCCCAGGCTTCTACCCATCGCCAGGCCAGTAGGAGCAGGATTCAGTCTCCATTCCAGGCCTGAATGTCTAGTTCATTAGCTGCTTCCAGGCATGTAGGCCCAGGCTTTTAGGCCTGTGTCAAGACAGTAGGCCCAGGCTTTTATGTAACTTCCAGATCATTATTCGCAGGATATGGCCAATGTTCACGGTGAGTAGCTGGAGGCTTTGAGGCCTGTGTCTAGCCTGTAGTTTAGTTTAGTTTAGAGATACAGCATGGAAACAGGTTCTTCGGCACACCGAGTCCTCAACCACCAATGATCACCCATTCACACAAATTTTATGTGGAGATATAGCATGGAAAAGCCCTTTTCTCCCACCTGGTCCGAGCTGACCAGCGATCCCTGCACACTAAGACTATCCTGCACATTAGGGACAATTCAAATTTATACCAATTCAATTATCGTCCCACACTGGACGTCTTTACAGTGTGGGAGTAAACCGGAGCACACGGATAACGCCTACAACAAATCACGGGTGAACGTACAAACTCCATACAGACTGCATGCATAGTCAGGCTCCAACACGGGTCCCTGGCACTGTGAGGCAGCGACTCCACCGCTGCATCACGGAATCCTATAGGTCCTTGCTTTTGGCTGCATTCAAGTCCTCTAGGCCCAGGCTTGTTGGCCACTGTCTAACCGGGAGACCCGGGCTTTTAGCCAATTGCAAGCCAGCAGGCCTAGTGTCCGGGCCTGTGTCTAGCCTCTAGGCCCGGACTTTCGGGGCTCTGTCGAGCTCAGACGTGAAGGCCTCGGGTGAAGTCTCTATTCATGCCCGCAGGCACAGGCTGTTCAGCGGGCAGTGAACACCTGGATTTGAAGTGAGAGGGGGAGTAGGAATGAAGGGAAGGGGATGGAGGAAGGGAGGGGGATATGGAGGGAGGGAGTGTGGTTGGAGAGACTACTGCCCTCTCCTCCTCAGTGCCTCCCTCAGCCTGTCCGCCTCCTCTCCGGGGCCGGGCTTGGGGGTGTAGGCCACACGCTGGCCCAGCGGGAAGGCCTAAGAAACTCTCCTCCAGGGCCGCCTACATTCCTTTAGTCTTCAGGCCTCGACGGGATGACATCAGGCCCCTGATGTCAACCACAGTCAGGTGGCCTGATGATCTCACATTAGGGTAATTTATCCTTACAATTTCTCAGATCTATCCACAATGACTAGACATGTGTTTCCATGTTAGCCCTCACAAGGACTGCATTTCATTCTTTATCAGCAGAGGCACCCCACACCATCTGCCAACCTGTCTGTCTTTTAGATAAGGCATATACCCCTGAATATTCAGTTCCCAACTCTGATCCTCTTGCACCAATGCCTCTGTAGTTCCCACAACATCATACATACCAATTTCTAACTGAGCCTCAAGCTCGCCCACTTTACTTCCTATACCTCGCGCTTTAATATATTTTGTTTTAATTCAGTATTCACTTCGACTCACACTGGTAACTATTTCACCTGACCTAATGCCTTCTTGAACGTTCCGTCACATTAAACCAGGCGCCTTACGTAACATTTCCTGCTCTCTTTCCCCCTTTAATTCCATCCTTACACTATCAATTTGTCAACCCCCCCGCCCCTAATGTAGTTTAAAGTGACCCGTGTAGCACGAGCGTACCTGCCTGCCAGAATGTTGGTCCCCCTCCAATGTTCCCCATTTTCGAATGTTCTCTCGACTCTGGATCAGTTCCTGTTGACTGAAGTGTACCTAACGTAACCACAATTTTTCAGAAAAGGGGGAGAGAGAAAACGTGGAATTATAGACCAGTTAGCTTTGCACCGGTAGTGGGGAAGATGCTTGAGTCGATTATTAAAGGTGTAATAGCAGCTCATTTGGAAAGCAGTGACCGGATCGGCCTTAGCCAGCATGGATTTATGAAGGTGAAATAATGTTTGACTAATCTTTTGGATTTTTTTGAGAATGCAACAAATAGAATGGATAAGGGAGTGCCAGTGGATGTGGTTGATCTGGAATGTCAAAAAGCATTTGGCAAGTTCCTACACAATATATTATTGTGCACATATGAGCAAATGGTGTTAGGAGTAGGGTTTCGACATGGATGTAGAACTGGTTGGCCGACAGGAAGCAAAGAGTAGGAATGAACGGGACATTTTCAGTGTAGTAGGTGCCGCGAAGGTCAGTGCTGTGACCCCAATTATTTAAATATATATATTACCGGTTGAATAGCCGGCATGGGCACGGCGTGCGGATGAGATTACTTCGTTTATCTTTGACCTTGACTACGGCCCTGTAAAAGTGCAGAAGGGTCTCATTGCGCCTGAACACAAATCCTCTCATAATTACGGGCAACATGCCACTAAATTTATTTACTGCTTGCTGTACCTGCATACTTACTTTCAGTGACTGATGTACAAGCACACCCAGGTCTCGTTGCCCCTCCCCTTTTCCCCATCTGACACCATTCAAATAATTATCTTCATTCCTGTTCTTGCCACCACAGTGAATATCTTCACATTTTTCTGCATTGCACTGCATCTGCCATGCATCTGTCCATTCATGCAACCTATCCAAGACATCCTGCATTCTCATAAGTATCATCCTCACAGTTCTCACTGCCACCCAGCTTTGTCTCATCTGCAAATCTGCTAATGTTACTTGTAATCCCTTCATCTAAATACGCGCAGGGAATTTCCTCTCTCATTTTGATATGCATAAACAAATTTACAAGGAGCATGGTAACATGGCAATACTCCATAATTAAGAATTTCCGTCGATGCTATCGCCATCACATTGAAGTGCATTTTCTTCACATAGGCGATCGATTACATCAGCATACTCTGTTTTTCGCCGACCCGATGACTATCAATGTCCAAATATAGGAGGTACGTCCATCGTGATCTATCACCGAAAGGGATTTCTTTCTTTTTTTTTATGTATAATTGTTTTTGTCTTAGGCATCATACTGACAATGTTGCCATGGGGAAAGAGAACCCACGAGTCCCTACCCTACGCATTAGATGCGCTATGCGTTGTTAGAAGGCCCTGGTAAGGTATTTCACACTGAATGTCCGATCTCTTCCTCATCAAATTCTTGATCATTACCTAAGTACTATGTTCAATTTTAGATGCAGTGATGAGAGGGTATATCTCTCAATGCACTGGTTAATGCTACAATATAGTTAGGCATTTTCATTGTCATGTGATGAAAGTGAACAGCCTTTGTAGTATTCTGGTTCCATGGGTCTCTTGGTAGATATGCAATATCTTCTAGATTCAAACCAAACTTCCCTGCTGGGGTGGTACACATCCGGAATAGCGACACAGGGAGTACTTTAAGCCAGTTCGTAATTTACAATGTTTGATTGGCTCGTTCAACGAGACCAGCAGCCTGTGGCCGATATACACAATGTAATTACTGTTGGAAGCCCATCTGATCAGAACATTATTTAGTAATCTTTCTCACAAAATGAGAGTCATTATCCGGACTCAGCACAGTTGATATTCCATACCTGGCTATAATTTATTTCATAAGTACTTTAAGAACTGTAGAATCTTTATTGTCCACGGTAGGATAAGCTTCAATCCATTTACTAAAGACATCTACAATAACCAATACATATTTATAAAACTGACATATTTCCAACTCACTGTCGTCCATCTGGAGGGTCTCGAACGGACCCATGCGTAAGGAGGTTCTCCCTTTTCTGCAGGTTATACCCTTCCCGGGGTGATATTGCTGACAGGTCAGACACCGACTACTAATCCCTTGTGCCAGAGTCTGCAACTTTGGATGCCACCATGTATCTGAAAGCGTATCACCAGTTGCTAGGGCACCACAATGAGTTGCTAAGTGTATACATTCAATAACACACATTACAAGTTCATCTGACATAAATCTTTGCTCAGCCGCGATAACACATAATCCAGACATGCAATCAAATTTACAACAAAGCTGTTTCCACATTTCTATTTCTTGGTCGTTGTTATTGTTTTTTTCTGAGGGAGACTTGTCTTTGTCTATGCTTTTATTCTCCCTTATCATTCTAGGTGCCATCACCCCGCGCCCTTGGGACACTTCCTTAGCTTCTTGGCAATTTGTATTTGCAACATAAGGGATAGTAAGAGGTCTGATATCAATTGCTGGTGGGATGTCTGCGTTCCCGCTGAAGTCAAGAAAACCCTGTTTTTCCACAACTGTCCACCATCATGGACCACTCCAAAAGCATATCTGGAGTCAGTATCAATGTTGATTCCCAAGTCCTTCCCTGAGGTGCAGGTTCTAATCAGGGCAAACAGTTTCACTTGTTGCGTAGACATTGAGTTTCTAAGGACGCCTCCTCCACATTAGTCCCACCCAGTTCTATAATTTCGTATCCTGAAAGTCTTTCACCTGGGGATCCAATTGATGCTTGCCCATCTACATACATACTTCAGTCAGGGTGTGTCCTGTGAATATCTGTCACATCTTCCAGGCAGAGGTATCTTCTTTAATCACAAATAGGCAGTCGTGCCCTGACTCAGCTTGTTGCTCCGGATTTGGGGAGGGTGTGAGTGGACTGAATGTTGTCCCGCAACTTGTAATACCAGAACAAGTTCCTTGTCAGTGTAATACCTGTTCTTCCACTGTCGCTAGTCAGAATTAAGGAAATTGATCATCCTGGGAGAAGTCTGTGTGCTTCCGTTGTCATTGATCTCCTTGCCAACCCCCCCTTTGTTCGTGTTGAGAACCCTCTGCCGCTAGTCTCCGCCATTAACACTTCTTACTGCAATGGCCTTGCTGGATACAATTAAAGTATCATTTAACTGCAGAGGCCATTTGGCTCTGAAAATTGTCAGTCCGGTCGATATTGTTAGTTTTTATTACCTCTGCGACAGTAGCTGGGAGAAAACGTATTAGGATAGCACAGTACTGCGGTGATTTCTGACCGTTTCGATACCTATCATCCCCCGACTGAATGATGTACATCTCTGACAAACTCTTCAAAAATTCGTCCGACCCCTCTCCTTACCTGCGTTTAGCATCCAGGATTTTGTAGCTATCAATAGGTTTTTGCACAGTGGTAGTAAGAGCGGTAAGGATTTATTCATCTCTGGCTTCATCCTGAGCATGTTAATTAACCAGCGCGTCGTGGGTTCGGAACCCCAAGTTAGCTAGGAATCTTGCGTGTTCTACTGGGATTAGGACGTGTGGTATGGGTTGGCACATTTTGTCTTACTGCTGGTACAGAGCGCTACAGAGGATGCCACCAACACCGATGCTGTCGGAGTCAGGGAACACTGCCGGAGCTGATGGAGCTGTTATGGCGGACGCAGGTGGTGCTGCAAGACCTGCAACATCGATATTACCGTAGGCTGGGGGCTGTTTGAATGATGACGGTTACCATAGCACGTGAGCATTAGCACAGATTCTACTCACCCACTCATACAAATTAATCCTCGTAGTCTCTCTCCATCAAAACTAAACCAACCATTAGATCACACAAGCTGCTGCTCGAGTCCTCTTGACGTCTTAGAACGAGCATCACACCACTTCAGTTTTGAGTTCACATCATTCAAGTGGCTTTCTGTCTGTCAAATAAATGATTTCAAAATATTACTGTTGCTTAATAAAGCACTGAATGGTCCAGAGCAAAAATACATTTTTGATCTGCTAAATTGTGAACCATCCACACCTCTGAGGTCGTCTGGGACAGGTGCTTTCTGTCACCTGTCAGAACGAAACATGAAGAAACAGCGTTTATTATTTCACCACATATATACAAAGGACAAGGGATTATTGTCACACACACCAATTGGTGCAGTGAAATCCAAGTTGCCATTTGCAGGAAATAAAACTAATAAAATACAACATTCAAGAATTCAACATTAAACATAAAAACATCCCCCCACTATGGTTCCCACTGCGAGGGAAGGCAACAAGTCCAGTGGTCGTCCTCTTGTTCACCCTTGGTGGGGCGTATTGAGGCCACCGCAGTCGCCGCGACGGCGGCCCGGTGGTCCAGACCCTCTCGCCGGATGATGGAGCTCCGGTGTCGGGAGAACAGTCTCAGCGACTTGGGTGTCCTTACCGGCCGTTTCCTTCCCGGAGACCGCGGCTCCCGATGTCCACAGGCCGCGCTGTCGGAGCTCCAACGCTGGCGATCTCGGCGCAAGATCGCAGGCTCCGCGGTTTTGGAATCGGCGGTCTCAGCAATCCGGAGCTTATCACACGGCGACCTGGTTAAGGCATCGACCGCTCCGCGATGGTCCTTCAGCGCTGTGCCGCCGCTGAAGTTGAGGTTCTGGCCGGGCCGTCAGGAAACGCGGCTACATTCCCGTTGGCAGGCCGCGATGAAGGGGCGAAGATGCCTCGGAGGAAAGCCCCATCTCTGACTGAGAAATAAAATCCTCCCCCCCAACCCCTACATAAAACGACTAGACCTCCAAAACAAAGCATTTTAACACATTAAAATAAAAAAATAGGTGAAAGGACAAACAGCTGCAGGCAGTGCAGCCACACTCGCCGGTGCCTCCACTTGAATATATTAAACAATTTCCATAAAAATGTAGTTCCACCCAAATTAACAACGCTGAATACCAATGGCATTAAACATAATCAGCATAGTTCTAATATGTCTTTATTCTGTACCAGTTCATCCAGTCCACTTATTCGTTCTAATTCCCCCAACAGGGCTCCTCTTATCTGCTCCACCAGGGAAAGCGTGTCTGAGAGAAATACAAGCCACGCGATTTTGTGAAGTATTTCAGCAAGCAATGCAATAGCAATGAGCTATTTCATGCCTTGTGATTCATTTTGGCAAACTATTTCACACAAAACAATTAAATTCTCACAAGACAATTTTTACACATCAAAATACATTCCACAATAAAATATATTCACAATACCCTTCACAAACTCATAGTATTTTAGAACGACAAAACTTAATAATGAAGAAAGTATTTGATTTTAATAGTGCATCTGAAGAATCTGAGTGAACCGCTTTGTGAAAGCACTGAGCCGTGCAGAATTCAGCAGAAGAATGTTGTTATCAGAGAAAATGTGATACTTCTTCAATTTTAATGCAAAATCATACAAACTTAAACAAAGACATTCATAATACACTTTGACCTAACAGAATTTAGAGCAGAACGTTTTTGATTGCAGCACTGAAATACCACAGACACCCCTTACCACCTCGGCGCTCAGGTAATATGTCAATGTTTACTTCAGCCCGAAATCGCTTACCAACCTTTTACACAGTAAAGGCTCTCAAAGTAATTTATCAAATTATCACGACTTTCTACCTCGATGCTGATTTTAGAGTCATTTAGCAAATTATTAGTCCGGCCCGCAACGTACACCAATTACCCAAATAATGAAATGTTCGCTCAGTAATCAATATAATCGACCCAACATGAGTATTCTTCGGACCACTAGCCTCAATCTCTTCAGGAAGCCTCTCGAAGGCCAGCGAATTACCGAGCAGCTGGATCAGGGAAACGGAGGAATACAGATGGAGTAAAATCTCTCATCGGGGTCTCATTTCCAAGACTCCCTGACTCAAAATTCAACCCTTTTACACCAGGGCATTTACTCAATTTTACTGATGTATTTTCCTCATTGAGGCCCTTTCGGAATCATTACAAAGGTTATCACCATACCACATATGTTGGTCGGGGTTTGCTCCAGTTCAGGTGCATTAACAAAATTTAGCTCCCGTCCAAGAGTCAATTTCGTGAGCCTGGCTCTAAACATATTTACCCAATTTGGCTACAGACTGGTTGTCATTACCCAGCTTGACATGGAATTTGGAGTATTAGTGTAGTCTTACCTTGCACATGGGTTTTATGTTGGTATGAATGCTGGGCATGTGAAGGAGTATAATAATGTAAATGATGTGATACTGTCAGTGAAGAAGGATGTCGGCACGGCTGCAACTGGTGATCTTCCTGTGATGTTTAAGAAAGAACTGCAGATGTTGGTAAAATCGAAGGTAGACATAAATTGCTGGAGAAACTCAGCGGATGAGACAGCATCTATGGAGAAAATGATTTGACGATGTTTCGAGTCGAGACCCTTCTTCAGACTGATGTCAGGTGAGAGGGTAGGACAAAGAAAGAACGTAGGCGGAGACATTGGGACGAGTGGGAGAACTGTAAAGTGGAGGGGATGGAGAGAGAGAGTGCAAGGGTTAAATGAGTTGGAGGGGTCAATGAAAGAGCTTTCTCATTGCCATCCTGTTTTAACCAATCTATCCACCTCCACGGACATGAAGCACAAGACTGACACCAGTGTGTGCATGCGCCGAGAAGTGTATTCAGTGTTGGCTGAACAAATTCAGATTCAGATTCAGATTCAATTTTAATTGTCATTGTCAGTGTACAATACAGAGACAACGAAATGCATTTAGCATCTCCCTGGAAGAGCGACACAGCAAATGATTTGAAATTCTGATCTTGTGTGTGGACTCGATAAGAAGAAGACCTGAAGTTCGAGAAGTCAATGTTCATACCGTAGGGGGGTGTGTGGGAGGGAGTTCAAGTGGAGGGCCACCGGTAGATCAGGTTGTTTAATGGCGGATGTGTGTCATGTACATCAATGATCTAGATGATGGGGTGGAAAATTGGATAAGTAAGTATGCAGATGATACTAAGATAGGTGGTGCTGTGGATAATGAAGTAGATTTTCAAAGTCTACAGAGAGATTTGAGACATTTGGAGGAGTGGGCTGAAAGTTGGCAGATGTAGTTTAATGCTGATAAGTGTGAGGTGCTACATCTAGGCAGGACAAATCAAATAGGACGTACATGGTAAATGGTAGGGAATTGAGGAATGCTTTGGAACAGAGGGATCTAGGAATAACTGTGCATAGTTCCCTGAAGGTGGAATCGCATGTAGATAGGGTGGCAAAGAAAGCTTTTGGTGTGCTGGCCTTTATAAATCAGAGCATTGAATATAGGAGTAGGGAAGTAATGTTAAAATTGTACAAGGCATTGGTGAGACCAATTCTGGAGTATGGTGTACAATTTTGGTCGCCTAATTATAGGAAGGATGTCAACAAAATAGAGAGAGTACAGAGGAGATTTACTAGAATGTTGCCTGGGTTCCAGCAACTAAGTTACAGAGAAAGGTTGAGCAAGAGTCTTTATTCTTTGGAGCGCGGAAGGTTAAGGGGGGACTTGATTGAGGTCTCTAAAATGATGAAAGGGATAGACAGAGTTGACGTGGATAAGCTTTTACCATTGGGGGTAGGGAAGATTCAAACAAGAGGGCATGACATAAGAATTAAGGGACAGAAGTTTAGGGGTAACATGAGGGGGAACTCCTTTTCTTAGAGTGTGGTGGCTGTGTGGAATGATCTTCCAGCAGAAGTGGTGGAGGCAGGATCGATTTTAACATTTAAAAGTAAAGTGGATAGGTAGATGGACGGGAAGGGAATGGAGGGGTATGGTCTGAGTGCACGTCGATGGGACTAGGGAATAAAAATGGTCGGCACGTACTGGAAGGGCCGAGAAGGCCTGTTTCCGTGCTGTAATTGTTATATGTTATATATGTTAATGTGGACTGAGCGGAGGTGTTCAGCGAATCGATCGCCGAGCCTGCGCTTGGTCTCGCCGATGTAGATAAGTTGGCCTCAGGAACAGCGGATGCAGTAGATGACGTTGGAGGAGGTGCCACATTGCTGGAATGTTTCAATGCAATGTGACAGTGATAAGGATAATATTGTTAAAACAGGCCTGACTCTTTAAATTGTTTATGTACGATCGGCGCAAAAAAAAGAGAACAGACGAAATCAACTCTTAAATTCCAAGGAGTTAAGTGAAATCTGGAAAGATACTTGCGATGATTGAAACTAAACGGTTCTGGAAGTAATCTTGGCTGGTGGGGTCGGCGGCGGCATACATTACGGTAGAGTTGGCGGCAGCGTCGTTCAGCAGGGGAGGGCTGTGGCAGACACAAGTCACCACTGTAATGGTGGGTGGTCGCTGCGTGATAAAATCCAAAATCCCAATGTGGATCGTCGCGGGTCACCAAAAAAACGAGTACAAACTTTGAGATCAATCGGTGAGATAAGTTTAATATACGTGTGCGTTGGGACTCTCTAACATTAGAGTCATTGCTGCTGCTGCTGAGCGAGTGTGTTGACTCGAGCTCAGCTACCTGTTGACTGGTGATCTCAAGGTAAGATCTGCTGATGTAGATCACTCCACTTCACCCATGACGTAACATGACTGTCCTCGTAACCACTGACGACGGTTCGACAGTAAATGGTCTGCCTGTCAGGTGATACCACACTACCAGGTAAAGTAAACATCATGGGTAAGGCCCCTCTCCTTGACCAATCACATGCAATGAAGATTATGCAATATAGTCTTCAACATAATTGTAACCCATCATTTCCTATCCAATCCCAAGCATGCATTTGCAACAGGACCTAGCTCCTTCTGCAAAATCTCATACATATTAACAAATAAACACATTTATTTTCACATCAACCTTTATTCAACCTCGTCCCAGGCTACAGACACTCTGGAGCCATGATCCTCATGGCGTTCCAGCTTTTGCACAGGATGACAAGCAAATTTTACAGAGGCAGATATCCCCCATTTTGTCAAGCATGCAAAATGCCTTATATTCTCACTTGCAGCTCATTAATAGGCTGGGGCGAAGAGGGAGAATAGAGAGGGTCGGAGAGAGAGTGTCATGTCAGAGAGAGGATGGTGGAAGAGCGAAAGGGAGAAGGGTAATGTGCGGCAACATTTGCTGTTTTATTTGGGTTTAGAACAATTCTGAGGCGGATCATCCTCACACCCTGCTTCCTGTAAGGACTCCATCCCCTATTCCCAATTCCTCCGTCTACGCCGCATCTGCTCCCAGGATGACGTGTTCCACACCAGGTCATCACAAATGTCCTCGTTCTTCAGATAACGGGGTTTCCCCTCCCCCACTATAGATGAGGCTCGCACCAGGGTCTCCTCCATACCCCGCAACACTGCCCTTTCTCCTCATTCCCCCACTCACAACAAGGGCGGAGTCCCCCTGGTCCTCACCTTTCACCCCACCAGCCAGCGCATACAACAGATAGTCCTCCGCCAGTTTCGCCACCTCCAACGTGACCCCTCCACTCGCCACATCTTCCCATCTCCCCCCCCTGTCTGCCTTCCGCAAAGACCGCTCCCTCCGCAACTCCCTTGTCAATTCTTCCCTTCCCTCCCGCTCCACTCCTTCCCCGGGCACTTTCCCTTGCAACCACAAGAGATGCTACACTTGTCCCTTCACCTCCCCCATCCATTCCTTTCAGGGACCCAAGCAGTCATTCCAAGTCCGACAGAGGTTAACCTGCTCCTCCTCCAACCCCATCTACTGCATCCGTTGCTAAAGATGCCAGCTGATCTACATCGGTGAGACCAAGCGGAGGCTGGGCGATCGTTTCGCCGAACACCCCCGCTCGGTCCGCAATAACCAACCCGACCTCCTGGTGGCTCAGCACTTCAACTCCCCCTTCCATTCCGTATCCGACCTCTCGGTCCTGGGCCTCCTCCACGGCCAGAGTGAGTAACACCGCAAGTTGGAGGAACAGCACCTCATATTCCGCTTGGAGAGTCTGCATCCTCTGGGCTTAAACATTAAATTTTCTCAATTCTGTTAACCCAGACTGCCCCCTCCCCTCCCCACCTCTCCCTCAGCCCTCGGGCCCGGACATTCCTTCTCCATCTCCCCCCCCCCCACCCCAGTCGCTATAGCTTCTCATTTTCACACCACAAACAGCTTACAATGGCCTGTTTCCTTTATCATCAATACTTTTTTGCATATCTTTCATTCATTGTTCTTTATCTCTCCACCTCACTGTTTATATCTCTCGTTTCCCTAATCCCTGACCAGTCTGAAGAAGGGTCTCGACCCGAAACGTCGCCTATCTCCGTCGCTCCTTAGATGCTGCTGCACCCGCTGAGTTTCTCCAGCTTTTTGTGTAACCGGCAATGTTTATGTTCTCTAAGTGTCATGAGTCTTTGGATCGTTGCTCCTCAGAGGTAATGAAGGCAGAGAATGTTATAATCCTAGAACAAAGTCAGATCCATTCCAGGCAAGCAAGGAGTGAATGGTTACCGGTGTCGCCGGGAGTGTGAGGTTGAGGTTACAGTCAGATGAGCCGCGATCACATTGATTGGTGAAACAGCGTGGGGGCTATTTTAGTCCGAGACGAACTGTGGAACTAATTCCTCCATCGCGCAGCCCGCCTTCAAATCGGGCACCAGAACAACTGAGCACGTCCATGGAATTTGGGATTGCATTGCTGAGCGAAGTGGATTGCAGTAAATCAGATTAACAACACCAGGTTGGGTCTGATGGAGTTTGAATCAATATCCCCTTTGCTGGAACAATGGCGCTCCCACTTTCCATCGCTCAATGTCGCAACAATTCACATACTTTGGAGTTTCTGAATCAAGTCTCTGAATAAATCACGACCTGCCTCAGCAGGGATTTCAATTGGCTGATGTCATCTGTTTCAAAATAATTTCAAAATGTCTATTTTTAAACTCTGTTGAAACTTCGTTGTCCCGGTGGAGACGGACAATGGTATAAAATCTCTGGCAATGTTCTGCCCCAGCATTTCATTCCGAGAGATTGACGGTAGCTTCCGGGGACGTCGCTGAGCAGAGAAATGGGGGGAAATCTTTGGGAATATTTCAGCGTACAGAAAATCTTGTACGTGGTCATTGCTGCCGTTGGAGTCCCTGGTAAGTGAGCAGAACAATTCAAGGTTTATAACTCCGTGTGTAAACCCGTGTTGACCTGATTCTGATCATGTTATAAGATTCCCAACTGATGATCATTGTACAAGAATATGGGAAGTTTACCAATCTCTCAGTGAAAGATTTTTTGAATTAACGCTGTGATATTTCTTATTTTCAGACAGCTGAAGCTAACCCTCCTTTTCTCTCACTGCCGGGACCCACTGGAATGTTGTTCGTGTCTTCAGTGGGACCCAGAGTTGTCCCAGTGCTCGGGACAGGCAGTTCTCCGGCATCATGTGATTGGGAGGGGTTTGCATTGTGAAGTTCACTGTGTCTGAGTTCTTGATCAGAGTGAACACCCGCTCCTGTGAACACGTCTGACTGTGGAGTATGTCACTGTCGGATTCCACCGCCTGTTTGTCAATAATTGGATCTCCTGAACCAGTGGTCGTGGATCTACCGGCGTGTGTTGCTACCGACCAGAACTAATTGTGGAATGAATCCACGAACGCAGACACTCTGCCTGCCGGATTCAAAGTTGTCCCTGCCTTCCATCAGGAACACTCCATCCTCGTCCCAATCAGATGCCCAATTCCCAGAGCACTGGTCATCGCGGCCGGTCACGGTTTCGTCCGTGAAACCGTCACCATCAAAGACTATGAGCAGGATTAACTATGGAAAGGACCATTCCACCTATTGTTGCGGGTCGCTGCTCGTTCACTCCCCGCCTTTTACCCCGCCCGTCGCCTTATCTCTACTCCCCTGAAGCAGGCAGGTCGGGCACAGTCGGAGCCGCGTCTGATATTGTTAAACTTGCAGCCGCGCACCGACTCCAACACGTTTGATTTTTAACTGAAATTCGAGCTGGTGTTCAGCCCCGGAGAACGTGTTCAGTAATGCCCAATGTCGGTTATTTTATCTTTCCGCAGTGAATTTACTGGCGATTGTGATCCTGTCCCGGGGAAAGTGCGGCCTCTCCACCTGCACCACTCGCTACCTGGTGGCCATGGCAGCGGCCGATCTACTGGCCGTGATCACCACGGTCATTTTGTTTTGGATCCGACATCATTATTTTGATTGGAGTTTCCTGTCTATCTACCCTGTGTGCAGTGTTATTAATGTACTGACGTTTGCAGCTACAGACTGTTCTGTCTGGTTCACCGTCACTTTGACCTTTGATCGGTTTGTCGCCATTTGTTGCCAGAAGCTGAAAACAACATACTGCAGCGGGAAAACTGCGGCTGTGGTTCTCGCAACAATCGGCGTTCTGCTCTGTCTGAAAAACGTTCCCCGCTACTTCATAAGTAGACCACAGAAAACCATTGACAATGTCCAGTGGTTCTGTATTACGTTGGACAGTTATTTCACTGACCCCGGGTGGGTGGCATATGACTGGCTCGACACGGTTTTAACTCCACTCCTCCCTTTCGCTGTAATCCTGCTGCTCAACGCTCTGACAGTCCGGCACATTTTAGTGGCCAGTCGGGTCCGTAAGCGGCTGCGGGGTGAGAGCGAGGGGGAGAACCGCAGTGACCCGGAGATGGAGAGCAGGAGGAGATCTGTGGTTTTACTGTTCAGCATCTGCGGCAGCTTCATCCTCCTGTGGCTGACGAATGTTGTAAACGTATTCTATTATCAGATTGCAGCAATTGGAATTGATCTGAATCATTCTGAATATATCTTTCACTTCGTCGGGTATTTGCTGTGCAATCTCAGCTGCTGCACGAACACGTTTATTTACGCGGCGACCCAGTCCAAGTTCAGAGAGCAGGTGATTAGAGCGGTGAAATATGCACTCACCCCAGTGCTTCGGCTCATTAATAAATCCACGCCCTGAGCGCATCCCAGAGGCGGCCGCATTCTCTCCGCTCCAGCCCCTGACATTCATCGCCGGACCTTCCAGGTGTGTGTTCCTCGTCGATGGCCCCATTGACGGCCCTGCCCCGTGACCTCCAGCCCGTCACAGCGAGACCTGTCACGTTTACTCAATCGTCACTTCTCCCTCCGCAGAACGGACCGGTATGGAGTAAACTCCGTTCTGGGACCGTTCATCGCGTCACCCTCCGCAGTGGGGACCGGTCTGGGGTAAAATCCACAATGGGACCGATCGTCCCGTCTCCTTCCGCGGTTTAGATCTACTTCTTGAACGTGTTCCGTCTGGTATTTCCATCCCCGAAATTATTTTCCATTCTCCCACTAGTGACTGGACCGTCTGGTGTGACCTTCCTCAGAGGCCCCTATCCCTTCTCACGGTGTCTAAGAGTCATGGGGTCATGTAGCCCGGTAACATTTCCTGCTCAACTAGTCCACTCAAATGCACTATGTCCCTTCTATCCCATTCCAACCTGCCCGTGTTTGGCCCATATCCCTCCCGACCTCTCCTAACTATTTACAGGTCTCCAATGTTTCTTACAAGTTGCAATAATACATGCTGCTGGCACCTCGCTCATTTCACCAACCACCTTGTGTGTATGGGGGGATTTAGTGCTCTATTGTGCGATACCTGTACCATGTATTTGACTTTAGTCACGCATGGTACAGACACAGTGGCGTGTAAATATAACAACTCGGTTTATTAAAGGCGTTATCGATGCACATCTGTGAAACACTCTGGCAAGACGCCACACTCATTCCTCTCCCATTCCCCTCGCACAACCCCTCTCCACCCTCCCTCTCCATCTTTTCTCTCTCGGTCTCTCTTCACCCACTCCCCCTCTATCCCCCTGTCTCTCTCCCTCGTTTCTCTCTCCCGGCTCTCCCTCCCTCGCTCTCCTTCCTTCTCTCCGTCAATAATCCCCCTGTCTCTCTCCCGCGTTTCTCTCTCCCGGCTCTCTCTCCCCCGCTGTCCTCCCCTCTCTCTATCAATAACCCCCCCCCCCGCTCTCTCTCTCTCTCTCTCTCTCTCTCTCTCTCTCTCTCTCTCTCTCTCTCTCTCTCTCTCTCTCTCTCTCTCTCTCTCTCTCTCTCTCTCTCTCTCTCTCTCTCTCTCTCTCTCTCTCTCTCTCTCTCTCTCTCTCTCTCTCTCTCTCTTTCAATTTATCTATCTATCGCTATCTCCCCCCCGTAACCCCTCTCTTCTCTTTTGACTTAATAAACTAAACAAAACAACTAAAACCTAAACTCACCTCCCACTTTCTACCCCTCTATCTCCCTTTCTCCCCACTCATTATAATAAATTTACAATAATAAATGAAATTTATATTTGATGCCCTCTCGCCCCTCCTCATAGTCAATTTACATGAAAGTAAACTAATATTTGTTAATCCCTTTCTCTCCCTCCCCTTCTTCGAATCCTCTCCCCCCCCCCTTTCTCTCTGTACCCTCTCTACCCTCTCTGCCATCTCTCTCACTTCCTCTTCCCCCCTCTTGCTCTCCATTCATTCTCTCCCCCCTCTCTGATCTGAATCACCACCAGCAAACCAGTGTAGATGCTAACCATCATGGGGTATCATGATCAATGTTATTTAATTCACATCTGCCGAGATACAGATAAATTTATCAAACAAAAAAAACAACAACAAGTTATATGACTACATAGATCAAACATAGACTTAAACAGCCACCACAGCGGCGTGTTAGAACCCCCAGGGCACACGGCATAAGCATGCAGGTCCAGCAGGCAGCGAATAAGCCAAATAGCATTTTGGCCTACATAACAAGAGGAGTTGAGTATAGCAGCGAATAGGTCCTTCTGCAGTTTACAGGGTTCCCATTGCGACCACACCTGGAGTATTGTGTGCAGTTTTGGTCTCCAAACTTGAGGAAGGACATTGTTGCGTTTGTGGGAGTGCAGTGTAGGTTCACAAGGTTAATACCCGGGATGGCGTGACTGTCATATGCTGATAGATTAGAGCGGCTGCGCTTGTATACTCTGGTATTGAGAAGGATGAAAGGGGATCTTATTGACACATGTATGATTATTAACGTTTAGGACACACTTGAGGCAGGACACATTTTGCCGATGTTGGTGGAGTCTAGAACCGGGAGCCACACTTTAAGAATAAAGGGTAAGGCAATTAGAACGGAGATGAGGGAACACATTTGCACTCAGATAGTTCTGAATCTGTAGAGAGCATTGCATTGAAAGCATCCAGAAAACCAGCCTCCATCGCCCTCTGAGCCAGAGAAAGCCACTGACTCACAACTCACCGTGTGCACAAGTTTTTCCTCATTTCCGTGCAAAATGGCGTGGCCCTCATACTTAAACCGTCGGCTCTGATTTTGGACTCCCCGAATATCGGGAATATGTTTTCTGCCAACACACTGACGGGATTGCTTTCTGTCCACAACCCGCTATTTGTACATCCACTTATTTAATGGAATATCAGTATGGTGTTCAGACATGTCTTATCACCAGGACGACCTTCTGTATTAACCCGGAAATACCGAGCATCACTCGGGAAACTACGGACGGCAGTGATGCTTACCTGACATTCATCGTTTGTACTCCAGAAGGCGTTGAGTGGCACCAGTACGGGTCACGGTTCGTGGACTATTGCACGGCAGTCGAGGTCACGACTCGTGCCCCGTACTGTTGCCGCGCAACGCCCTCTGGAATATAAACGGTGAACGTCAGGTAAGCACGGGACCGTCTGTCCCCGCGGCCGGGGAAAGTGAGTCACCCGGTGTGGGTGTCGGAAGTTGAATCTCCCCCTCTGTGGGTCGGGGTTGTGGGGTCGGCGGGATGGGGGGTATCACCCTGGTGTACAGTTCGCGGGGGGGGGGGGGGGGTGAATCAGCTCGTTGTGCATCGCGCTGGGTGACTCTGGGTGGGCGGAGGGACCAGATTGGCCCCACAATTGCTACAGCTGACGGGTGCGTTGCCGGGTACTCGTCTGCTGTCCTGCCGTGAGCAGCGGCCCCACTGCACTCGGCCCCGTGTGCGTGTACGCAGCCGACACACAGCCCGTCACAGTGCGGCCGCCCACTCCACCTCCACCTCTCCCCCTCCTCTTCTCTCCCGCGTCCACATCGCCCCTCTTCTTCTCTCCCCCTCCACCTCTCCCCTCCTCCTCTCTACCCCTCCACCTCTCCCCTCCACTCACCCCTCCTCTCTTTCCCCGTCCCCCTCCCCTATCCCCTCTACTCTCTCTCCCCTCTACTCTCGCTCTCACCCTCCCTCCCTTCCACCCATGTATTTCCGCCTTTCCACCATTCTCTCTCCCCTTCTCTCTCCCCCTTCTCCCTCCCTTCCTCAATCTCCACCTCTCTCTTCCCCTCCTCTCTCCCTCTTCTCTCCCCAACTTCACTCTCCCCCTCCACACTCTCCCTCTCCTCTCTCTCCCCCTCCAATCAATCGCCACCTGCCCCTTCTCTCCCTCTCAACCCCAACTCCACCACCCTCTCTCCTCCATCCTCTCTCCCTCCCATTCCCCCCTCTGCCCCCCACCCCTCACCACTTCCCATGCACCTTCCAACTCCGCTTATCCTCCCGCTCTCCACTCTGGCCTTCACCCCCTCTCCACCCTCCCCTCTCATCCCCCCTCGCCAACCTCCCCTCCTTCCCCATCCTCTCTCCCTCCTCTTCTCCCCATCCACCCATCCACCATCGTCTTCTCTCCCCTCTACCTCCCCCTCCTCTTCTCTCCTCGCCATCTCCCCCAATCCGCTCTCCACCCTCTCACTCATCACCTACTCTGTCCCCCTCCCTCCGCCTCTCCCCTTTACTCTCTCTCTCGTCTCTACTCTCTCTCCCATATAATCTCTCTCTCCCCTCTAATCTCTCTCACACCCTCCCTTCTCCCCCTGCCTTTCCACCACTCCCCTGCTAACTCTTCCCTTCTCTCTCTCTCCCCTTCTCTCTTTCCCCCTCCTCTATCTCTCCCACCTCTCTCCCTCCTCACTCTCCGTCCCCTCTCGCTCGCTCCTATCTCTCCCGCTCCACTCACTCCACCTCCTCTTTCCCCCTCCTCTCTATCCCCCTCCTCTCTCCCCTCCACTCTCTCCATCTCCTCACTCTCCCCCTCCAATCGCACTCCATCTCACCGCTCCTCCTCACCCCTTCTCCCTCCCCCTCTCCTCTCCCCTCTCCTAGCCCGTCCCCCTCTCGCCTCTTCACCCTCCCTCCCCTCCCCCTCTCTCCCCTCCCCCTCTCACCCTCGTCCCCTCGCTCCCTCCGCCCCCACCCCTCTCTTCTCCCCCTCCTATCTCCTCCCTCCACCCCTTCCCCTCCCCCACCCCTCTCTACCCTCCTCACCCACCCACCCCTCTATCCCCATCCCCCTCTCATTCCCATCCCCCTCTAACACCCCTTCCCCACGCCTATCTCCCCTTCACCCTCCACGTTCTCCTCCCCACCCCATCCCCATCCCGATCCCACTCTCTCTCCCTTCCCCCTCCCCTCCCCTCCCCTCCCCTCTGCTCACCCTCCCAACTCTCTCCCCCATCTCCACCCTCCCCCCTCTCCCCTGTCTCATCCAGCTCCCTCCCTCTCTTCTCTCTCTCCTCACCCCTCTAATCACTCTTCTCTCATCAAACCTCTATGCTCACCCCTCTCCTCACCCCTCTCTCCTCATCCCTCTCTCCTCACTCCTCTCTCATCACCCCTCTCTCCTCACCCCTCTCTCCTCATCCTATATCCTCACCTCTCACCCTCTCTCCTCACCCCTCTCTCCTCACTCCTCTCTCCCCCTCTTCTAACCCACCTCTCTCCTCCCCCTCTCTGCCCCATTCCACATTGTCCTCACTCCTATCCTCAGGCCTCTCTCCTCACCCCTCTCTCCTCACCCCTCTCCGTCCCCTCTACACGACCCTCTCCCCATCACGTCCAACTCCCTCTCCATTCCCCCATCCTCCTCCCTCCCGCCTCTCTCACCCATCCCTATCTCCCCTACCACCCTCCCCCACCACTCCCCCCTCCCCCCTCCCCCCCTCCCCACACTTCCCCTTCTCTCCCCCTGCCACCATGCCCAACCATCACTCCCCCTTCCCCCTCTCCCCTACCCCTCTCTCCCACTTCCTGATCGCCTCTCTACACCCCTCCACCTGCACCCTCACATCCCCTCCCCCACCTCTCCCACCCCATCCCTCTCTCCCCTCCCCCCATCCCCCTATCCCCGCTCTCCTCCACCTCCCCATCCCCCGCTCTCTCCCTTCCCCATCTCCTCCACTCCCCTCCCCAATTTCTACCCCATCTTCGCCTTTCCTCCTCCCCCTCTTCCCCCTCGTCCCCCTCTATCCTCCCCTACTATCCTCCCCTAACCCCGCTCCTCACCCCTCTCTCCTCACCCCTCTCTCCGCCACCTCTCCCTCCCCCTCCTCTCCCTCCCCTCTCCCTCCCCTTCCCCTCCCCACTCTCTCTCCCCATCTCCCCCGTCCCCACTCTCCCCCCCCTCTCCTCCATCCCTTCCTCCCTCCCACATCCTCCGCCCCTCCCCCTCACTCATTTCCTCCTCTTCCCCTCCACCCTCCCCCTCTCCCCTCTACTCTCTCCCCTCTACTCTCTCTCTCTCCCATCTAAAGTCTCTCTCATCCATTTTACACTGACAATGACAATTAAAATTGAATCTGAATCTGAATCTGAATCTGAATCTCTCATGGAATGTTGGGGAAATTGTGGAAATGTGTGGACTAACAAGCTACTTAGTTGACGTTGGAGATAGAATCATGTTGATCAAATGAATCCAGCCAAAGATGAACCAAAAACGGAGAATTAATTTCAATGCACTGAGTTTTTGTCTGAAATTCAATTCTAAGCGACCACTGTGATTGAAACATAAAGTTCAGTAAGTACAGACAAACAAACATATTTCACTTGTCAAATTCAGTGTGCTAAAACAGAACCAAACAAGCCTACGGTTGATTTAACACATAAACCTGTTACACCTGTTACTGTTAGACGATCAGGCAGGATCCGTAAAACAGTAGTTAGGTTAGGGTTGCAAGTTAAATAACTCACTCCACAATGAAAACAAAAATGTGTAGATATGAAAAATCAATACTGGATTAAATCAAATGTCACACCAATAAAATTGTAACCGAGTACTTAGATTTAATACTTTAAAATGGAGAGCAGTGTAACGTATTCATACATATTCGTGTGCATGTTAATCCGTTGGTGTTCAATATACGCAGGGAATGCTGGGTAATGAATCTCTCTCTCGTGATCCAGGCGCCAAGTAAGACTAGTTCTTCATTCTGCCGTCCGGAATATAACAGTGGCTAACCCTTTTAACCGCGCTTCGCAAGAAAAGCATTGGAGAGAAGTGAGGACGAGCAGGAGGAGTGTTGGGGTAAGGGGGAGACAGATCAGGAGTGGAAATATGAAATGGCGAGACAGCGGAGAAGACGAAAGGGGAAGGGATTGAGGGAGAATGAACAATCAAAGGGAGAGTGGGAAGATGAAGGGATGAGGGGAAATTCAGAGCGAGTGGGTTGGCAAAAGGGAGAGAGGGAAGGGTCGAAGAGTGCAGGAGAGAGAGAAACAGGTCAGGGAGATGACAGTAGTAAGGACGGAAGGAGAGAGAAAGAGAGAAGGGTGTTGTTTTGCATCATTCGCTGTTATATTTAGGTTCAAGACAATTCTGAGGCGGCAATGTTCCTGTTCTTTCGTGAGTTTTTGGATCGTTCGCCCCTCAAACGAGCAAATGAGGTGATGAAGGCAGATACATTTGTTGTCAAAGAAAGATGGAAATATAGAACATAGGTGCAGGATGAGACCATTCGGCTCTTCGAGCCTGCACCGCCACTCAATAGGACAATGGCTGATCATCCAACTCAGTATCCTGTACCTGCCTTCTCTTCATGCCCCCTGATTCCTTTTGCCACAAGGGCCACATGTAACTCCCTCTTAAATATAGCTAATGCACTTGCCTCAATTACATTTTGTGGCAGAGAATTCCGCAGATTCAACACTCTCTCTGTGAAAAATGATTTTCTCATCTCGATCCTAAATACTTCCCCCGTTCATTAAACGGTGACCACTTGTTCTGGACTTCCCCAACATCGGGAACAATCTTCCTGCTTCTAGCCTGTCCAACCCCTTAAGAATGTTGTAAGTCTCTATAAGAGCCCCCCCCCGCAATCTTCTAAATTCCAGCGAGTCCAAGCCGAGTCTATCCAGTCTTTCTTCATATGGAAGTCAAATCAGGAATCAGCCTGGTGAACCTTCTCTCTGCTACCTCTATGGCAATAATGTATTTCCTCAGATTAGGAGACCAAAACTGAACGCAATACTCCAGGTGTGGCCTCACCAAGACCATGCAGAACTGCAGTAGAACCTCCTTGCTCTTGCACTGAAATCATGTTACTATGAATGCCAACATACCATTCGCTTTCTTCACTGCCTGCAACATCTGCATGGTTATTTTCAATGACCCAGGTTTCTTTTCATCTCGCCTTTTCATAATCGGCCACCATTCAGATAATAGTCCACTTTCCTGTTTTTGCCACCAAAGTGGATAACCTCACGTTGATCCACATTATACTGCATCTGCCATGCATTTTCCCACTCAGCCAAGCTATCCAACTCACCTTGCAGCCTGCCCCTCCAGCTTCTTGTAATCCGCAAACTTGGAGATGTTGGATATTCAATTCCCTCATCCAGATCATTAATATAAATTGTAAATAGCTGGGGTCCCAGCACTGAGCCTTGAGGTACCCCACTAGTCACTGCCTGCTATTCTGAAAAGGACCTGTTTACTCCTACTCTTTGCTTCCTCTCTGCCAGCCAGATCTCTATCCACATCAACACTGATCCCTCAATACCGTGTGCTTTCAGTTTGTATACTAATCTGTTATGTGGGACCTTGTCGAGAGCCATCTGAAAGTCCAGCTATAACACATCCACTGGTTCTCCCTTATCCACTTTACTAGTTACAGGGCAATGTCAGATACATTGAAGGCAAGAAAGGAGTGAATGGTTACCGTGATCGTCTCCCCGAGAGTGTGGGATTGAGGTCACAGCCAGATGAGCCGCGTTCATATTGAGCGGTGAGTGGAGGGGGCATTTTAGTCCAAGGCGAACTCTTGAAATCACACCTCAACCGCCCAGTCCATCTTCAAACGGAGCACCAGAAGTCATTCGAGGGTCCCTGCAATTTGGAATTGCCTTGCTGAGCGAAGTGGATTGAAGGAAATCAGGTTTACAACATGAGGTGGAGAGTTGGGTCTGATGGAGTTTGAAACAATATTCCTTTGCTGCAAAAATGCCGCTCCCAATTTCCATCCCTCAATATCGCCACAATTCCCAGTTCCTCAATCCAGTCTCTGAATAAATCACGACCTGTCTCAGCAGGGATTTGACTTGACTGATGTCATCTGTTTGCGAATAATTTCAAAAATCCACTATTAAACTGTAATGCATCTTCACTGTCCCGGTGTAGACGGAAAATGGTATAAAATGTCCGCGAATTTTCTGTCTCAACATTTCATTCCGTCACATTACCGGTAGCTCACGGGGACACGTCGCTGTGCAGAGAAAATGAGGGATATTTCATGCAATATTACAGTTTACAGAAAATCTTGTACGGGATTATTGCTGCCGTTGGAATCCCTGGTAAGTGAGCAGAACAATTCAAGTTGTATAACTCCATGTGTTAACCAGTGTTGAACTGATTCTAATCACGTTGCAAGATTCCCAACTGATGATCGTTGCACACGAATATGTGACATTTACCAATCCTCTCAGTGAAATAATTTTGAATTAACGCTGCGATTTATCATATTTTCAGATAGCTGAAATTAACTCCCTTTTCTCTCACTCGCGGGACCCACTGGGATATTCTTCCTGCCTTCAGTGGGACTTTACCCAGACTAGTCGGTGCAGGCAGCTCTCCGCGACGGTGTGACTGGGAGGGATTTACATTGTGAAGTTCATTGTGTACGAGTTATTGATCAGTGATAACTCGCTCCTGTGGGCACGTATCACTGCGGACTCTGTCACAGTAGGATTCCTCCGCCTGTTGGTGAATATTTGAATCGCTCTCCTGCACGGTGGTCGCGGATCTACCGACGTGTGTTGTTACCGAACTGAAATCACCGTGGAAGGAATCCATTAACGGAGCCACTCTGCTGCCGGATTGAAAGTTGTCCCTGCCGTTATTTGGAACGCTCCCTGTCCCCATCAGATGAAGAGTTCTCAGAACCCAGCTTAAACGCGGCTGGTGACGGTTAAGCTTGTGAAAACGGCACCATCAGAAACTGTGAACAGGGTTAACTATATAAATGACCATCACGCCTATTGTAGCGGGTGGCTGCTCATTTCCTCCCCGCCCTTTACCATCCCGTCGCATGATATATGTTCCCCTGAAGCAGGCAGGTCGGGCACGGTCGGAGCCGGGCCTTACATTATTAAGGGTTACACAAAAAGCTGGAGAAACTCAGCGGGTGCAGCAGCATCTAAGGAGCGAAGGAGATAGGCGACGTTTCGGGTCGAGACCCTTACATTATTAAACTTGCAGCCACGCACCGACACCAACATCCATACCTTTAGCTGAAATTCGTCCCGGTATTCAGCCCCGGAGTATATGTTTGGTAATGCCCCCTGTCCTTTACTTTCTCTTTCTGCAGTGAATTTATTGGCGATTGTGATCCTGTCCCGGGGAACGTACGGCCTATCCACCTGCACCACTGCCTACCTGGTGGCCATGGCAGCGTCAGATCTACTAACTGTTTTCACCACGGACATTTTAGAAAGGGAAAGAGAGAGAGAGACAGGGGAAAAGGGAATGGGAGGGAGAGAGAGGGGGTAACAAATATTAATTTAATATCATGTATATTGACTAGAAAGTGAAAGGGCGTGAGGGCATCAAATATTAATTGAGTTAATTATTGCAAAAATTATTATAACAAAGTGGGGAGAGAGGGGGAGAGTTTAGTTTTCAGTTTAACTTAGTTTAATTTATTTAGTTAAAGGAGAAGAGAGAGAGTTGCGGTGAACGGAAGAGTGAGAGAGAGAGAGAGAGAGAGAGAGGGGGGGGGGAGTGTAAGAGGGGAGCGAGTGTATCAAATAATAGTTTAGTTTCCGCGCTGTCTCTCTCAACTAAACTAGTGTGTGAACGGGCAATCGCTGGTCAGCACGGACAGTGGGCCGAAGGGCCTATTTCCGCGCCGCACCTCTGAAGTAAAATGGTAAAAAGTGAAGCAGGGAGAGGAGGGCGAGAGTTTGAGGCATGTTTCAAGAGGGCCGACTTTTGCCTCCTCTTCCCAGGGGAGGGCGAGGGAATCATCATTCTCCCCCATATCCAAACTCCACATGATGGTCAACACCTACACTGGATTGGTGGTGGTGTGTCAGATCAGAGATAGAGTGGGACGGGGAAAGAGAGAGAGAGAGGGGGGAGAGAGAGTCGACAGAGAGAGCGGAGAGAGAGGGGAGTGAGAGAGTGACGTGGGGAGAGGGGGAGATGAGAGATAAGGAGGGGCGGAAGGGGGGTAGAGAGAGGGAGAGAATGAGGGACGGGGAGAGAGTGGGGGGGAGAGTGACAGAGAGAGAGAGAGAGAGAGAGAAGGAGAGAGGTGGAGAGAAGGGAGATATTGTGAGGGCGGTAGGGGGAGAGAGCGGGGGGACGGGGATTGGGCACACAGAGAGGGTGGAGGGTAGGGGAAGTGAGTGATGGAAAAGAGAGTGTGGGAGAGTGTGGGGGGAGAGATAGAAGGCAGAGAGCGGGAGAGCAAGGAGAGAGAGAGAGGGGGGTAGAGAGGGCGGGGAGAGAAAGGGGGAGAGTAAGGGAGATAGAGAGAGGGAGGTGAGAAGGGGGAGAGAGGGGAGAGAGAGGGAGAGAGTGATGGGAGAGAGAGAGCGAGGGAGAGAGAGGGAGAGAAGGGAGAGAGCGAGGGAGAGAGAGGGAGAGAGAGGGAGAGAAGGGAGAGATTGCGAGGGCTGTAGGGAAGAGAGCCGGCGGACGGATATTGGGCACACAGAGAGGGTGGAGGGGGGAGAGAGTGAGGAGGATGGGAGGAGGAAAGCGAGGGAGAGGTGAAAGAGAGAGAGCGGGGGAAGTGAGAGAGAGAGGGGGTGGTAGTGAGGAGGAGAGGAGGGAGAGAGCGGGAGAGAGAGAGTTGGGAAATAGAAAAGCAGGACCGAGAGGAGCAGAGAGAGAGGGGAAGAAGGAATGGAGGCGGTAACAAATATTAGTTTAATTTCATGTAAATTGACTAAAGGTTGGAGGGGCGAGAGGGCGTCAAATATTAATATAGTTTATTACTATACATGTATTATAATAATGTGGGGAGAGGGAGGAGGGAGAGGGGGCGAGCTTTGTTTTTAGTTGACATTTGTTTAATTTATTTAGTCAAAAGAGGGGGTGAGAGAGAGTTGCGTTGAGAGGAAGAGAGAGACAGCGGGGCGAGAGAGAGAGAGATGAGAGTGATTCAAATTTTATTTTTGTTTCGGCGTTGTATCTCTAAACGTTTGCCTCCTGTTCCCAGCGGAAGGCTAGAAAATCACCATTCTCCCCATTATCCAAAGTAATCATGATGGTCAACACCTACACTGGATTGCTGGTGGTGTTTCACATCAGAGAGAGAGAGACGGGGAGAGAGGGGAGAGAGAGTAGGAGAGAGGAAGCGGGGGAGAGAGAAAGGGAGGAAGTGAGGGGAGAGAGATAAAGGGAGAGGGGGGAGAGAGAGAGAGAGAGAGAGAGAGAGAGAGAGAGAGAGAGAGAGAGAGAGAGAGAGAGAGAGAGAGAGAGAGAGAGAGAGAGAGAGAGAGAGAGAGAGAGAGAGGGAGGGAGGGAGAGAGAGAGAGAGAGAGAGAGAGAGAGAGAGAGAGAGAGCGAGAGAGAGAGAGAGAGAGAGGGAGGGAGAGAGAGAGAGAGATAGGGACAGAGAGAGATCATTGAGAGAATTTTGAGGGGGAGAATGGGGAGAGAGCGGAGAGATGGGGAGATGGAGAGAGTAGACGTAGTGGGGGGGGGGAGAACGCGGAGAGAGAGGGGGGAAGGGGGGAGAAGAGAAGCGAGAGAGGAGGAGATAAACAAGGCAGAGGGACGGGAGAGAGGAGGGACACTGGAGAGAGTGAGAGGGTGGAGAGGGAGGGGAGAGAGAGGGAGGGGAGGGAGAGCAAAGGGAGGGGAGGGAGAGCAAAGATTGAGAGAGGGGAGGGGAGAGATAGGTAGAGAGAGAGGGGAGAGAGAGGGGGAGAGAGAGAGGGGGATAGAGAGAGGGAGACAGAGGTGGAGAGGGAGCGGAGAGGAGAGAGAGTAGAATGAGTGAGAGAGGGGGAGAGAAAGGGGGCGAGAGAGAGAGAAAGTGAGGGTTCAGAGGGGGAGAGAGAGGGGAAAGAGTTGGAGAGACAGGGGAAGAGAGTGGAGAGAGAGTGGGGTCTTCTCAACGTGTTTCGCGATGTGCATCGATTAGGGCTTTAATAACCGACGTGTTGGTAGACAAGCCACTGAAATCCCATCTGCTTTAAATTGTGCCTGTGCTAGTCTGAGTAATGTCAGATATAGGGTACAGGTATCGCACAATATCGCACTAAATACCCCCTACACACATGGTGGTGGGCATAATGATCGAGCTACCAGAGGCATGTACTATTGCAACGTTTAATGAACATTTTGACCTGTCTATGGTTTCGACATGTTGAGAGGGATATGGGCCAAACACGGGTAGATTGGACTGGGATAGAAGAGGCATGTTGCATTGGGGAGTGGATGGGTTACCGAGCTCCGTGACCCCATGACTCTCCGACACCAGGGGATGAGACAAGCAGCCTGGGGGAAGGGCGCGCGAGACAGACAAGTCCCTAGTAGGAGATTGGTCAATCATTCCGGGGATGGTTGTACCTGACGGAACACGTTCAAGAGGGAGATCTGGACCGCGGAGGGTGACAGAAGCATTGGTTCCTGGACGGAGTTTACCGCAGACCTTTCCCCACAGCGGAGGGAGATGTGACGATTGGTCCCAGGGCGGAGTTTACCCCAGACAGGTCCCCACTGTGGAGGGAGGCGTGTGGTCGTTCATCACATACAAAGCGGGCTGCTCGGCGTTGCACTTTCTTGTTGTTGAAATTATCCAACACGGTTCCACAATACTCCAATTGGGGCCTGACCAAGGATGTGTAGGCATTTTCTTTGACGGATGTACTAAATGCTTGGAAAAAAGACTGAGAGTTCTATTTGCTTTGTTAGACACTTGACTAATATGCGTCGCCCAACTTAAATATTTGCTTAATTCGACTCCTAGACATGGTGGATGTGACATAATGTGTCGGGCAGGAGGGCCCGTGGCGGGGCCGTCGATGGGATTATCCATCCGGGACAGACACTGGGATGATCCACCCGGGACAGGCACCTGGAAGATCCAGCGGTGAATGTCAGGAGCCGGAGCCCGGAGCGGAGAGATTTCGGCCGCCTCTGGGATGCACTCGGTGTGAGGATTTATTAATGAGCCGAGCACTAAGGTGAGCGGATATTTCACCGCGCACTTCACATGCTCCCTGAAATTGGACTGGGTCGCCGCGTAAGTAAATGTGTCAGTGCAGCAGCTGAGATGCTTCAGCAAATACCCGGCGTTGTTAAAGATCTGTTGAGAATCATTCATATAATTTCCAATTATTGTGATCTGATAATGGAGGACGTTTAGAACATTCGTCAGCCACAGGAGGATGAAGCTGCCGGAGATGGTGAAGAGTAAAACCACAGATCTCCTGCTCTCCATCTCCGGGTCACTGCGGTTCTCCTCCTTGTTCTCACCCCTCAGCATCTCACGGACGCGACTGGCCACTAAAACGTGCCGGACTGTCAGAGCGCTGAGCAGCAGAATGACAGCGAAACGGAGGAACGGAGTTAAAACTGTGTCGAACCAGTGAAATGCCACCGACCCGTGGTCACTGTAATAACTGTGCACATTGACACAGAACCACGGGACATTGTCGATGATTGTGTAGGGTTATCGGGTAAAGTAGCGGGGAACGTTTTTCAGACAGAGCAGAACGCCGGCTGTTGCAAGAACAGCAGCCGCGGTTTTCCCACTACAATATTTAGTTTTCAGTTTCTGGCAACAAATGGCGACAAACCGATCAAAGGTTAAGGGGGAGGTCTTGTCGGAACGAGATGAGAAAAACAATTTTCACACGGAGAGTGGTGAATCACTGGAATTCTCTGCCACAGAAGGTAGTTGAGGCCAGTTCATTGGCTATATTTAAGAGGGAGTTAGATGTGGACCTTGTGTCTAAAGGGTTAAGGGGGTATGGAGAGAAGGCAGGTACGGGACACTGAGTTGGAAGATCAGCCATGATCATGTTGAATGGCGGTGCAGGCTCGGAGGGCCGAATGGCCTACTCCTGCAGCTATTTTCTATGTTTCTATGATACTCTCCCCCTCCATTTTATAATTATATAGACTTTGTGGGACTCTTTGAGTCTGTGTCACACGGGAGCCCTGGTCCCCCAACGCAACCCGTTCCCCAACGCAATATTCCACCACTCACACCTATCCCCCTTCCATCTAATACTCTCCTCCCTGTCCCATCTCCCTCCACCCCCCCCCCCTTTATCCCACATTGCCCATCACCCCTGATCCCTTCTACCTCCCTCCCTAACATCCTGCATCCAACACGCCTCTATCGCACTCCCTCCCTCTCTTCCCACACCCTTCTCCAAGTCTCTCTCCCCCTCCATCCCTCCGTACCTCATCCCTCTCTCCCTCCCTCCCCATCATCCATCTCCCCTCTCCCTCCATCCCTCTCGACCTCCTCATCCATCTCTCCCCCTCCCTCCCTCATCCCTCGCTCCTCTCTCCTCCCTCCCCGTCCCACTCCCTCCACTCTCCCCCCGCACCCCCTCCCTCCGCCCCCTCTATCCTCCTCGTGCTGCGGGGCGGTGTGCGGCGCTCGGCCCTGTCCCCGATCTCCCTCCACTACCCTATCTCCCTCATCACCGTTTCCCGCATACTCATCTACTCACTCCCATTGCCTGCCCCAGCACCTACTGAGGTCGTAGAGAAACGCCAGGGCCTGGAACTCGGTGTGGTTCCCCTTCTCGGCCCGGCCAAGTGTGTAGGCGGCCGAAGCACTCTCGGACGTGGGCCTCGACGGAGCCGGGCTCCCTCTGACGGGGGCGTTGTGATGGTGGCGGACAGCCGATATAGAGCTTCCCGCAGAGTAGGAAGAGTAGGCTGTGCTGCAGAATGGCGGCGACCTGGCGGCCCCCGAGCCGCTGGTACACTTTGACACAGGCCCCGGGCATGGGCTAGGCTCCAACCCTCAGCTCAGCCGCCGCCTGGGCTCCAGTCCGGGCCCCAACATCTTCTGTCCCTGACCACGGACTCAGGCTCGTCATTGTTTCCAGTCCCCGGGCCGAGCCCGCGGCTCCATCCTCCCCACCAGGTACGCAGCTCTGGTGGGCGGCGGAGCTACTCCTTCACCATGGGGGCGGGACTGCTGCTTGCGGTGGCGCTGCTGCTTGGGGCTGGGCTGATACTTGGGGTGGGGCTGGTTTTGGGGGATCTGTATACGGCGAGGCTGGGCTGCTTGGGTCCCGGCTCATTTGGGTCCCTCCGAAGGTACGGTTGGAAACCACCTCCGCGATTGCGCAGGAAGGGGCTGACCGTCCCGCGGAGTGACAGGGAATAAGACGAATCTGTGCGGCGCCGACTGGAAGGATAAGAGATCGACCTGCGCACGCGTGGGTTTTAAGATTTGTAAACCTCGCTAACTTTGACAACATTCACCCGATCGGAACGAAACTTGGTACACTCGCAACACAGGAGAACGGTGAGTGAACTGGCCAAAAAACGTTGCGCTATCGTGAAGCATCGTTGCCCAAATAGAAAGACCGCCAAACCGATGATAACAATATCGGAGTTTAAGTTATGTAATAAAAATTAAAATAGATTGATAGATAGATAGTTAGATTGATAGATAGATAGATAGATAGATAGATAGATAGACAGACAGACAGACAGACAGACAGACAGACAGACAGACAGACAGACAGACAGACAGATAGACAGATAGACAGATAGATAGATAGATAGATAGATAGATAGATAGATAGATAGATAGATAGATAGATAGATAGATAGATAGATAGATAGATAGAGAGATAGAGAGATAGAGAGATAGAGAGATAGACAGATAGACAGATAGACAGATAGACAGATAGACAGATAGACAGATAGATAGATAGATAGATAGATAGATAGATAGATAGATAGATAGATAGATAGATAGATAGATAGATAGATAGATAGATGGATGGATGGATGGATGGATGGATGGATGGATGGATGGATGGATGGATGGATGGATGGATGGATGGATGGATGGATGGATGGATGGATGGATGGATGGATGGATGGATGGATGGATGGATGGATGGATGGATGGATGGATGGATGGATGGATGGATGGATGGATGGATGGATGGATGGATGGATGGATGGATGGATGGATGGATGGATGGATGGATGGATGGATAGATAGATAGATAGATAGATAGATAGATAGATAGATAGATAGATAGATAGATAGATAGATAGATAGATAGATAGATAGATAGATAGATAGATAGATAGATAGATAGATAGATAGATAGATAGATAGATAGATAGATAGATAGATTTGCCCAGAGGATTGAGAATTTGTGGAATTCCCTGCAATAGTGGGCAGTGGAGGCCAAATCACTGTATGGATTTAAGAGAGAGTTAGACAGAGCTCTCGGGGTTAGTGAGATCAAGTGATATGGGGAGAAGGCAGGCACGGGTTATTGAATGGGGACATGATCGCAATGAATGTCAGTGCTGGGTCGAAGAGCCGAATGGCCTCCTCCTGCACTTATTTTCCATGTTTCCACCTTCTATGCTTCTAACCCCACGGTGTTCCACTCCTTCAGGTTTACCTCACAGGTTATCGCTCCATGAGCACTTCCCCACTGACATTGCGACCTCAGCAGTACTACCCCTCAGTGTGTTACTCCATCAAAACTACCTCACATGTTACCACTCCATCAGTGCTACCCCACGGTGTGTCAGTCCATCAGTACCACACCGATGTTTGTCACCACATCAGGACACACTGCAGAATGTCACCCCATCTGTGCTGCCATAGATTTGATCACTTCATCAATAGTAGTATTGATGAAGTGATCAAATAGTCCGCAGTAGTCCGCTGTGTGTCACTCCATCGGTAATTTCCCACAATTTATCACTCCATCAGCGCTACCCCACTGTGCGACTCCAAAGTGTGTCACATCGTCAGTACTACCACGACGCCTGTCATTTAATCAGGAACACTCCACAGTATGTCACTCCATCTGTTCTTCCCCACAGTGTGCCAGTCCATCAGTAATACCCTCAAGTTTGTCACTCAATCAGTACTATCCTACATTGTGCCACTCCATCAGCTCTGTAACACAGTCCATCACTACTATGCTATAGCGTTACCCCGTCAGTCCAATGGCGGATGTGCAGGAGTGGGCGCCATTTGTATGGCAGCCTGGCTGCAGTCCGACTTTTCATTCTTTTTAGTGTCTAAAACTTTTATTTTGGTGGTCAAATCTTTTTATGTGGGTGGTGGGAGGGGAGCGGGGAATTAGATTAATCCCAGTCCTACCTGGGCGGAGATGCGGTTTTCCTTTGAATCGCATCTTCGTCCTTTCCATGCAGCCCACGATCGAACTGGAGCGGCGTTCCCTGCCGGTACCATAGCGTCGGCGGCGACACAGCGCTGAGACACCAACACGGAGCGGGCGATGTTACCGGGTCGCCGTGCGGTAAGCTCCGGAGTGCGGTGACCGCCGTCTCTAACATCCGAGGAGCAATGACTGCTGGCGTACAGCCGCGGGCGGGCAGCGCTGGATTTAAAACACCACAGAGCCTGGGATCCGTAGTCGCTCAAATCAGCGCGGCCCGAGGACAACGGGCGTCGCAGTCTCCGGGAGGGGAGCGGCCGCTTCAAACATTTCCAAGCTGCTGAGGAGTGTTGCAACAGACGGCGGAGTCCAGCTTCCCGGCAAGAGGGCCTGAAAACATCGGATGGGCTACGGAAGCCATAAATAGGCCCCGACCTCGGGTGGACTATGAGAAGGAGGAGAACAGGCTTTTTTGGTGCGTTCCCTCACAGTGAATCTGCTGCGGGGGGACGATTCATGTTGATTCATATAGTGTACTGTGTCTTTTTTATTTTATATTTTACAGGGATGTATGGAAATCAAAGTTCTTCTCTGTAAAGCACTTTGGCTTCAACGTGATTTGATTTAAAAGTGCTATAACAAAAATCACTCACTTACTTACTAACCCACAATATGCTACTACATCAGTGCTTGCACACAGTGCGTCACTCGATCAATACCACCGCACAGTGTATCCCTCCATCTGTACTAATGCACAGTGTGACACTCCATCGGTAATACCCCACAATGTGTTAGTACATCAGTGTTAGACCACAGTGTGTCAATCCTTCATTATCACCTCGTAGTGTGTCACTACATCAGTACTATCCCACAGCGTGTCATTCAATCAGTACTGCCTCACAGCGCATCAATTCATCAGACGTCGTTGTGGCTACCCCTCGAGTTCGAGGATGTTGGTCTACGTTCTGTTGTTTTTATGGACTCTTAGGTGGCTTGAGTCCAATACTGGCTTTGAAAGTTCTTCGGCATTCAGGACAGGTAATTCCCTGGAAATACCAGGTAATTACAGGTATTTGCTGTCTCTTTCCGTTTTCTTCATTTTCTTCTATTTCTGCGCATCTCTTGGCTTCGAAGGTCGCTGTTCCTTCTTGGATGGTGGTTCGCCAGCGTTTCCTATCCTTGACATTGGTTTCCCAATTGTCGATGTCGAATTTACATTTCTTCATGCTGGCTATTAGGGCGTCTGTGAATCTCTTCTTTTGTCCGCCACTTTTACGCTTGCCTTCTTTAACCTGGGAGTAGAAGGTTTGTTTTGGTAGACGTTCGCCTTCCGTTCGACAAACCCATCTTAGTTGGTTCTTGATGACGAAGGCTTCGTTGCTAGATGTTTTTGCTTCATTCAGCACTTTGATGTCGGCTCATCTGTCTTCCCAGCTGATATTTAAGATGCTTCGAAGACTTGTAGATGGAACATTTCAATGGCATCGATATGTCGTCCAGGTTTCTGATGCATACCGGAGCGTTGGAATCACCACTGCCTTGTACACTAACAAGCTGTTTTTGTTTGGTAGCTGTTTGGATGTCACGATTTTGAAAGACTCTCGTTTGAAGACGTCCAAAAACTGTTCCAACACACAAAGGACGATGTTGGATCTCATTATCAAGGTCGACATTGAAGGAGAGGTGACTTCCAAGGTACGGAAAACGATCCACATTTTCCAGAGTTGTTTCACCAAGTTCAATTGATTGTTCTTTCCGATTTGTCTCAGTTGGTGACGATTGGTAGATAACTTTAGTCTTCTAGGTGTTGATGGTAGATCCAAGTTTCGTGTGTGCACTGTTTATGGCAGATGTTGCAGATGATTTTCTGAGAGAGCTGCAACTCAATTGGCGTCTGCGCATTGGAACTAAATGAGAGAGCTCTTGAGGCAGTGGACTTGAGACGGGCAAGATTGAAAAATCTGCCAAATGTTCCTTGGACGATTTCGATTCCTGGGTACTTGATGATGTGGAGGTTGTCGCAAAGAAGATGGTGAACAATATTGGGTTAATCACTTGTGTGTGTATGTTGGTATGCATGCGTGTGTGCGTGCTGGTGTGGATACGTGGAAGTGAGGGTGTTCAAGTCAAGTGACAAGATACAGTATGCCACTGCTAACGTCGTCCATTTTCCATTAATTCATCGGAATAAGCAAATGGACGATTTATAAACCACATTTACCCCTTAAAATTCTACAACTATATTAGGTTTTCCGAATTGTTATTTAAATCATACTTATGTTATTGGAACAAATTGTAAGTAAAATTGCAATGTTGTATTAAATGTAACATGAGTTATGGCTTCATCACTGAAGATTAATCTCGACATTATGCTGAATCCATAATGTCGAGATTAATCCTCTGTTAGCAACCCGTTTGTGTTAATTACTCATGGTTTGTGTCATCTGGTTTGTCGCATTGACGAAGAAAACACATGACATCATCTGTGCCTTGGGAGCACCGTGATTAAAAATAATATAATTGACTCACTTCAGACTCGCGGAAAGAATAAAATCGTAAAACATTCTCTGCTCGTAGAAGATCAATCGTAATTCCTGGAAAATGCATCGACCGCCCACCGGACTCGTGTTTGCTATTTACTATCCCTTTCTGGCAATCATTGGGGTTCCGAGTAAGTTGCTCTATTCTGAATGTGTAAAGTGAATCACGTATCATATCTTTAGCATATAACCTGTGTAAGCATCGGCCCATTAATTTCGGATCAACCCGACTTTCTCCCCTTGTGAGTGATTTTTTTTTTCAACTGTGCATTCAATCTGCAAATATATCGTTCAAACGTCAATGTGCAATATTGATTCTTACGGATGTTCCCAGATCCATTTCGAGGGCAGTTTTAAAAAGGTTTAAACCGAAACATCCGGGGTTTTTTCTCAAGATTGCACAATATCAGGTGACATTAAAATGTATGTTCACTTTCCCCTTTCATATAAAAGCTTATCCCATGAGGAAGGACTGTTGTGAAGTAGTACACGTCATTTGTTTATGATAGTCTTCAATGGCATATCTGACGCTCGTAACTGTTGCAGTATTAATAATATGAGCGGTTATGTTATCGTCCCATATATCGAGGTAAACCGAAATGCCTTGTTTTGCAGTGAACCTTTATTAAATCGCATCGCACAGATGCACAATCACACATCACTAAAGAGTGCTACACTTGAGTAGCAGTATTCTGAGGCAGTAGACAACTAGTCGTTAAATTTCCGGTGTCTCGATCGTTTTGAAGTTTCAAGTTGTTAAAGATATCCAGTCACATCTTGGCCTTAAAGGCGAGTTGTTTTGGTGAAACCACGAAATCGAGTATGTCAGTGCCCACCTGGCCCTTTGAGGCTTGTTGTGAAGCGATGGACGATAGCGCTATCTGAAATAGAACTCTTATCCGCACTCCGTTTTCCGATCTCAGTCTGGACTATATAATAGTGATGGAGTGCGTGATAAAGTATCATATATATATTATGCAATAACTATCGAGTAATAGACCCTAACTAGTACTGAGAATTGTCCGCTCCGATGCGCGATATTTTTAAAGAATTGATGTAAGGCAACACACGAAATGTGAATTATTGCGCATTGTTGTACATACTACCTTGTTACAAACTTGATGGACTTTCACAATATTATACTGAATTACATTGTGTGCTGTATTATCCGAATTACGAAGAATTATCTCGATAATTGAGTTAAATGCATTCAATGTCTTGCTCCATAGTAATATACTTGGATGCACCTAATTCATTATCTGGCGCATTATTTAAAACATAATAACAACTTACTATTTCTTGTAGGCACAATTAAATTACATTGCATCAGTCATGAGCATGGGTTTATGACATTGCCTTGCAAAATACCCCATAAACAGCGCAAGGGAGATCCTGGATTTGTTGCCTGTCCGTCAATCTAGCCTCTGACAACTTTTACAATGCTCCAAATCTATTCAAATAAACTAAACAAAGTGGGTTCCGTTAACGCGAGAAGCAGCGCATCATCTTTCGGCTGGGGGATTTGTATTCCTGGCATTCACCGCTGCATACAGAAAATGTGATAACCAGTCTTTCCTAGTTTTTAGAAAGCAGACTCTGCTCAGGGAAAGTCCTCCCACCGCGCTACCCGCAACCTTTTATTTATCTCCCCACCTATGCCGCCGAGCATAGTGAGTATTCAATGAATTCGGCTTTCGAGATGCAGCACTTGCGGATATGTTTTTCGTTTCCCTTTTCCAGCGTAGATTTTGTCACTGTTTTCTTTCAACTGCTTCAGCTCTAAACTCGTCTAGAAACAGAAACTATGTAGTGCATTTAAAACCCCCACTACCCTTACCAGGATCACTACCAGTTATAACATTCGTTTCCAATTTCAATCTCTCCCGTTCATTATTTTACGCATCAGTAGAACACTGATCGGCATATTTCCAAGCCGATCTTATCTATTGTGCCTCGCCAGTACTGAAAAGAAGCAGACAATTTAAGCCCATTGATCTTTCCAGAGATGTGCACGTTAAACTGCATCTGCCATGCATTTGTACACTCACCCAACCTGTCCAAGTCACATAGCGTCCTCCGCACAGTTCACTGCCACCCAGCTGGGTGTCATCTGCAAATTTGATAATGTCACTTTGAATTCCTTCAATGAAATCATTGATATCTATATTGTAATTCTCTGCGGTCCCAGCACGGAGCCTTGCGCTACCCCACTAGTCACTGCCTGCCATTCTGAAAGGGACCCGTTAATCCCTAATCTTTGTTTCCTATCTGACAACCAATTCTCTGTCCATGTCAGCACTCTCAAGTCCAGGTACACTATGTCCACTGGCTCTCCCTTGTCCACTTTCCTAGTTACATCTTCAAAAATTCCAGAAGATTAGTCAAGCATGATGTCCCCTTCGTAAGTCCATGCTGACTCGGACCGATCCTCTAACTGCTACCCAAATGTGTCGCTATTTCATCTTTATGATTGACTCCAGCATCTTCCCCACCACCGAATATTAGAAATTACAAAAATAGGATCACATGAAATTAGCGTCGTTGACTGCACTGAATGCGTCTTATCACCAGGCTCATTTCCTCAAATTTGTCTCATTTTCCACATTGTAAATAATGCCAGCATTAATTTCAGATCCATTGCGCATGTTTCTGCTTTGAAGTAGGCCCCCTGCATCGTTCTAGAATTGAACTGTACCTTCATCCCCGTGGCAATGTTGATGCGACTGTATTACTGAATATTTGATGCTTTAGTCATGCTGCAACAATAATATACGAAGTAAAAATTCAAATATAATTGGGAATAATACCTGTTTGTCCACCTTCGCTACTCATGGTGTGCACGGAATTGCAAAAGTTAACAATTAGAATTTTATAAAATGTTATAAAAATATATGTGTGCGTGTGTGTGCATGTGTGTGCGTGTGTGTGCGTGTGTGTGTGTGTGTGTCTGTGTGTGTGTGTGTGTGTGTGTGTGTGTGTGTGTGTGTGTGTGTGTGTGTGTGTCTGTGTGTGTGTGTGTCTGTGTGTATACACACACATATGTATATATATATACATGTATATATGTTCATGTATGTTCATGTATACTCTCATTGTGTATATACATGTGTGTGTGTGTGTGTACACACACACACACATATATATATATATATATTTAGAAAATGTTATAAAATTCTAATTGTTAACTTTTGCAATTCCGTGCACATTATGAGTACATATGTATATATGTATATATGTATAAATACATACTTGACTATGTGCGACCTGTTGGGTCCCGTGTTCACACGGAGAGTTGATCCCCCAACGCAATATTCCACCTCTCCACCAATTCCAATGTTGTTGGCGAGTGGGGGGAGTATTCGGAGCGCTACTATGGATGTTGTGGACCGAAGGGACTGGTTTCCAGGGGCCTAGTATGGACGTTGTGGGCCGAATGTATTCTTGGGCTGGCAGCTCAGTAACTCAGGCCTGGTGTGCTGGCATTTCACTCACGGCTATTCCTTGAATTTGCAGGCCACCAAATTCCTTTCATACCATTTCAAGGAGAGTGCAGGCCACCAAACTTACATGCAATTTCATACCATTTCAAGCAGAGTGCAGACCACCAAATTCAAATGCAATTTCATGCCATTTCAAGCAGATTGCAGGCCACCAAATTCAAATGCAATTTCATATCATTTCAAGCAGAGTGCAGGCCACCAAATTCAAATGCAATTTCATACCATTTGGGCTTTGCACTCCTGGCCCCCCCTCCCCCCCCGGAAGGGACGTTACCTTCATCATGGCGATGGAGAGGCGAGAGGACCAATCAGCTGAACTCAAGATTGTTTTAATATTCATATGTATATATATTGTAATCGATCGGAGAAATCCTCCGGGCACCCTCAGCAGAGGAGGACAGTGGGTAAGATGGTCAAAAATCGTAGCGATGTACCTTAGCAGTTTTTCTTAAATCAACATAGAGCGCAGCCAGGAAGTGGTCAAGATGCGACTTTTACTTATATATATATGTGTGTGTATGTGTGTTTTTGTGTGTTTGTGTGTGTACAAATGTTTATATATACAAACATACAAAACATGCGCAGGTCCGGACGATACAAGGTGTGGGAAGCGTTCTGTCGTCGGGTGTTCATGTATACTATCATTGCTCTCATCACTCGGGGACTAGAATGTGAATGCTTGTGGTAGAGAAGCCATTATTAATTTCCAACGTGCAATTGTATTTTAATCATTAGCTTGTATGTTGTAAAGCGACTATTTAAATTCTTGTCTCTTATTTCCGTTAACAGCGAACATAGCGGCCATTGTGATTTTGTCGCGAGGAAGGTGTGGACTATCCAAATGCGTAACTTATTACCTGATCGGCATGGCGGTGATGGATCTGTTGGTCATCGTCACCGCCGTGATACTGAATCGAATACCGGGGATATACTTCTATAACAGTTTATTATCCACTACTCCCGCCTGCAGTGTCAGCACGGTGCTGATTTTTGCAAGCAGGGATTGCTCCGTGTGGTTGACCGTCGCATTCACCTTCGATCGATTCGTAGCTATCTGTCACCGGAAGCTGAAATGTAGATACTGTACCGAGAAAACCGCGGCTGTGGTTGTCGCTGTTGTCTGTAGCCTGTGCGCGACAAAGAACGTCCCCTTCTACTTTTCGTACAGGCCATTGTATATAGCCAACGGCGTGCCCTGGTTTTGTGAAATTAAATTAAGCTTTTTCAATGCAGCCACGTGGAAAACCTACGATTGGCTGGACCGCATTTTAACACCGTGTCTCCCTTTCGTTCTGATTCTGTTCTTCAACTTTCTGACGATTAGGCACATTGTCCAGTCCAACAGGACCCGCAGGTTACTTCGCGGTATAAAGGAGCGTGAGAATCGTAAGGATGCACAAATGGGGAACCGGAGAAGATCCATAATTTTACTTTTCACCATCTCCACCAGTTTTCTGCTCTTGTGGATTACACATCTAGTAAATTTTATATACGTTCGAATTATCAGCAGGTATAATTTTTCTGCTTCCAATGTCAAAGATCGAAGTTACATTCTCCGAGAAAGCGCCAATATGCTTTCGTCCCTAAGTTTCTGCACAAATTCGTTTATTTATGCGGCGACCCAGACTAACTTCAGAGCGGAGCTGAAGAAGGCGGTGAAGTATCCACTGCTGTTGTTTGTTAGCTACTTTAACAGATCAAAATGAAGACCTCGAGCGCCAGTTCGTCAAAAGGACCAGTTGTCATGTGAAATACAACTACGTAACATGCTGGGAAGCACAGCAGGGAAGGAGCACCTGTGAAATAAGATGCCGCCCAACGTGCACAGTGATTTCCAGCATGTACTGAATTTTCTTTCGATTTCTATTATCCCCATCTGTTTATTTTATTTGCACGTTCATCGTTGAATGCAGCATACCGTCCCACCGATGTCCCGCCCCAACTTTGTTTCCAAGCAATATTTGTCTCCAAAAACGTTATAGTTTCATATTTAGTTAATTGTAGCAGATTTCTTACAGTTTACACAATTTTAGCTAAGAACTATATGACGAGGCGCCAGTTTCCAACGACATAAAACCATTGGAAAACTTGACTTGTGCTATTGTGTATTCCGCAATGATTCACAGACAATTGATCCGACCCTTTGCAAAGTATTTTGTTGACCACGGCGGAGACCATATCTGCATATTTAAAGAGTTCAGCCCTTCATGATTTTGGATCTTCAATTCTGATAATTCAGTGAAGTGTGAGTACAGAACACGCTGCGAACGCTCCGATGGTCAGGCAGCGTCTGTAATATGTTAAACTATCGAAGCTTCAGGCGCCGGACCATGAAACGAAAATTTGAAATTGTCCACATTTGCAATGTAATATAATCTATTATTTAATTTATTGAAGCTCTTTTGTAATATAGAATTAAGTTAAATATTTGTAAATCATAGTTTCATTCGACTGAATCAAAGGCCAGGAATATGGAAAAATAATTAAAAACGTTACATTTGAATTATTTGAAGAAAACAACGTGGACGATCATTTCATACATGGCCACCACAGAGGAAAACATTGATCGTACTCCAAATTTTATGTCAGAGCTGTATTCATAACCTCCTTTATTTCCCTCAGAGAAAGCGTCTTCTATTGCAAGCTGGCTCAAAGGGGATCTGTTGGAGAACTCCCCTAGGATCCAAGAACTATTTCTCACCGATTTACCGTTTCGAGTAATCTTGTAATTTGTTGTCCACATTTTTCTCTCATACCCCATCTCCTTGCTCATTGACTGCAAAGTACAACATAATAGATTTACAAGTCTCAGTGCCCAGCACACTTTTGAGCTGAATGCATTCCATTGTTTTCTTATTTGTACAGCGGTCAACTGCCCGCCAGGGAGGTAGTACGATGCTTGTCATCCAATATCCAATGCTTAGGTTACAATAGATCACTAGAGCTACCAACTCGTGGTAGGGGGATCCGTTAAAGCCATTCCCAAATAACGGAAGTGCCTGACCATGCTGCCATCAGCTTTGTTTATATATTACAGTCCCCCTATTTGCCACGAAATTGGCGAGTACAGTCACAATTGTCCTTAATTTTCCGGTTAATTAGGCACTCGGGATGATTGCAGATTGAGTATAATTCACATCAAATCTAGGTAACCTCCAAACGCTTTGCATAATTTATGACAACGACAACATTTAATGTCTTCACCTATTCGTAGCTATGGTGCACTGTATCTGGGCATTTAAAAAAACATTTGACAAGATATTATTGTGCAAAATTAGAACATATGTTATTGGGGGTAGGACATGGTTGCCAGACAGGAATGGCAGGCAGTGACTACTGGCGTGCCGCAAGGATCAGTAGTGTGACAACAGTTATTAATACTACATATTAGTAATTTAAACGAGGGAATTAAATATAACATCTCCAAATTTTCGGCCGACACAAAGCTGGGTGGCACCGTGAGCTACGAGAACGATGCTATGAGGCGGCAGGGTGATTTGGATTGGTTGGGTGCGTGGGCAGATACATGGGATATACAATGTAATGTGGATAAATGTGCGGTTATCAACTTTGGTGACAAGAACATGAAGGCAGGTGTTTATCTGAATGTTGTCTGATTAGGAAAAGGGGATGTGCAACGATGTGCAGTGTATTGTACATCAGTCACTGAAAGTAAGCATGCAGGTTCAGCAGGAAGTGAAGAAAGCTAATGGCATGTTGGCTTTCATTCCGAGAGGATTTGAATTCAGGAGCAACTCCCTCTGCAGCTGCACAGGACCCCGCTGTATTGTGCGCAGTTTTGGAGTCTCAATTTGTGGAACTACATTGATGGAATGCAGCACAGTTTCATCACGTTAGTTACCGGGATGGCGGGACTGACATGATGAAATAATGGGTGTCAAATGGGATAGTGAAGGACGGAGTTGAAGGGAAAGAGAGTAAAGGGATAGTTAATGAGCCCACCATTCAATGGAAAGAACGCTCACAAAGGGATAGGTCAAGTGTAATCGGGATCGATGTGAAAGGTGAGATGCGTAAGGAATTAAAGGTATTGTATATGAATGCGCGAAGTATAAGATGTAAAGTGGATAAGCTTGAGGTTAGCGGTTGGTAGATATAACTGTGGGGATTACTGAGACGTGGCTGCAGGAGGATCGGGCTTGGGAACTTAATATGCAGGGCTATATATCCTAAAGAAAGGACAGGCATGTGGGCAGAGGAGGGGGGGGGGGGGGGGGGGGTAACTCCGCTGGTGAGCGATGGAATTCAGTCCCTTGCGAGGGAAGACATAGGGACTGACGACGTAGAGTCACTGTGGATTGAGTTGAGGAATTGTAAAGGCAAGAAGACACTAATTCGTGTTATCTACAGACGCCCAAATAATAGTGCGTATGCAGGATGTAAGTTGCAGCAGGAGTTAAAACTGGCATGTAACAAAGGTAATGCCATTGTGGTGACGGGGGATTGCAATATGCAGGTAGACTGGGAAAGTCAGGTAGGTACATGACCGCAAGAAAGAAAGTTTGTAGAGTGCCTCCGAGATGGATTCTTAGAGCAGCTTGTAATGGAGCCGGTGAGAAAAAAGGCAATTCTAGAATTTGTGTTGTCCAATGAACCGGATATGATAAGAGAACTCGAGGTAAAGGCACCGCTTGAAGGTAGTGATTATAATATGATTAGTTGTAATCTGCAATTTGAGAAGGAGAAGATTGAATCGGAAATGTCAGTGACGCTGTTGAACAAATGGGCCCATGAATGCACGAGAGAGGAGCTGGACAAGGTACACTGGAAAGGGATCACAGCAGGAATGACGGTGGAACAGCACTGGCAGGAATTGCTGGGCATAATCCGGAAGACGGAGGATCATTCCATTCCAAAAAGGAAGAGAGATCGTAAGGGCAGTAGGAGGCAACCGTGGCTGACACGAGGTTAGGGATAGAATAAAACTAAAATAAAAGATATATAACACAGCAAAGAGTTACCGGAAGCCAGAGGATTGGGAAATGTTCATAGTACAACAGAAGGAAACAAAACGGGAAATACGGGTTGAAATCAGGAATTACCAGGGGAAGCTGGCCAGGAATATAAAGAGGGACAATAAAAGCGTATTTAGATATGTTAAGGGGGAATGAATAGCAAAGTCAAATGTGGGTCCCTTGAAGGCAGACACGGGTGAAATTATTACGGGCAACAATGAAATGGCAGAAACATTGAACATGTACTTCGGATCTGTCTTCACTTAGGAATACACAAACAATCTCCCAGAAGTACTGGAGGACAGAGGATCTAAGGGGGTCGAGGTTCTGAAATAAATTTTCCTTAGGCGAGAAATAGTATTGGGCAGGCTAATGGGACTGAAGGATGATGAATTCCCTGGGCGTGATGGACTGCATCACAGGGTCTTCGGGAAGGTGGCTCTAGAAATAGTGGACGCATTGGTGATCAGTTTCCAATGTTCGATCGATGCTGGATCAGTTCCTGTGGATTGGAGGATAGCTAATGTTATCCCACTTTTCAAGAAAGGAGCGAGAGAGAAAACATAATTACAGACCAGTTAGCCTGACTTCGGTGGTGAGAAAGATGCTGGAGTCAATTATTAAATAGGTAATAATGAGAACATCTGGATAGCAGCAAAAGGATTAGTCCAAGTCAACATGGATTTATGAAAGGGAAATCTTGCTTGACCAATGTTCTGGACATTTTAGAGGATGTGACAGGTAAAATGGATGAAGGGGTGCCAGTGGATGTAGTGTATCTATACTTTCATAAAGCCTGTGGTAAGGTCCCCCACGGGAGACTAGTGACTAAAATTAGAGCACATGGTATTGGCGGTACAGTGTTGACACGGATAGAAAATTGGTTGGCAGACATGAAGCAAAGAGTAGGAGTGAACGGGTAATTTTCAGCATGGCAGGCAGTGGCAAGTGGAGTACTGCAACGCTCGGTCTTGGAGCTGCAACTGATTACCATATACATTACTGATTTGGACGAGGGAATTGGGAGCAAAGTTAGAAAGATTGCGGGTGGCAATGTGAACTGTAAAGAGGATGTTAGGAGGTTGCAGTGTGACCTGGACAGATGACTGGCAGTGTGGGAAGATGACTGGAAGGTGCAGTATAATATAATTAAATGTGAGGTTATCCACTTTGGCGGGAAAAATAACCGGGCGGATTATTATCTCCATGGGTTTAGGTTACGCAAGGGTGCAGCGAGACTTGGGCGTTCTATTACATCAGTCACTGAAAGTTGGCGTGCAAGCATAGCAGGCAGTGAAGAAAGCTAATGGAAAGATGGCCTTCATAACAAGAGGATTTCAGTATGGAGTAAAGAGGTTCTACTGCAGTTGTATAGGGCTCTGCTGAGACCAGATCTGGAGTATTGTGTGGAAGTTTTGGTCTCCTACTTTGAGGAAGGACATCCTTGTGATTGAGGCAGTGCAGCGTAGGTTCACGAGATTGATCCCTGGGATGGCGGGACTGTCATATCAGGAAATATTGAAAAGACTTGGCTTGTATTCCCAGGAGTTTGAACGATGAGGGGGGATCTTATAGAAACATATACATTTATAAAAGGAATGGACAAGCTAGATGCAGGAAAATGTTCCCAATGTTGGGCGAGTCCAGAACCAAGGGCCACAGCCCCAGAATAGAGGGGAAGCCATTTGAGAAAAAACACATTTTCACCCAGAGAGTTGTGAATTTGTGGAATTCCCTGCAGTGGCCAAGTCACTGGATGGATTTAAGAGAGAGTTAGGTACATCTCTAGGGACTAGAGGAATCAGGGGATATGGGGATAAGGCAGCCACTGGTTATTGATTGGGGACGATCCACCATGATCTCAATGAATGGCGGTGCTGGCTCGAAGGACCGAATGGCCTCCTCCTGCATCTAGTTTATCTGATTCTAATCGGTCGACTGGGCTTGCCTTCATTGAAATTTAGAAGGATTAGTGGGGATCTCATAGAAACCAATACAATTCTTAAGGGATTGGACAGGCTAGATGCAGGAAACATTTTCCCGTGGGTGAGTCCAGAACCAGAAGTCACAGTTTATGATTAAAGGTATGTCATTTAGGACTGAGATGAGGAGAAACCTTTTCACCCAGAGAGTTTTCAATCTGTGGAATTCTCTGCCACATAAGGAGCTGGAGGCCAATTCACTGGATGTTTTCAAGGGAGAGTTAGATTCAGATCACCGGGCTAACGGAATTATGGGACATGGGGAAAAGTAAGGAAGGGAGTACTGATGTTGGATGATCATATTGAATGGCGGAGTTTCGTTTTCAACTATATATTTTCAAATCTATTATGTATTAATAATAGCTCTAATTCATTATTTTTTCTCCCGTAACAGAAAAAAAAGTCATAACCAGCAATGCTGCTAAAAGCACTAACGGCACATAAACACGGGGCACGATTAAAATCCAAGGGTGAATATTGACATTTCTACCACAATTCCGAGCCTCTTCCAGCCTGGTCTCCGCTGGAATCTCTCGAAATTATACAACAGGTAGCCGCGTTTGTAACGTGGTTAACCACAGACCACTATATTATATAATTTAAAACTAAGAACAGTACAGATCAAAAATAAACTATTCGGAACAAAGCATGATGCCGAAATTTCCTCTTATGGAATTGCACATAATCCGAATCTCTCCAAGCCATACTATGTGTCTATTCAAAAGCGGATGCTCCGATTTCCCGCCACACTCCAAAGACGTACATTGGCCTTTGTAGTTTGCCCTTAGTGTGTAGATATCGAACTCGTGTCCGGATAATCGATGAACTCAATATTCAAAGTCATGGGCTATCCGTCATATCGGAATGACAGTAATGTGGGCAGAGAGCAGAAGTAGCTCTGTTGGTTTGGAATGAAATTCAGTGCTTATAGTGGGGTGACATAGGATCCGAAGATGTAGATTCATTGAGGATAGACATGAGAAATTATGAGGGTAAAATACCCAAATGGGAGTTATTTACAGTCCCCAAACAGTAGCCAGGAAATAGGGAACGAGTTCTATCAGGAACTAAAATTGGCATGGAAAAATGCAATGTTATGGTGGTCATGCAAGATTTCAATGTGCAGGTTCACTGGGAATAATCATGTTTGTACTTGAACTCACGAAAGGGAATTTGTAGCGTGCTTCCGCGATGGATTTGCAGAGCAGCTTGTAGTGCAGCCTGTCAGGGAAAAGGTAATTTTGGGCTTAGTGTTACGTATAACCATATTGCCTGAATCTAGCACCCAGCGCCTGATGAACGCAGATGACTCGCGGCTTCCCGATCCAAAATCCTGGCCCCGTCGCCACTTGCTGATCGCCGTTGGACTTGATCCAGGGTGTTAGCTGGATTCCCTATCGGGAGGACACCTGTGCGTGACTTTGTTTAGCGTGGGGAGATTGGTGCATAAAGAGACACCACACTGTCTTGACAGATTTAATTCACGATCCAGTGGCATGGAGTCCAGGACAACCGGAGACCCTTTTAGCCTTCACCCACATTCCCAGCCGATGTGACGCTCCAATAAGGTTAGCCATCGTCCTCCGCTTGTTCCACCCATGAGGTATTGGATGGATTGCTCTTTGTCAGAGACCCCCCCCCCCCGCCTCCCCTCGACCTCTGCGCCATGGGTGGCCCTACCAGAAGCACAGCTCCAGACGACATCGCTCTCAGGATCTTAGGAACAAAAATGTTTCTGCAGCACGACAAGGTGACAATCCACGGAAAATATAACCATATCTTATCTTATAACTATTACAATTCTGATCCCGGATGCGTATTTATTTGAGTGTGCATTCCGTGTGTATTTCTGTGTGTGTGTGTGTGTGTGTGTATGTGTGTGTGTGTGTGTGTGTGTGTGTGTGTGTGTGTGTGTGTGTGTGTGTGTGTGTGTGTGTGTGTGTGTGTGTGTGTGTATGTGCGTGTGCGTGTGTGTGTGTGTGTGTGTGTGTGTGTATATGTGTGTGTGTAGTGTGTTTGTGTGTGTGTGTTTGTGAGGTATTAATTTATCTGTATCGGATGTTTATTCATACATTCATCAAGGGTCTCTTGCTCTCTAGTTATATATTCTTGTGTATGTGATTTAACATAATCTCTAAGTTGCAAATATCTGAAAAAAATATTTGAATGTATTTCATAATTCTGTTGTAACTCCTGAAATGAAAGAAAAAATCCTTTTCTATGAAGATGACCCACCTTTTTAATTCCATAATATTTCCATTGTACAAATCCTTTATCCAACACAGAGGGTTAAAATGAAGGATTATTTACAACGGGGAGAAAGAGTGATAAATTATTCAATTTTTAATTCTTTTTTAATTGTTTCCAAATTCGTACACCACTATCTATTACAGGATTTCCACTATAGGTTTTTTTATTCCGTTGTGGGAGCTAACATAATGGAGCCAATTTCAAAAGGTAAACAATCTTACTTTTCCATCTTTAACCAATCTGGTTGCTGGTCCATATCTTCCAACCAGAAGTTCATATCTTTAATATTAACAGCCCAAAAGTAATATTAAAAATTTGGTAAATCTAATCCTCCATTCGTCTTGGATTTATATAAATGTTTTTTACTTATTCTATGTTTCCTGTAATCCCAAATAAAACTTGTGACAATAAAATCAACGTAAATACAAAGTTGGGAGATTTGGCATGAATTCTACCTAGCATTGAGATAGGAAGTGTTTTTCAATACTGAATATTCTTATGCAGTTTATTAAGTAAAGGCGGAAAATGTAATTTAAATAAAGAAGTATATTTCTCAGTCACATAAATTCCTAGATATTTAATTTTTTCGTTGACTATTTTAAGAGGAGATTGTTGCAATGTATGTAGGTTAAGTTCCGTTATTGGCATAATTTCACTTATTACTAGCTCCATGCTATAGTAAAAAAAGAACATTTTAATAGAAGCAATTTATAAAAGGGGGTGGGGAAAAACATTTTCCCTGTGTGATAAGATATTCGTGACATGCTTTATCATTTAAAATTTGAGTGTTAAGTCTCCATTGTGTCTGTTTCTAGGTCATTCCATTTAGTTTAATCATGAATGTTAAAAGTGCATGATCCGAAATTACAATATTATTATATTTCGAATAATAAGAAAATGGGATAAGTTTAGAGTCTACTAAAAAGTAGTCTATTCTTGAATACGTTTTATGTACCGGTGAATAGAATTAATCCGGATGGGTTTCATGTACCGGTTAGTAGAATGAGTCCGGATGGGTTTTCGATTCTCCAGACATCTTTGATATTAGTAGTATTAATGTATGAATTTTGTCATTCACTTGTCTTGGATTTTATTTTCCTTTGTCTTGATGATCGATCTAGATAAAAATCTAATGTACAATTTAAATCTCCATCAATTATTAAATTATGTTGTGTAAATTCCGGGATAGCATTAGGTGTTTTCATAAAAAATAAAGGGCTGTCAGAATTTGGTCCATAAACGTCAAGGATAATTTAGTTCAATATAATTCACCCACTGATATAATATATCTACCATCTATATCCGCAATAGTTGATGTATGTTTAAAAGGTATACCTTTACGGATTAGAATTGCAACCCCTCTAGACTTATGAGAGAATGAGGAGTGAAACGTTTTGGCAATCCATTAGCTTTCAATCTACGTTGCCCTTCATTTTAAAGGTGGATTTCTTGAAGACACATTATATCTGCTTTGAGTGATTTTAAATGTGGTAATACTTTACCTCTCTTGATTGGTTCATTAATACCCTTAACGTTCCAGCTACAAAATGTAATTCCTTCATCCCCAATTTTCATGTTAACATCTTGCATCTTATGGGTAAGGTGGCCTATAAAAGAGCAGAAGGATCAACACACTAAACCCCACATTCCACCCGAACACAAGATAGTTAAATTTTAGATTTAATAAGTCTTCCTCCCGAACATATCTCTTTAAATACAACTTATAATTGAATTCAACATTAAAGTTATAATTAAGTAAAGAGTAAAGCAAGTGAGAAAATAAATGATTAATGGAGTGCAAAAAAAAACTAATCTACAATCAGTGTAGTTAGTGACAGCCACACTAGCGTGGCTAACCATCTAAAGACTTTCGTAGCCTTAATAAAATTATTACTAGCTACATAGTTTAGCAAAAAAAGAAATTTCAATAAAAACAATTCATAGAAGTGGAGGGGAAACAACATTTTTAGGTCCGAAGGATTTGTAATCCAGTAAAAAAAAAAAATTATTCTCCTGAAAAAATATTAATCAAATATGTCAAATGTAAAAAAGCAACACATTTTTTATTAATAAAATACCTAAATTAAACCTTATTTACAGTTCATGTTTTTAACTAATTATAAGTAAATTGTGCGACGTCGTGCGACCTCTCAGTGCTCTGTGTGCCCGACCTAGTAGAGGCTTTTGATCTAAATTTAAAACTTGTTTTAATAAGTCTGCAGCAAAGTCACGGAGGTCTTTATTTCCCTCTTTGCCCTGTTGAACACCAATAATTCTTAAATTCTGGCGTCTCTGATGTCCCTCCAATTCAATACATTTTTCAGACATTTTATTCAATGAATCTGTTAAACGCTTATTCTCGGAGATAAGTCTTTTTGTAGTTTCAGCCCTTGTTTCGGCAATTGACTCTGATTCAGTTATAGCTGCAGTATGTTGATTTACTCTTTCGACGATGGGATCTAACCTAGCGATAAAGTTGAATTCCATCGAATTAATTTTAGCATTTACCTCTTCGATTTGTTGATTAAAATTTTCAGACATTTCTTCCTTCCAGGTGGACAATTGTTCATGAACAGAAGCAGTGATTTCTTCTTTAAAACTTAAAATGTCTTCTTTAAAATTGTTCAGTTCTTCTTTAAAGTTAATTTCTTCTTTAAAGCTTTTCAATTCTTCTCTGATACTTGCAGTTTCTCTTGAGATAAAAATACGAAATGCCTTCAGTTAAGTTTTTTTAGACTTTGTCTTCTTGACCTTTGGAACTTCCTCATGGGACGACGTTAAAATTGAGCCCGAGGCTTCAGTCGGGCCTACTTCTTCAACCGGTTGCTTAGTCTCACCGGGTCCGGTTGCATGTCCTTTTGGGGGAGTATGTTGCAACGACATTGAATCACCGGAATCGCGGTCTGATGACGTCACTCACCGTCAATAAAGGCTGCTGGTGCGTTCTCTGCAGGTCAGTCACGTTTTGCTTCTCCCGTTTTTAGTCAGGTTTTAGCATGGTGCTAGCTGGCTCGTGCCTCTACTCCACCATAGCGCCACAGGAAGTCCTTATCTGGAAATTGGATGCATTATTTCTCAAATTATTTCTGAAAGTGTTAAAACATTCAATTCACCGTGGCTCCGTTTCTCGCGGCGCGCAGCGAGTTAAGTCACACCCCTCTCCCTCACTCCCCGCTCAGCCCAACCCCCTCCTCCACATCCGCTCCGCCTGTACGCCCACTCCCACGCCCTCCTTTCCCCCTCACCCCTCCCCCGGTTCTTGAAAAGACGCAGAAAGAACAAGCAAGTGGGCTGCACTGCAGCTTCCGAGCGCTTCCGAGCGCTTCCGGTGGATTACAAGCGTTTCCGATGACTTCCTAGGGCTTCCAAGGGCGTCTGTGATATTCCGAGTTCCAGCAAGGTCGCGAGCAGTCCCGGGACCCGCCGCCTGCTCGCAGTCGGAACCGCTCGCAAGCAGCTCCGCCCACTTCGTGTCCGCCCTGCCCGTTCGCAGTCGGCACCGCTCGCAGTCGCCCCGCCCGCCCTGTGTCCGCGCCACCCGCTCGCCGAATTCAAGTCCGCCCAATACCTCTCTCTCCCCCCTCCACCTCACTCCCCTCTACCCTACCTCCCTCCCTCCCCTCTACCCCACCTCCCTTCCCCATCACCCTCTCTCTCTCTCTGCGTCTGTGTACCTCACTCTGCATCTGTTTGCCTCCCTGTGCGTCTGTGACCGTCTCTATGCCGCGGTGTCCCTCTTTGTGCCTCTGACCCACCCTGGGTCCCTCTGTGTGCCACTGTGTCCCTCTATCTGACTCGGTGTCCCCATCTTTGATTGTCTCTCTGCATCTATGTCCCTCTCTGTTCCTCTGCGTCACTCTCTGTGCCTCTGTATCCCTCTCTCTGCCTCTGTGTCCATTTATATGCCTTTGTGTCCATCTGTGTGTGTGTCTCTCTCTGCCTTTGTGTCCCTCTCTGTGCCTCTGTGTTCCTCTCTGTGCCTCTGTTTCACTCTCTGTGCCTCTGTGTTCCTCTCTGTGCCTTTGTGTTCCTCTCTGTGCCTCGGTGTCCTTCGCTGTGCCTGTGTGACCCTCCATGTGTATTTGTGTCCCTCTCTGTGCCTCTGTCCCTCTGTGTGCCTCTCAGAGCCCATTGGTGTGCCTCTGTGTGTCTATGAGTGCCTCTCCGTCACTCTCTGTCCCTTTATGTGCCTCTGTGTCCATCTCGGTGTCTCTCTCTGTGCCTCTGTTCCTTTTTCTCTACCCCTCCCTCCCGAGTCGCGCCTGCGTGTTGGGGGCTATACGTGGGTGGATAGGGCGGGGATGGTGGGGGAAAGGAGCGAATTAATAATATTAATGTAATTTCAAAGGGCGTGTTTATTGTGAATGGGGGTGATTAGTAAGTGTGGGGCTGGTTACCGTGTGTGTCTGACGTTTCAGGCCGCCCCTCCACCAATGCAATCGTGCGTTGAGGGGACGGGGCATAACGGGTGCCCCTTGGTCTAGTAACTATTAAAAGTCTGATCTTGGAAGTGCGTGTAATATTCGTCTGCGTTTCACATCTCCTCGAAAGCACGACGCGTAACGGTGAAATGTTTACATATTCCGATAGAGATTTACGTCACGATGTTAAAAATCGCCTTATCTGAAATTGTGATGCTTTAGTTCCCGTTAATTATGAAAATGTTCAAAGAATTCGAATAACGTGCAAAATGAACGACATGGTCTCGCTGATGACGTTACCAATGCTCTCCTCCTCTTGGCCGGCTGCCCTCTGTTCCACGCGCAGCGAGGGACATCACTCCCCCTTCCTCCCCCCTCAACCCTCCTTCAAAATACGCAGAAAGAACGAGCACGTGGGCTCTGTACGGCAGCTTCCGGGAAGTTCCGAGCGTTTCCGAGGGCTACCGAGGGCTTCCCAGTGCTTACGAGGTGGACGCACGACGCACCTTCGCGTTTCCAGATATCTCCCGAGATCTCTCCCCCATCATCACTCCAGTGCCTTTCACTGATGACGTCACAATGAGCGTGCCAGCCTTTAGAGAACATTCTTCAAATCTTTCACCATCAGTCATTTTCACTTTGTTTGTGAACGAAGTGCTGACTTCCAAATCTTAAAAGATAAGAGTCCGATTGAACCTTATTGTTTTGGTTCAACTACGAAAATGTTAATGAATTAACGTTGTATTTACTGTTCTTTAAAACACGAACTCAAACTTCTTAAAGATAACATTTAACTTTTAAACACTTTGCGGTTTTTTACGTGCGATTTCACGCTCTATCTCCCCCAGTCTCCCCCTCTCCCCCACCCTAATCCTCCCCACCCTAATCCACCCCCTTCTCTCCCCCCTCTCTTCCCCTTCTCGCCTACCCCCTCTCACTCTCCGCCCCCGTTTTCCTCCCATCCCCTCTCTCCCACTCCCCCTAAACCGCTCCCCAGAGTCGGCATGGATTTGCGAAAGGGAAATCATGCTTGACTAATCTTTGGGATTTTTTTGAAGATGTACCTAGGAAAATAGACAAGGGAGAGACAGTGGATGGAGTGTAACTGGACTTTCAGAAAGCATTTGATAAGGTCCCACATAGGAAATTAGTGGGCAAAATTAGGGTACATGGTATTGGGGGTAGAGTGCTGACATGGATATAGAATTGGTTGGCAGAGAGGAAACAAAGAGTATGGATTAACGGGTCCCTTTCTGAATGGCAGACAGTGACTAGTGAGGTACCGCAAGGCTCGGTGCTGGGACAACAGCTATTTACAATATACAACAATGATGCAGATGAAGGGATTCAAAGTCACATTCGCACATTTGCAGATGACACACAGCTGGGTGGCAATGTGAGGAGGATGCTATGAGAATGCAGGGTGACTTGGACAGTTCGGGGGAGTGGGCAGATGCATGACAGATTAATTTTAATGCGGATAAATGTGATGTTATCCATTTTGGTAGCAAAAACAGGAAGGTAGATTACTATCTAAATGGCGTCAAGTTGGGAAAAGGGGACGTACAGCGGGATATGGGGGGTACTTGCATATCAGTCTATGAAAGTAAGCATGCAGGGACAGAGGGCAGTGAAGAAAGCGAATGTCATGTTGTCCTTTATATCGAATCGAATATAGGAGCAACGATATCCTTCTGCAGTTGTACAGAGCCCTAGTGAGACCACACCCGGAGTATTGTGTGCAGTTTTGGTCCCCTAATTTGAGGAAGGACATTCTTGCTATTGAGGGAGTGCAGCGTAGGTTTATAAGGTTCATTCGCGGGATGGCCGGACTGTCATATGCTGAGAGAATGGAGCAGCAAGGCTTGTACATTCTGGAGTTTTGAAGCATGAGAGGGGATCTCATTGAAACATATATGATTATTAAGGGCTTGGTCACGCTAGAGGAAGGAAACATGTCCCCGATGTTGGGGCAGTCCATAACCAGGGGCCGCGGTTTAAGAATAAGGAATAAGCCATTTAAAATGGGGAATGGTGAGTCTGTGGAATAATCTGCCTCAGAGGGCGGTGGAGGCAGGTTTTCTGGATGCTTTCAAGAGAGAGCTAGATAGGGCTCTTAAAAATAGCGATGTCAGGGAATATGGAATGAAGGCAGGAACGGGCTACTGATTGGGGATGATCAGCCATAATGACATTGAATAGCGGTACTGGCTCGAAGGGCCGAATGGCCTTCTCCAGCATCTATTGTTTATTATCTATTGTATATTGTTCCGGATTTCGCTCACTCGCTGGATTATTCGGACATACTCGTCGGCGGGGCTGTGGCTGCGTTCAAGGTCTTGAGACGAAGGAGGACTCAAGAGTGCTCTGGAGCACTCACTCGACTCCGGCGACGAGGATCACGCTCACCAGTCCCGAGCATATTTCTGGCAAACGTACGTTCTCTCAGTAACAAAGTAGAAGAACGGCAACCCCTGCGCCGGACAAACAAGGACTTCCCTCGAGCCGCTGCCCGTGCATCTCCGAGGCCTGGCTGCGGGACTCGATCCCAGACAGCGCGCTGCAACTGGCTGGTTTCAAGCTTCACAGAGCGGACCGCGAACTGGAGCCAGCGGGGAAATCAAGGAGCGGTGGAACATGCTTTTTTTCCAAGCAGGACTGGTGCAGCGACATCACTGTGCTGTCAAATGTCTGCTCTCCCAGCCTAGAATCCTTATTTATTAACGGCAAACCCTTCTACTCTCCGAGAGAATTTAACTATGTTATTCTTGCTGGACTTTACATCCCCCCCCCCCCCCTGCCTGCGTACGTGAGGCGCAAACGCAACTCGTTGACCAGGTAATGAGGGTAGGGAGTGATTTCCCGGAATCCATGGCCATCATTTTGGGGAACTTTAACAAAGCTAACCTCAGCCGTGACCTTCCAAAGTACAGACTTCAGATTACCTGCCCCACCATAGGGGAGAAACACTTGGCCACTGTTACACGTCAATCAAAAACGCTCTGTTCCCAGACAGGTCTGCGTCTCTCTGATCATTGTCTCGTTTTAACCTTTTCCGAACTACAGTGAGAAACTAAAATCTGCTAAGCCTGTGGTCAGAACAACGAAAAAGTGGACAAGCGATGGCATTGAGAACATACAATCCCGCTTTGACTGCTCACATTGGAATGTGTTCAAGGAAGCAACCACAAGCCTCGATGAGTATACAGCCTCTGTATCGTCATATATCAGCTTTTGTGAGGACAGTTGCATTCCAACTATTACCCGGACCTGGATCAACAAAAACAAGCACCGGTTTACTGCAGAACTCAGAGAGCTCCAACAGTCTAAATAGGAGGGCTACAGAGGCGGGGATGCCGACCTCTATAGGCAGGCCAAGTAAAAGCTGAGAAGATGAATCAGAGCTGCCAAGGAACGGTGGTATGAGGAGCAAGTTCTCAGCTAGTGACTCTGCTTCAGTTTGGAAGGGCTTGCAAGAACTCACCAGCTACAAGAGGAAAGCCCCCCGCTCGTTGGACAATCGTCAGCTGATCAACGACCTGAATGAGTTCTACTGCAGTGTTGGCAAGCAGACACCTAACCCTGGTACCCCCTCCCCCTCCACAATATATACAGCCCAATCTGCAAAGACTGGGCACTTCCACAATCACTCCTCCCCATTCACCACTTCACACATACTTAAAGCAAGTCTCCAGTCTGAAAAGACTGGACCCTTTGCCACCCATACCTCTCCAGTCACCACTCCACACGTAATTACTCACGTAATTACTCACACACTGCGTGCTGAACAACCTGTCTTCTCCATCATCAACAATAAAAATAGAGGAGGTGTAGAGGCTTTTCAGAAGACAGAAAATTCGAAAACCTCCAGACCAGGCAATGTATCCCCCTCTACTCTCAAGCGCTGTGCCAAACAACTGGCACCGGTCTACACAGACATTTTTAACCAGTCCCTGCAAACCTGTACTGCCCGTGCCTACACCTTTGGTCCCTGTGCCAAAAAAGGCAAGGATTACTGGTTTTAATGCCTACAGGTCTGTCGCACTGACCTTTGTAGTCATGAAGACCCTTGAAAGGCTTGTGCTGGCCAAGCTGAAAAATAGCACGAACCTCTCATTTTGCTGGACCCTCTCATTTTGCATATCGGGCCAATAGTTCTGTGGATGACGTAGTCAACTTGGGCCTGCACTTCATACTCGAGCACCTAGACCGCCAGGGGACCTATGCGAGGCGTCCGTTTGTTGATTTTCGCTCTGCATTCAACACCATTGTGCAAGAGCTACTGCATTCTAAACTTTTACGAGTTGAATGTGCCTGAACCTTTCTGTCGGTGGATTACCAGCTTCCTGACAGACCGGAAGCAGCATGTGTGGCTGGAAAAGCACATCTCACACCCGCAAACTCACAGCATAGGATAACCGCAAGGCTCCGTACTTTGACCTCTCCTCTAATCAAATGACTGCACCTCCACTGACTCCCCTGTCAAGCTTCTCAACTTTTCGGACGACGCAACCCTGATTGGACTGATTCGGGATGGGGAAAAATCTGGCTACAGACAGGAAGTGTCACAGCTGGCGTCCTGGTGCCATCGCAACAACCTGGAGCTCAATGCTCTTAAGACAGTATAAGTGATTGTGGACTTTAGGAGCTAATCTCCTCACCCCACTCGCCATCAACAACACCACAGTCGCATCTTTGGAGTATTTTAACTTCCTGGGAACCATCGTATCCAAGGACCTTTAGTGGGTGGCTACCATCGACTCCACAGTCAAAAATGCACAACAGAGGATGTACTTCCCTCGGCAGCTGTGGAAGCACAATCTGCCACAGGTAATGATGGTCCAATTCTATACGGCCATTGTAGAGTCAACCTGTCCTCACCTTCTCCATCATGGTCTGGTTTGGCTCAGCCACCAATCACGACACCCGGAGGCTGCAGCGAATCGTCAGATCAGCTTAGAAGGTTATTGGCTGCAACCTTCCCTCAATTGACGAACTGTATACTGCAAGGGCCATGAAGCGAGCGGGCAATATCATCTCTGACCACAGGGGCCAAAAACGATTTGAATCAATTCCCTCGGGAAGGCAACTCCGGACTGTCAAAGCAGCCACAGGCAGACATAAAAACTGTTTTTATCCACGAGTACTAGCTCCACTCAATAGCTAACATTTTGTAGCCTCCTTTTGCTCTGGTATTTTATTTGGTTCACATGTTTGATCAATGGTGTTTTATTATTGTAGATTGATGTTGCATGTTAGCCAATCACACACCAGCCAGCATCTCTAACTCCACCCCACTGCAATACTGATACTAATATTATTGCTCTGCACCAGCAGTTGGGGCAGCCAGGAGGTGTTGATAACTAACCATCCTTCATGCTGTTAAGATTCAGTGCTGATTAAAGATGTGTTTGAATCGTATCACTGAGTCTGGAAGTCATTTACAATTATTATATAGTGTTTTATGTGTCATTCGTAACTGTCATTGTATGTCATGTTGTCTCCTGTGGGCGGGGCACCAACGCAAATTCATTGTATGTGAATACTTGGCCAATAAACGTGTTCATTCATTCATTGATGTAAACAATTAACACAGTGCGGCCTAGAGATGATGTCTACGCATCGCTGCATGTCAATTGGAGTAGGGAGAAAGCCATCGTTTCTCGCCAGCTTGACGAGCGTTCACATGTGGTTCAGAGCCCATCTGGCATATACCGTTGCAATCGCGTACATCTCCGCAAGACCTGCGAAAATCCAGCAGACGAGCTAGTCGCAGGTCAACAAGCGAAGCACGGCCTAACCATCAAAGACCAGGGCGAATCTATTACACGGACCACGACACTAACGCGACACAGGCGTTGAAACTGCAGGCAGCGCCGACTGAAAATAAACAGCTACTGAGCGAACTGACAAAAACAAGGGCATTGACATCAACGAAACAGTGAGAACTAGCTCAGGTCCAGCTGTGAGACCTCCAGTTAATTTGGATCTAAGTGACCCATTGATTTAGTTTTTATCAATTGTTATGTCTGTATGACATAAGAATATATGATTCTTAAAGGGTTGTCAGTGGATGTGCAATGGAAGGTATTTAAAGACTGCATGGATGAAGTACAAAAGTTGTTCATACCAGTTTGGCAAAAGAATAAATCGGGGAAGGTGGTGCATCCATGGATAACAAGGGAAATCAGGGATAGTATAAAAACAAAAGATGAGGCATACAAATTTGCCAGAAAAAGCAGCCTACCGGAGGACTGGGAGAAATTCAGAATCCAGCAGAGGAGGACAAAGGGCTTAATTAGGAAAGGGAAAATAGATTATGAAAGGAAACTGGCAGGGAACATAAAAACTGACTGCAAAAGTTTTTATAGATATGTAAAGATAAAGAGACTAGTTAAAACAAATGTTGGTCCCTTGCAGTCAGAAACAGGTGAATTGATCATGGGGAACAAGGACATGGCAGACCAATTGAATAACTACTTTGGTTCTGTCTTCACTAAGGAAGACATAAATAATCTGCCGGAAATAGCAGTGGAACGGGGGTCAAATAAGATGGAGGAACTGAGTGAAATCCAGGTTAGCCGGGAGGTGGTGTTGGGTAAATTGAACGGATTGAAGGCCGATAAATCCCCAGGGCCAGATAGTCTGCATCCCAGAGTACTCAAGGAGGTAGCCACAGAAATAGTGGATGCATTAGTGATAATTTTTCAAAATTCCTTAGATTCTGGAGTAGTTCCTGAGGATTGGAGGGTAGCTAATGTAACCCCACTTTTTAAAAAAGGAGGGAGAGAGAAAGCGGGGAATTACAGACCAGTTAGTCTAACATCGGTAGTGGGGAAACTGCTAGAGTCAGTTATTAAAGATGGGATAGCAGCGCATTTGGAAAGTGGTGAAATCATTGGACAAAGTCAGCATGGATTTACGAAAGGTAAATCATGTCTGACAAATCTGATAGAATTTTTCGAGGATGTAACTAGTAGAGTGGATAAGGGAGAACCAGTGGATGTGTTATATCTAGACTTTCAGAAGGCTTTCGACAAGGTCCCGCATAAGAGATTAGCATACAAACTTAAAGCACACGGTATTGGGGGTTCAGTATTGATGTGGATAGAGAACTGGCTAGCAGACAGGAGGCAAAGGGTAGGAGTAAACGGGTCCTTTTCAGAATGGCAGGCAGTGACTAGTGGGGTGCCGCAAGGCTCAGTGCTGGGACCCCAGCTATTTACAATATATATTAATGATTTGGACGAGGGAATTCAATGCAACATCTCCATATTTGCAGATGATACCAAGCTGGGGGGTATAGTTAGGTGTGAGGAGGAAGCTTGGAGGCTGCAGGGTGATTTGGATAGGCTGAGTGAATGGGCAGATGCATGGCAGATGCAGTACAATGTGGATAAATGTGAGGTTATCCACTTTGGTGGCAAAAACATGAGGGTAGACTATTATCTGAATGGTGGCAGATTAGGTAAGGGGGAGATGCAACGAGACCTGGGTGTCATGGTACACCAGTCATTGAAAGTAGGCATGCAGGTGCAGCAGGCAGTGAAGAAAGCAAATGGTATGTTAGCATTCATAGCGAAAGGATTTGAGTATAGGAGCAGGGAGGTTCTACTGCAGTTATACAGGGTTTTGGTGAGGCCACACCTGGAGTACTGCGTACAGTTTTGGTCTCCAAATCTGAGGAAAGACATCCTTGCCATAGAGGGGGTACAGAGAAGATTCACCAGACTGATTCCTGGGATGTCAGGACTTTCATATGAGGAAAGATTGGATAGACTCGGTTTGTACTCGATGGAATTTAGAAGATTGAGGGGGGATCTTATAGAAACCTACAAAATTCTTAAGGGGTTGGACAAGCTAGATGCTGGAAGATTGTTCCCGATGTTGGGGGAGTCCAGAACAAGGGGTCACAGTCTAAGGATAAGGGGGAATTCCTTTAGGACCGAAATGAGGAAAACATTCTTTACACAGAGAGTGGTGAGTCTCTGGAATTCTCTGCCACAGAAGGTAGTTTTGGCCAGTTCATTGGCTATATTTAAGAGGGCGTTAGATGTGGCACTTGTGGCTAAAGGGATCAGGGGGTATGGAGAGAAGGCAGGTACGGGATACTGAGTTGGATGATCAGCCATGATCACATTGAATGGCGGTGCAGGCTCGAAGGGCCGAATGGCCTACTCCTGCACCTATTTTCTATGTTTCTATGTTTCTATGAGGTTGCAAGTATGATAAAATACGTTTATGTAAATAAGGCAATGAAGGACAGGAAATGTTACTTTAGAAAACGTGTGATTTTCTCAGTTGGACAGATATATAGAGTGTACAGCTGTCCTCTTTTGGAAAATGGAGGGGATGTTATGATATGTGTAATATGCCTTTGGGGACTTAATAAGTCCACGCATGCGCTGAGGTTTCAGGCATGCGTAGTTTTAGTTATTGGAAAATCTTCTCCTTGAACAGGTCTATTATGCCGCTGTGCATCATTGTTATTAAGTGTGGGGCGTCGCATTTCGTGAATAACATAAGCAGTAATTGCAATAAATACAAAGATCTTTTTCAAGGCTGCCACAATCTCCTCTCTTGCCTCACTCAACAACCTGCCATCGATCCCTTCAGGTCTTGTGGATTTAGCCACCATAATGCTCTTCAATACCCCCAACACCTCCTCCTACTTATTCTCAACCTGCTGTTCCATATTAACGTTCTCCATACTGATCTCAGTCTTCTTGAAGTCATAATTCGTGCTGAAGACAGATGCAAAACCTTCTTCTATGACTTGCCAACATCCTCTGATTCCAATCACAAATGTCTTCGAAAACCATTGAGCAGTCCTACCTTCACTTATGTTATTAATATCCGCATAAAACGTCTTCTGATTTTTGTTTAAATCTCACTGTCCAAAGCCACTGGCCCATTTTAGCTCTCCTAATTTCCAGCTTGAATTATTTCCACCTTATTTTGTTATCCTGAAATGTCCAAAATATTGTCTGACTTCATCTTGCATGCACTGCGTTTACCTTTTTGACTTAATTAACCTCTTTAATCACCCAAGGTTCCCAAAATTTACCATTCCCATCCGTACCGCTTACGGGAACATGACAGTCATGAAACGTATTCAATTGTCCTTTAAACTACACCAACAAGTCAGTTGTGGACAAAACCAATAACAACTGCTCCGAATAGTATTTGAAGATGAGAGGTCATGTTGCAGTCATCTTAGACGTTCGTGTGGGTACATTTAGAACAGGCACGTGCCGTGAGTAATCAGGCAGGGTCGGCAGTGGCTTTTAAAATTCTTGAAAACCGCGCATGCGCAGGTTATTCTCTCCCCGGTGAGCTGTGTCGGCTTTTTTTTTTAATCTTGTAACTGCGCACGCGCACATTGTTCCCTCCCAGGTGAGCTGTCGGTCGGCATTTTTTTATCTTGAAAACCGCGCATGTGCAAATTGTTCCCTCGCTGGTGTACTGTCATTCGGCTATTTTAAATCGTGGAAACCGCGCATGCGCTGATTGTTCTCTCGACTTTTATGATGTATTTGCTTTCAATGGGTCATATCTCTTATTAAATTATTTACAAACATATGGCTCCAAAAAATGTACTTACCATATTATTTGTGCACAAAATCCATTCTTCACTCTTTGTTTGCAGCAAAAATATCCATAAGGTTGCTTCGTGAAACTCTTCAGGTAACCACCAAAGATTATAGAGGTAAATCCACCCTTGAAAATCCCGCTAAGAAACTTGCGCATGCGCATGTGCAGTAGGTTGGTGCGCATGCGCAGTACGCAACGCAGCAAACGCACGCAGTTCACAGTGTAAAGGCAGAGTTTCAGCTGCCTTTACGGAACGTTCCCACTGATGGCTTGAAGCAGCGTCGACGGCACGTGAGTAGCACATACTTCCGCGTTTAGAACGTACTGATGATGAAAGGCACGGGAGAATTATGCCTCCCTTAGAGATTGATCTCTTAGGGAGGTATAATTTTCCCGTACCTTTACTATATATGCCATTTTATGTATGTTTTATATATATTTTATATGTATTATATTTATATATAAAATAATCACAATTTTAATCACAGGTCACGAGGCGCCTTGGGTACAGGGATAGATTGACCAAGCTGAGACTCTATTCTTCGAAGCCCAGTAGGATCAGTGGTGATCCGTATAGAGGTGTACACATTCTTGAAAGCTATCGATTGGTTAGAAGCACAAATTCTCTTGCCCAGAGTAGGGGAATCCAGAACCAGATGACATAGGTTTACATAGGTTTAACGTGAGAGGGGAAGGATTTACTTCGAACATAAAGGGTATCCTTTTCACAAAAAATTGTGGTGGGTTTACAGACCAAGCTGTCAGAGAAGGTTGTTGAGGCGGCAACTATCGCAACGTTTATGAAACATTTAGACAGGTACACGAATAGGACACGTATAGGGCGATATAGGCCACATGCATGCAATTGAGTCTGGTGTAGATAGGACATGTTGGCCGGTGTGTGGGCAAGTTGGGCATATTATCTGTTTCAACTTTGTATGGCCATGAACACCACAACCTCCCCCCTCCCCTCACTACGTTTTCCCACTCCAAGGCTGTTTGGAGTCTGTAGTCTGGGCAATGTTCAGGGATTCGGCAACGGACCTGAACGAATACGCCACTGTCTTACAGACTTCATAAATAAACGTGTGGAGGACTGCTTCTCTCCAAATCCTTCCGAGTGTTTCCCAATCAGAAACCTTGGATGTGTTTGTGATCCGCACTCTCCGGAAGACCAGACACCGGGCATGCATTTCTGATGATACAGTGGTCTACAAGAAGTCCGGATACGACCTTGGTAAGGCTATCAAAAAGGCCAAAAGGGACTTCTGCTCCAAGCTCGAGGACGGGACAGATGATCGGCAGCAGTGGCTGGGCCTGAATGCAATCACTCCCTACAAGGCGAAATCAGGAGGTAGCTCGAATGTCGGCGTGGCATCTCTCCCTGGCGAGCTCAATGAGTTTCATGCACGCTTTGATAGGGAAAACACTGATGTGCCTTCTCGAGCCCCCATTCGCTGTGATGGTGTTTCAGTCTCAGTCACAGTCCGACGTCAGAAAATCTTTCAGAGGCGTAAACCCTCGAAAAGCGCCTCGACCTGATGGTATACCCGGTTGTGTTCTAAAAACATGTGCGGACCAAGTGGCTGGAGTTTTACGGGCATTTTCAACCTCTCACTTCGGCGGACTGAGGTTCCCACCTGCCTCAAAAGGGCATCACTTATACCGGTGCCAATGAAGAGCAATGTGACATGCCTCAACGACTATCGACCAATGGCATTAACGGCGGTGGTGATGAAGTGCTTTGAGAGGTTGATCGTGGCGCAAATCAACTCCTAACTCGACAAAAACATGGACCCACTGCAGTTTGCTTACTGCCACAACAGATCAACGGTGGATGCGATCTCGCTTGCTCTCCACTCCGCACTGGACCACTTGGACAACAAAAACTCATATGCCAGGCTGTTATTCATTGATTACTGCTCGGCATTTAATACAATCATCCCCTCCAAGCTGGTTACCAAACTCGCAGAACAGGGTCTCTGCACATCTCTCTGCAATTGGATCCTCGACTTCCTCATGCACAGACCACGTACTGTTCGAATTGGTGGAAAGGTGTCAGCCTCGATAACAATCAGCACGGGAGAAACTCAAAGGTGCGTGCTCAGCCCCCTGCTGTACTAAATCTATACTGAAGGCTGCATAGCTGGTCATAGTGCGAACTCCATCATCAAGTTTGCTGACGACACCACTATTGTGGGACGCATCACTGATGGAGACGAGTCAGAGGATAGAAGAGAGATCGACCGACTGACCAAATGGTGCCAGCACAATAACCTGGCCCTCAACACCATCAAAACAAAGGAACTGACTGTGGACGTTGGAAGTAGGATGGGGACCCAAAGTCCCGTTAATATCAACCGGTCGATGGTGGAAAAGGTCAAGAGCTTCAAATTCCTGGGCGTGCACATTTCTGAAGATCTCTCCTGGTCCGAGAACTCTGATGCATTTATAAAGAAAGCACATCAGCGCCTCGACTTCCTGAGAAGATTACGCTAAGTCGGTATTTCAAGGCGGACTCTCTAACTTCTGCAGATGCACAGTAGAGAGCATGCTGACCGGTTGCATCGTGGCTTGGTTTGGCAACATGCGCGCCCAGGAGCGGAAAATACGACAAAAGTCGTAAACACTACCCAGTCCATCATCGGCTCTGACCTCCCTACCATCGAGGGGATCTACCGCAGTCGCTGCCTCAAAAAGGCTGGCAGCATCATCAAGGAACCACAGCATCCTGGCCACACCTTCAGGTAGAAGGTACATGAGTCTGAACACTGCAACGTCCAGGTTCAGAAACAGCCTCTTCCTCACAGCCATCAAGCTATTAGACTCATCAAACACAACTCTGAACGTTAATAGCCCATTATCTGTTTATTTGCACTTTATCTGTTTTATTAATTCATGTGTGTATATATTTATATAATGATATATGGACACACTGGACTGTTCTGTATTCATGCCTGCCATATTCTGTTATGCTGCAGCAAAGCAAGAATCTCGTTGTCCTTTTTAGGACACATTACAATAAACTCTTTTGAATCTTGAATCTTGAATTTGACATGTTCTTTGTGTTGTATGTGAAGGAGGTGTCATGCGCCTTCGTGCCCATGCCATCACATAATTATGTACAACCTCAAAGGTTTATCTGCTCTCGGCAAAAATTTCACTCTCTTCAGGGCCTCCGTCAAGGCTATTAATTCTGCACCATGCGCTGATCTTGTACCATGAATCTCCCCTTTCAACACGTTTCTTTCTGTATCTATCACCACCTATGCTGTTCGAGGGGTACCATTATAATATCTCCTTGTTTCATCCAGATAAGATTTTTGTACATCTGACCCCTCCAAAGGTACTTATACAATCTTTCCATTTTCTTCCATTGCTATGTCTTCTGATAATTCATGCTCCTTTTCTTCCTTCACAATCCGTGTCGCTGGATTTAACACATTGTCTTTGTGTGTATGTATGTGCTTGTCCACTGACAATAATATACTGTTTCGTTTCACTCGTCGATTATCTGATAGTGATTTTATATTTCCGTCCTCTAAACGTTGCACTACTTCCCAACAATGTGATAGGCTCTGAAACGTCAACTAACCATGTTGCACAGTCAAATGCTTGAGCACATCGTTGCAGCCCAGATAACAATGGGCTTTGCTTAAATGAATAGTATGCTACAGGCCGCATACTGTCACCATGTTCTGTGTGACTACAGCTACGTACTACCCTCTTTCATAATCACAGTGCGGGTGAAACGGCTTTAAATCTGGGATTCCCAATACTGGGGAGGAGGTCAGGGCACCCTTGATATTTGCCAATGTTCAGATTTATCGGAACAGATTGGGCATGCTACATTGCTTCCCGATGCCCATTGATCAGAACTTTTAACAAGCCAACGTTAGATGGACTCACCGCTAATCCACCAGATATTCCAATATTCCATCCTCCAGGGCACATTGTATACGAGGATGTTCCCAGGACTAGAAGGTCTGAGTTATCGGGATAGGTTGAGTAGGCTGGAACTCTATTCCGTGGATCGCAAGAGGAAGAGGGGTGATCTTATAGAGGTGTATAAGACCGTTAGATAAATAGATCGGGTAGATGTCCAGAGCCTCCTGCCCAGAAAAGGCGAATGGAAGATCAGAGGACAGGGTTTACGGTGTTGAGGACAATATTCAGTAGGAATCTGAGGGGTAACATTTTCACACAGATAGTGGTGGGTGCATGGAACAAGCTGCCAGGGAGCAACCATTAAGGAACAATTGGATCGATGAATGAATAGGGTAGAGTTGCAGGGCTATGGCCCACACGCGGGAAGGTGGGACTAGTGTAGGTGGGACATTGGTCGTGTTGGAAAGTTGGGCCGAAGGGCTTATTTCTGTGCTGTATAACTCAATGGCTCTGTGACTTAGACCCCAATCGTATCATCCGCCCAAAATGCCTCTTTAAAACATGCCCGATTTGTTAGCTGATGGATGGACCGGCGTGTCAGGCACAACGGCAGCCAGGCCGGGGACCATGCGTAATCCAGCACCGTGGGCAGATGTGTGTAGTGGAGAGGCAAACAAGAGTCAGCTCTGTCAGGCGGAGAGGCAGATGTTTATGGAAAATATGCAGACGTCTATGGCGGATCGGTTGACGTGCATGGCGAAGAAACATACGTGTCCAGAAGAGGGGGTTACGTGTCTGACTTGAGGGAAGGAGCGGCTCGTTGTAGGGAAGACGGGTTTGCCGGAGGGGAGGACATTCCATGCGGGGGGGACGTGTCTGGTGGACGGAAAACAGGGAAAACAGGGAAACAGTGCCGCAAGGCTCGGTGTTGGGGCCGCAACTGTTTACCATATATATTAATGATTTGGAAGAGGGAAATAGCAGCAAAACTAGAACATTTGCGGATGACACAAAGCTGGGTGGCAGTGTGAACGGTGAAGAGGATGTTAGGAGGTTCCAGGGTGACCTGGACAGGTTGAGTGAGTGGGCAGATGCGCGGCAGATGCAGTATAATATAGATAAATGTGAGGTTATCCACTATGGCAGCAACCACAAGGGGGCAAATTATTATCTCATTTGGGTTGGGAAGGGTAAGGGAGAGGTGCAGCGAGACCTGGACGTCCTGGTACACCGGTCACTGAAAGGTGGCTTGCAGGCAGTGAAGAAAGATAATGAAGAAAGGAAAGGTTGGCCTTCATAACAAGTGGATTTCAGTACAGGAGTAAAGAGGTTCTTCTGCGGGTGTATAGGGCTCTGGTGTGACCACATCTGGAATATTCTGTACAGTGTTGGTCTGCTAATTTGAGGAAATACATCCTTGTGATTGAGGCAGTGCAGCGTACGTTGACGAGATTGATCCCTGGGATGGTGGGACTATCATGTGAGGAAAGATTTAAAAGACTAGGCTGGTATTCACTTGAGTTTAGAAGGATGAGGGAGGATTTTTTGAAACATATACAATTATAAAAGGACAGGACAAGCTAGATGCAGGAAAAATGTTCCCAAGGTTGGGAGAGTCCAGAACCAGGGACCACAGTCTTAGAATAAAGGGGAGGTCATTTAAGACGGAGGTGAGGAAAAACATTTTTACCCAGAGAGTTTTTACTCTGCCATCTGCAGTCTCCATCCTGGACACCGCTCGACTCGCTATCCCCATCCGCATCACTCCGTGACAGAAGCCACATTCAGTGCAGGGGATCACATCTAGTGACGAGACGGTGTTTCAGACTATATCGGGACAGGGTGTCATGGGGATGGGGTAACATTATAGATGGGTGCAAGTTTGTGATTGGCAATTTGGCTACTGCTGAGTCCTGCAAGTTGATCGGAGTTTGTGAGCACATGGTCCCATGTCCTGGTATGTGGAATGCCCTTAGTTGATTTGGATTACACAGGTTCCGTTATTATGTAACGGAAGTGTGGATTACACATGGTGCTGCACTGGAGGTGCAGTTTACAGAAGTCACCAGAACCAAGGGCTGGAATTTGAATTACACAGTGTCCCAGGTGCTGGAATGGGTACCGGATTGCACATGGTCCTGGACCTGGGATGCTGGTTCCACAAGGACACGGGTCCGTGGATTGTTGTGTGGGTTACCATGGTCCCGGGTGCTAGACCGAGCGTGTGGATAATACAGGGTCGCCGGTGCTGGAACACACGTATGGATTATAAATAATCCTGGACCCGCGTTCCTGATTACACTACCACACAGGTGCTGTGACGCGGGTGTGGATTGCATTGGGTCTCACCCGAACCCTGCACATTACATCGATTTCGAAAATTGGGGGCTAGAGATTAATCAGCGTCCTGGTTGCTGGGACCATGGTTGAGATCACACATAGGTCCACGCCAGCCTGTAATGATTGCACCGTGTCCTAGGATGAGGTGTGTCAGTACCCACATTCGTGCACTACCCAGTTTCTCGCACTCTGGTGTGGGATAATACAATGTCATGTGACTGAGATGCTAGATTAAAATCAGCGTCTGGCTCAGTGGTGCGTATTCCACAGGGTCCTGCGACAAATTATATTGATTGCATATGGTAATGCAACACACAGTGTTCTGGGACCTGGGATGAGGGCGTGGATTACACATATATCTTGGACACCGTGTGTGGGTTAAAATAAAACCTGTACTAAAGAGTGTCCGCATCCTGTCATAGATGTATGGATTAAACTGGGTCGTGTCCCAAACCGGAGAATGGCAATGTCTATTACGCCGGGTCAGGATCCTGAGTCATACGATTACACGCGTGTCACTGAATGCACATCATTCTCAATCGCAAAACGAGTTTTTAGATTGCACATGGTCCTGGGCTCGGGTGCGTTCATTAAAGTTTCCGGATACGGCATGCAGATGGGACGAGGAGGTGCGGACCAGACGGAGATCAGGGCTGAAGATTTATGCCCCTGTCCAACTTAGTAAAACTGAACGGAAACCTCAGGTGACCTTGCGTGCCATCCAAAGTTTCCATGAGTCTCCATATGTTTTGGTCACTCGCCTAGAAAGCCTCGACCGAAGCGTAAGCTGCATCTACTGACCAAAGATGCTACAGGATCTTTGCTACCGACCGCAGACACACACACACAAACATATCGCGAATGTGGGGGCCAGAGACAGCGGAGGAGCGTTCTCTGCGTGTTGAAGAGGAAGGTTAACGGCGGACACAGAGCACGGTAATCCTTTAGAGATCGCGGGAGGGGGAGAGATGAGAGAAGGGGAGAGAGAAGGGGAGAGAGAAGGGGAGAAGGGGAGAGAAATGGAGAGAGAAGTGGAGAGAGAACGGGAGAGAGAAGGGGAGGGGAGAGAAGGGGGGGGAAGGGGAGAGAAATGGAGGGAGAAGTTGAGAGAGAAGGGGAGAGAGAAGGGGAGGGGAGAGAAGGGGGAGAAGGGGAGAGAAGGGGAGAGAAGGGGAGATAAAGGGAAGAAGGAGTGGGGACAGTTTTAAGAAGTTTGATAAAGTTAGCGGGCATTTTACCTTCCGGCGGATCTTCGAGGTCCTGAAAACTCAAATGAGCCTATCAAAATGGCCGGTCAGCGAATGAGATTGCCTTCGACTAGCTGTAAGTAAATAAACATCCCAACACTAACTTCGAACAAATGGCTGCCTATTTTTTGTCGAGGCCGGTTTTGATTTTGTTGATATAATCAAAGGAATATAGGAGAAGCCTCGACCACGGGGACCTACTCTCGGCTATTAGGGAGAGTGACCAAAACCTCCGGGAATCTCATGGAAACCTTGGGTGGGGCGCAAGGTTACCAGAGATTTCCATTCAGATTTCCTAAGTGGCACAGGGGCATTAGGGATTGTATAGGGCTGTTGTACCGCGTCGGCGTGTGTGGATCACACGGGATTCTTGGACGGACGTCGGTTGTGGATTACACAGCGTCCTGTACGGATGATATAGGGGTTGGAGGAATGTGGAATACATAGGATTACGAGCTAGGATTGTAAATGAAAGAGGATCCTTCGAATGTGATAGTGATTAATTTGCGTTCTAGGATTAGTGGTTTCGTTCTCAACTGGCCGAGAAGGGGAAGATATGTGGCCGCTATTCATTCCTCACCGGACTGATCGGATGCGAGAGAATTACATTGATTTGGAGTGGTTTGGCTGTGTGTGGGACGACCTTCGGCCGCTTTCCCGTGCTATGTATGCACATGTAGCCACCCCAACTCAGACAGAAGTGGGTCTAATCCAAACTGGATGCAGCACCCAATTCGCCCTTGCGGGATCCTTCTTGCAGGTGCATTGGGTTCACTACTGCCCCGTGAAGCCGAGATGCTTTGCCCCATGTCCCCTTGTAAAAATGTACCTTATTGCTCACGGTCCATTGTAAAATCAATGTAGCTAGTTAGATGTTCCTACCACACGTTTCATACTTTAATGTTCATTAATAAACCACATACCGATGCCACGATTTGCGTGACTGCGACGTAATGCGAATGGAGGGAAAATGCAAGATCAGATAGAATAGGAGCAGTCGACCCTACCCTTCACTCGATATGGTCTTTGTACTTCTATGTTGTCATCAGCTATTTTTCTTGACATTTCGCTTTATTACTCAGCCATCATCTGAAAAATATTCCATCAAAGTAACGGAAGCAACCTTAATGCCAGCATTTATTTCGAGAGCTGCACGGCATTTTTAAGAGTGAGTTGGAGCAGACGGAAGTTGTTGTGCAATTTGGCACGAATGCTACAGGTCGGGAGAGGAAGGTAGTTCTGCATCATGAATGTACGGAATTAGGTAGAAGACTGAAAAGCAGTAGCTGCAGGGCCGTGATCTCAGGATTGCTTCCAGTACCGCGTGCAAGTGAAGGTAAGAATAAGAAGATAGGGGAAATGAATGTGCGGCTGGGGAGTCGGTGCAGAGGACAGGGATTCAGATTTCTGGATAATTGGCATCACGCCTGGAGCAGGGCTGACCTACACTGTAGGGGGACCACATACTAGCGGGAAGGTTTGCGGAAGCTACATGGGAGGGTTTAAACTAGATTGGCAGCGGATGGGATCTCGTGCAGGACAGAGGCACGTGGGAGGCTAGAAGTTGATAAAGAGGATGAGGTGGGGAAGGTTAGTGGACAGAAAATGTATTTTAATTCAAGGGGCCTGACGGATAAGGCAGATGAACTTAGGGCATGGGTAGGTACGAACAACTGGGACGTTGCAGCCATGACTGAATCCTGGTTAAGGGGTGGGCATGGCTGGCAGCTAAATCTTCCGAGGTATAGGACTTTCAGGAGAGACAAGGTGATGGAAAAAGAGGGCGGCGGTTGCAATGTTTGTTAAGGTGGATGTCACAGCTGTGTTGAGATGTGATATTACGGACGGTTCGTCTAGTGAGGCCAAATGGGTGGAACTGAGGAAAAATAAAGCGATGATAAATTTGGTGGGGATGTGCTTCAGAACCCCAGAGTTGGAGACCCAGCCAAGACCAGCGTGGGAGACTCTGCCAAGCCCAGTCCCAGTCGTTCGTACCTACCCATGATAGGTGTTGTGGGGAGGGGGTGGGAGGTGGGGAGGTGTGGGGGTGATGGCTGTGTGAACGGCGGGAGTTGTGGGGGGAGAGGGGTGTGTGGGCGGGGGTTGGGTGATATCGGAGAATAGAGGTGGGAAAAGCCATGGTGCGGAGGGTGGATCAAGGGCGAGGCGGTGGAGCCAGCGAGGTGCGTTGGGGACTCAGAGCGGGCGCTGGTCGTTCTCCTTAGCCGGGATCAGAGTATCCGCTTTCTGTTTTGTGACATCGGCGACATCTCCGACTCCGGGCTGGGCTAGACCCCCGACTCTGGGCTGGGCTGGGTCTCCGACACTGGGTTCGGCTGGGTCCCCGACTCTAGGTTGGGCTGGGTCCGCGACTCTGGGCTTGGCAGAGTCTCCCACGCTGATCTTGGCTGGGTCTCTAACGCTGGGCTGCTTGCGGCTGGGAAGCATTGGGCTGGGATGCTTGGGGCTGGGCTGCTTGTGGCTTGGCTACTTGAGGCTGGGGTGTTTCTGATCCCATCGAAAATGGTGTCCGGTTGGAAACCTCTGCTGTAACGGACCTGTGAATGTCCGGACATTTTACGGACATTTTGGTGTCCGGACATTTTTTACGGACATTTTCAACCTGTCACTTCTGAGGTCTGAGGTTCCGACCTGCTTCAAAAGGGCATCAATAATACCGGTGCCCAAGAAGCGCAAGGTGACGTGCCTCAATGACTATCGACCTGTGGCACTAACGCCTGTGGTGATGGTGCTTCGAGAGGTTGATCATGGCGCAAATCACCCCCTACCTCGACAAAAACCTGGACCCACTGCAGTTCGCTTACCGCCACAACAGATCAACGGTGGACGCGATCTCGCTGGCCCTCCACTCCGCTCTGGACCACTTGGACAACAAAAACTCATATGTCAGGCTGCTATTTATTGACTACTGCTCGGCATTTAACACAATCATCCCCTCCAAGCTGGTTACCAAACTCGCAGAACTGGGTCTTTGCGCATCCCTCTGCAATTGGATCCTGATCCACAGACCCCAGTCTGTTCGTATTGGTGGAAATGTGTCAGACTCGATAACAATCAGCACGGGAGCACCTCGGGGCTGCGTGCTCAGCCCCCTGCTGTATACTCATGACTGCGTAGCCGGTCATTGCGCGAACTCCATCATCAAGTTCGCTGATGACACAACTGTTGTGGGACATATCACTGATGGGGATGAGTCCGAGTATAGAAGAGAGATCGAGCGACTGTCCATATGGTGCCAGCATAGCCACCTGGCCCTCAACACCGGCAAAACCAAGGAACTGATTGTGGACTTTGGAAGGAGTAGGATGGGGACCCACAGTCCTGTTTATATCAACGGGTCGATGGTTGAAAGGGTCAAGAGCTTCAAATTCCTGGGCGTGCACATCTGTGAAGATCTTTCCTGGTCCGAGAACACAGATACAATTATCAAGAAAGCTCATCAGCGCCTCCACTTCCTGAGAAGATTACGGAGAGTTGGTCTGTCAAGGGGGTCTCTCTCTAACTTCTACAGGTGTACAGTAGAGAGCTTGCTGAATGGTTGCATCGTGGCTTGGTTCGGCAACTTGAGCGCTCTGGAGAGTAAAAGACTCCAAAAAGTAGTAAACACTGCCCAGTCCATCATCGGCTCTGAACTTCCTTCCATCGAGGGGATTTATCACAGTCGCTGCGTCAAAAAGGCTGGCAGCATCATCAAGGACCCACACCACCCTAGCCACACACTCATCTCCCTGCTACCTTCGGGTAGTAGGTACAGGAGCCTGACGACTGCAACAACCCGGTTTAGGAATAGCTACTTCCCCACAGCCATCAGGCTATTAAACCTGGCTCGGAACTGAACATTAATATCCCTCCATCTGTTATTTGCACTTTATTAATTTATTAAGTCATGGGTGTATTTATGTATAGAATTGTAGTCAATGCCTTTTATGTTCCGTTGTGCTATGCAAAGAACGATTTTCATAGTCCTGTCAGGGACACATGACAATAAACTCTTTTGACTTTTGACTTTTGACTTTGACTTTGACTTTGAAGACGCTGTGGCGCAGGAAGCGGTGGACCGTCCTGGTGAGTGGCAGGGGAAGAGACAAATCCGCGTGGCGCTGAACGGCAGATGTCGATAGCGCGTTTTTTTTAGGTTTTTAAACCTCGCTAACGTTTACGACATTTAACCGATCGGAACGAAATTGTGTGCACTCACAGCACATGAGAACGCTGAGTGAACTGGCGAAAAATCGTGGTGCTATCTCGAACGATTTTTGCGCAAGTAGAATGCGCGCACATGCCAAAGATAACAATATCAGAGTTTTTGGTATGTAGAGATAGAACAAAAATAGACAGACAGATAGACAGATAGATAGATAGATAGATAGATAGATAGATAGACAGACAGACAGACAGACAGACAGACAGACAGACAGACAGACAGACAGACAGACAGACAGACAGACAGACAGACAGACAGACAGACAGATGATAGATAGATAGATAGATAGATAGATAGATAGATAGATAGATAGATAGATAGATAGATAGATAGATAGATAGATAGATAGATAGATAGATAGATAGATAGATAGATAGATAGATAGAGAGATAGATAGATAGATAGATAGATAGATAGATAGATAGATAGATAGATAGACAGATAGACAGATAGACAGATAGACAGATAGACAGATAGACAGATAGATAGATCGATAGATCGATAGATCGATAGATCGATAGATAGATAGATAGATAGATAGATAGATAGATAGATAGATAGATAGATAGATAGATAGATAGATAGATAGATAGATAGATAGATAGATAGATAGATAGATAGATAGATAGATAGATAGATAGATAGATAGATAGATAGATAGATAGATAGATAGATCTTCAAGGAACCATGCGTCTGCACTACTAGATCCCTCTTCTCGACAACAATCCCCAGAGCCCCACAATTCACTGTGTAGGTCGTGCCCATGTTAGCCTTCCCAAAACCCAACATCTCACATTTCTATGTATTACATTCCATCAAACATTCCTATGCCCATCTCATAAATCGATCAAGATACTCTTGCCATTTTTCACAACCGTCTTCACCATCAGAAAAATCACCCATGTATTTATCATCAGCTATCTTACCATGTACGTTATCATCCAATTCCTTAATGTAGATGACAAACAGTAATGGGCTGAGCACCGAACCCAGAGGCACACCATCAGTCAGAGGCCACCAGCCCGATAAGAAACATTCCACCATCGACCTCTGCTTCCCTCCGTGAAACCAATTAGCTATACATTCAGCTTTCTCTCTGTGGATCACATGCGGCATATTATAAAACACATTTTTTGTAGATCCTCCATTTCAAATTTAACAAAAAAGTAATAGAGAAAGAGCGAGTAAGAAAGAAAATGAAATAAATAGTGAATGGAAGAGATGGGGAAAAAAGGGAACATTACGTGTTCATATACCTGCTTCATTTCTCACTACACCCGTCCGTGAATCGGTTTAATTCCAGAATTGCGTGGCAGCATACTATACTTGCAATGAATCAATAAAAGAAGACCATATCTTTAAAAATTGCTCTGATTTTCCTGCTAAGACGAGTCTCATATCTTCAAGATGTTGCGTCTCAGACATGCTTGTAATGGACATTTTGAGAGATAGGATAGAAGCCTTTTTCCAAAACGTAAGTACAAGTATAAGTTTTTATCAGTGCATAATTAAGGAAACGTCTTTAAAATATTGATAGCTCCGCGCAGACGCCTGTTATTCCAAAAATAATCAATTCTATGTGGAGGTTTTGAGAAGATTTTTGAGAAGATTTCAAAGATTCCTTTCCAAAATTTGTGAAGTTTTATACGAGGCAAAGGAGTTGCTTCTTAAGATAAGCATTTGTCGCAGATGGAAGATACATTTGGAAAACATTTGTTTATTTTTAGTTTTTGAGTAATATAGTCTGTGTAGTATTTTAAATTGGATTAGAATAAGTCTTACATTAATAGAACAATTATATACATATAAAATATATTATTCCCATCAGTCTTTGGGAGTTTTTGAGCTTCAGTCCTGTTCCCACTCTCTTCTAATTACATCTGACGATTAAGTTTCTAAATTTTCTAAATTTAAAAGGATATTATACAAGTATGATATTAAGCTATTTGACTCTGCGTTTCTATTCATACCTTCATGTAATCGATCTGGCAATAGAGTTGGGTAATCGCGGTTATATGTTTTCAAATAATCTCTAATTTGCAGATATCTAAAAAATTGATTACCTTTCAGACAGTATTTAGACTGTAATTTATGGAATGATAAGAGGTTTCACTTTTCGGACAAATCTCCAAGCTTTTTAATTCCTAATCTTTCCCAATGAGTAAACGGTTTATCTATAATAGATGGTTTGCACGACGGGTTACTAGCTATTGGGGAGAGAAGAGATAGATTTCTTAGTTTAAGAATACATTTTACTTGCCTCCAAATTCGTAAAGTACTATGAATAATCGAGTTTTTCTTGTATATTGTGTTCTTGAACTATATTAGGGATAGAAGGATCGCGCCTATATTAAAAGGCAAGCAATTTTTTCTCTCCATTACCAACAAATCGACCTGTTCACATGAATTATCCGGCCGTGAATATTTTTAATATTCGCCGCCCAATAATTGTACATTAAATTGGGGAGCGCCAATCCACCAATTTATTTGGGTTTACATAGATGTATTTTGTTAATTCTATGTGATTGATAATCCCAAATAAAATTTGTAGTCTGGGAGTCAAGTTTCTTTTTCAAATGTAGGTAGATATATTGGTATTGATTGAAATAAATAGAGAATTTGTGAGAGAAAAATCATTTTTATGGCATTTATTCTGCCTATTAGAGACATCGGAAGTGTTTTCCAGAATTGAATCTGAGCGTTTAATTTAGTAACTAAAGGCAGGAAATTTGCACTGAATAAAGGGTTATATTTTCTGGTTACTTGAATGCCCAGGTATTTAAATATTTCTGTAGTAGTTCTAAAAGGAAATTTTAACTGTGTCGACTGTTGGGGTTTTTTCACCATGATTTCATTTTTATTCCAGTTTATCCTATATCCCGAGAAAGAGCCGAATTCCTCTATTAGACATAATATATTTGGGATACTAACTTGCGTTTTTTTTTAATGTAGAATAATACGTTATCGTTATATAATGATATTTTATTATTGGAATGTTTAGTATTATAAGCGTGAATATTCGGATGCGTTCATATACTTTCCGCTAATGGCTCTGTCGCAAGGGAAACTAGCAGGGGCGATAATGCACAACCCTGTCTTTTGCCCCTGGAGAAGTGACATTTCGGATAAAGTATGTGGTTGGTCAATATTCTAGCAGACGGCCTGCCATATAGTTATTTTATCCATGGAATAAAGTTCTCTCCTGTCTGAGATTTTTGCAGTACTGTGACGAGGTATTTCCATGCTACTGGGTCGAATGCTTTTTCTGCATCTAATGAAATAATTGATACGCCTTCTTCAATTTTGTGCGAATTAATTATATTAAAAAGACGTCTTAGATTATTAAATTAATGTCTCATGGGTATAACCCCCGTTTGATCCGCAGGTATTAATTTACCAACGTATTTACTTAATCTTCTTGCCAGAGTTTTCGCAAAATATTTTCTGATCTGTAATAATGCCATTGCTCTGTATGTAACGGGGCCTTCAGGATCTTTTCCTCTTTTGGGTATGAGTGTGATGGTTGATTCCGCTAGTGTTTCTGGTAGTGTCTGTTCTTTAAATGCATATGTATAAAGGTTGTGTAAACGTGGTGAAATTACCTCGTGAAATATTTTATAAAATTCATTACTGAGTCCATCAGTGAGTGTATTGTCTGTTCTATTCATTTGATTGAAACCTGTGCTCCCAATTCCTCTTGTTCCAACGGATTAAGTACTGGGAGATTACAGTTGTCCAGAAAGTTTATAATTTTGTTGCTGTCTGCTGATCTTTTGAATGTATTCTAAGCACATTTTTGAAAGCATTTTGAAAGCACCTTTATGACACAACGCAGAACCTTCAACCAACTGCGTTGGAAACCTATCATGACAACATTATAATTAATTGCATGTAATATCCTCGATGAGCTAAACATATTACACATGCACAATGAGTAAAACTAGTTTTTTCCTAAGTGTTTGCCCAATGGCCTGCCGTTAACGTGATTCTGGATGGTACCAATTAGGTCAGTGGACGTTCCGTGTTGTATAAGTACACGTTGATCTGGTGCATGTCGCTATTTGGAACGCTTCGTTCGATTAATCGCTGCTTCAGGTAGAAAGTGGACTATCCGGCGATTTTCCACGTTGCAAGAAATTACTCTCCTGTATTGCAGCGATCGGCATTCCTGGCAATGTATTAGAACTGACTCAACGATTGTTTCAAGGAACAGTTAGGTAGGGTGGCCCAGCGACAGAGTTGTTGTCTTCCAGCTCTTTTAGCACTTTCAGCGCCAGATACCCAGGTTCGATCCTGACTGTGGGTGCTCTCTGTACGGCATTTGTACGTTCTCCTCGTGACCTGCGTGGTTTTCCCCAAGACATTCTGTTTCACCCCACACTGCAAAGACGTACAGGGTTGTAGCCTTATTGGCTTGGTGAATATGTAAAACATGTCCCTGATGTGTGATGGATAGTGCTAACGTGCGGGGATCGCTGGTCGGTGCGGACTCGTTGGGCATGTTTCAGCGCTGTAACTCTAAACAAAACTAAACTGAACTTACACTTGGTTCGCCTACGCCTATTTGTTCTGATGGTTGCGAAGCATTTTATTTCGCCTTTCATTCACATAGTGACCATTCTGAACTGCACCTTTGTCAGAGTGCGGCGGCACACAAACCAAATGCCAGCTCTTCAAAATCCGCTTGATTAGCTTACAACCGGATTGATTCCTTTATCCATTATTAGGCATCTAAACCACATCCACACCCTCCCCTACCACCCACTCACTTCTATGTTCTACCACCGGTCATCGCACCCAATTCTATCAAACACCCCCCCTTTCATCGACATTTCTTCCTCCGGCTTCACAATGCACATACTTTGACAGACCTCAGAACGTTTGGCTTTTGACATATGCGAATTTTAGTTTAGTTCAGTTCAGTTCAGATTAGTTTTGAGATAGAGCACGGAAACAGGCCCTCCGGCCCACGCATGCCGCCCATTGATCCCCACGCTGAAACAGTATCCTACACATATTAGGTACAATTTACACTTATACAAAATCAATTAACCAACAAACCTGTACGTTTTTGGAGTGTGTGGTGCAAACGGAGCACCCACACATTTCAAGGGGAGAAGGTACAAACTCCGTGCATACTGTATCCGTAGGCCGGATCAAATCCGGGTCCCTGGCAGCAACGCTACCACTGCGCTAACGCCCGCCCCATGTTGAACCATCTGCTCAACTTTATCCACCTATAATTCGCCAGGTTTTGCCTGTCGTTCCTTTTTTATAGTTTTGACCAACCACCACAACCTATCTGAAGAAGGGACCCGAGCCGTTGCTGACCCGCTGAGACTCCAGAACCTTGTACCTATCCATGTCCTCTAGAGATGTTGCCTAACCCGCAGAGAATCTCCAGCACTTTGTACCTATCCGTGTTTTCAGAGATACTGCTTGACCCACTGAGTTACCCCGGCACTTTGTATCTCTCAGTGTTCCCCAGAGATCTTGCTTGACACGCTGAGTTACAACAAACATTGTTCCGATCAATTGTCTGCAGTTATGCTGCCTGATCCGCTGCGTTACTCCCCCACATTGTACCTATCCGTGTACACAATAGATGTTGCTTGACACACTGACTTTATCCTGTACGTTGTGTTCGCTTTACATTATTAACAGCCAATCCATTTATCTGCTATTTGCGTAGCTCGTCTTTCGTATTTCGCTTCTTACAACGTAGACTCGACGTTTACTGCGACAAATGTCCTCCGTGCCAAACTCTCGCAGCGTGGCAGTCGCGAAGAGAACTATTCTGTTAATAGACAGAAAATGCTGAAAACTCAGCTGGAACGGCAACATCTCTGCAGAGAAGGAGTGGGTGACGTTTTGGACGTCTTTGGACCATTCTTCTCAACCTGGAACGTCACCCGTTCCTTCTCTCCCGAGATGATGCGTGTCCCGCTGAGTAAAACATAGCGAAGATGAGCTGGAATCCATTTGATTAGGGAACATTTAGAGCACAACATAGGGTAACTAAAAGCAATGCGGGGAGAACTTATGGACGAATGTAAGCTAGCCAAGAATATCAATGAGTATAGCAAATATTTATTTAGTTATGTGAAGAGGAAAATATTAGTTTATACAAATGTGGTTCCCTTGAAGACAAAACAGGTGAACGCATTATTGGGAACAAGGAAATGGCAAACGAGTTGAACAGGTAAATTGGTGCTGTCTTCACTAGGAACATACAAACAATCTTCCTATTGTACTAGGGGACAGAGGTTCTAGGGTGAAGGAGAAACTGAACGAAATTCACATTAGTCCAGAAATGTTTTAGGGTGGAACTTATGGGATAAAGGCTGACGAATCACTAGGGTACTCATGTAGGTTGCTCTAGAAATCGTGGACGCATTTGTGATCATATTCCAATGTTCTAAAGATTCTGGATCTGTTCCTCTGGATTGAATGGTAGGTAATGTTATCCCACTTTTTAAGAAAGTAGGGAGAGAGAAAAAGGAATTATGGGGCAGTTAGCTTCATATCGGTGGTGGGGAATATACTGGAGTCGATTATCAAAGGTAATAGCGGCGCACATGGACAGCAGTAAAAGGATCGGCCTATGTCAGCATGGATTTAAGAAAGCGAAATCCTGCTTGACATACCTTATGCAATTTGTTGAGAATGTAATGAAATGGATAAGAGCGTCAGTGGACGTAGTGTATTTGATATGGTCGCACACAGGAGATCAGTGGGCAAAATTGAGAACGTAGTATAGGGGGTAGGATATTGACATGGATAGAAAACTGGTTGGCAGATAGAAAACGAACATTATGAATTTACGGTTCCCTTTCATAATTTTAGGCAGTGAATAGTCAGGTGCCGCAAGATTCGGTGCAGGCACAGCTGCTATTTACAATATCTATTAATGATTTAAAGAGATATTAAACGTGACATTAGCAAATTCGCAGATGACACGAGGCTGTGAGGCAGTATGAACTGTGAAGAGGATGTTATGTTGATGAAGTATGACTTGGATAGGTTGGGTGAGTGGGCAGATGCATGACAGACACGGTGTAATGTGGATACATGTGAGGTTATTCACTTTCGTGCAAGGCCAAGAAGGCAGGTTATTATTTGAATGGTTTCAGATTAAGAAAAGGGGAAGTGCAACGAGACGTGGGTGTTCTTGTAGATCAATCACTGAAAGTAAGCATGCAGTTACAGCAGGCAGTGAAGAAAGCTAATGGCATTTTGGCCTTCATAACGACAGGATTTGTGTATAGAAGCAAAGTGGTCTTCTACAGTATTACAGGGCGCTGGTTTGACCACACCTGGAGTATGTGCAGTTTGGCTCTCCTAATTTCAGGAAGGACATTCTTGCTCTTGCGAACGTGCAACGTACATTCACGAAGAAAATCCCCGGGATGGTTGGACTGTCATATGAAGAAATAATGGAACGACTGTCTTTGTACACACTGGAACTTAGCAGGGTGATAGGGGATGTTCCAGAAATGTATAACATTATTTACCGATTTGATAAGCTAGATGCCGGAAAGGCGTTCCCGCTGTTGGGGGCGTCCAGAACCAGGGGCCACAGATTAACAATAAGGGGCAGGCCATTTACAGCTGAGATTATATAAATGTTTTCCCCCAGAGAGTTGTGAATGTGTGCAATTCTCGGCCTCTTAAGGTAGTGGAGGCCGATTCACTGGATGCATTCACAAGAGAGTTAGATAGATAGTATAATAATTGGGAAGAAATTAATATTAAAATTTTGGAAAGGCCCTATGTCCCCCACAATTAAAATGTGGATTATGGAAATGTCGGAGACCCTACACTTGGAAAGAATCAGATTTGCCCTAATGGACAAACAAGAAGCCTTCGTTAGAATATGGTCTTCTTTTATTGATTACTTAAAAAGGTAGATCGGTTCGGCAGGGAACCCTAACTGAAACTTGGACTCAGGATTAGATGAAAAGTTATATTTTATATTCCTTGATCTTATCTCCAATGACGTATTAATGGTAAATTATTCCATTATTTATGATTTCTTTTTTGACATATTTTATGTTTCTCTGTTTCTCTCTCTTAAAAAGAATTATTGGAGACAAAATGATTCATTTGAAAATATTATTAATGTACGATTGTTGCACACGAAATATTACTATCATAATATGTGTTTGCTAATGTACTGCTTACCTACTCTAATAAAAATATATATATTTAAAAAAAAGAGAGAGTTAGATAGAGGTCTTAGGGCTAACAGAATCAATGGATATAGAGAGAAGGCGGGAACGGGGATCTGATTGGGGATGATCAGCCATGATCACATAGAATATCGGTGCTGGCTCGAAGGGCCGAATGGCCTACACCTGTATCTATTTTCTATGGTTATATGTGTCTGTGTTTCACACTTTTCCTATCTTCGGTTTAAACTCGCATCTGCAGTTCCTTCCCACACAAAGTATTCTGTTACATCATTTTCAAACATTGCTTCATGTTACATTAATGGTTTATTTTATAAGGATATTTGAATTCGTATCTCAACAATCATTAGCACATATGAAGTCTATTTAATTTGCCTACGAAACATTAAAAACAGTGTATGAAAGTATTGCAGACGCTAGATTCAATCGAAAATAGAAACAAAATGCTGGAGTAACTTCGCTGGTGAGGCAGCATCTCTGGAGAGAAGGAATGGACGACGTTTCGGGTCGAGACCCTTCTTCAGCCTAATGTCAGGGGATTGGGCGGGACAAGATATAATGTAGATGGAGACAATAAGACTAGTGGGAGAACTGGGAAGAGGAAGGTCATGGGGAGAGAACGCAAAGGGTATCTGAAGTTGGATACGTAAATGTTCATACCGTTGTTGTGTAAACTACCCAAGCGAATCATGAGGTGCTGCTCATCCAATATGCGCTGCGCCTCATTTTGACTGAAAGATCTGATTGGGAATGGAAGGAGAAGGGGAAGTTGAAGTGCTGGGCCATCGGGGGATCGGGTAGGACAAGACGGAGTGAGCGGAGGTGTTCATATCTCGCCGAAACTCCCTGGTCAACTCTTCACTTCCCACCTAAACCACCCCGTCCTCATGTAATTTCGCCTGCAACCGCAGGAGATGCAACACCTGGCCCTTTACCTCCCCCCTCGACTCCATCCAAGGCGTCAAATTACTCCTCAATGACATCCATCTTCCAGGCCCCCACTCCTTTTTTACTCTGGATGGCCAGTCAATCTCCTTCTCCATCGCCTAACAGGATAGTCTTAAAGTCCTCCGTTTCTTCCTCATCGGCAGAACCAGCTAATTTCCCTCCACCAAGAATCTCCGCCGCCAGAAGAGCTGGTCTTTACCTTCACATTTGTATTCGACTCCTCCCACTTCCCAAGGCGTAGTGATGGGCCCTCGCATGGGCCCCAGCAATGCTTGCCTCTTGTAGGAAACGTCGGTCAATCCCTGTAACAGGCAGACACTGGCCTAATCCCCGAACTTTACCTCAGGTACATTGACGACTGCATTGGTGCTACCTCCTACACCAATGCACAACTGAAAGACGTCATCAACTACACCACAAATTTCCATCCTGCACTCAAATTCAGTTGAACCATCTCCGACATCTCCCTACCGTTTCCAGATCTCTCCGTCTCCATCACAGCAAACAGAATATTGACCGGGATCTACTGCAAACATACTGACTCCCATTTCTATCTTGACTAAAAATTTTCCAACACTACTTCCTGTAAAGCCTCTACGCTCTACTCCCAATTCATCCATCTATGTGGCATCTGCGCCCAGGATGTGGTGTTCGATACTAGGACATCGAATATGTCCTCAATTTTTAGAGAACGGGGTTTCCCCTCTCCCATTATAGACGAGCGTCTCACTAGGGTCTCGTCCATATCCCGTGCTCCGCTCTTACTCTCCCTCCCCCCATTCTTAAAAAGGACAGTCCACCTTGTCCTCACCTTCCACCCCATCGGCCGTCGCATACATCATGAAATCATCCAAATTTTTCGCCACCTCCAAGGGGAACCCACTACTGGACAAATCTTCACATCTCCACCCCTTTCTGCGTTCGGTAGAGACCGGTCGCTCCGAAACTCACTTACTTTCCCCTGCATCCGCAGATGATGCAACACCTGTCCCGTTACCACCCCCCTCGACTCCATTCAAGGGCGCAAACAATGTTTCCAGGGAAGGCGGAGGTTCACTTGCACATCCTCCAACCTCTTCTACTGTATCCACTGTTCCTGGTGACAACTTCTCTACAATGGCGAGACCATGCGCCGGCTCGGCGATCATTTCGCTGAACAGTTCCACTCAGTCAGTCTTCAACTCCCGCTTCAACTCCTCATCCCATTCCCAATCTGACCTCTCTGTCCTGGACTTGCTCCATTGTCAAATTGGAGGAACAGCTTCTCATATTTCACTTGGGTCGTTAACACCGCAGCGGTATAAACATTGCTCTAACTTCATGAACTGCTCTAACTTGATATAGCCCTTGCTTTCTCTCTCCATTCCCTTCCCGTTCCGAGTTCTCCCACGTCTTACTGTCTCCGGCTATATTCTAACTTTGGTCACCCCCTTCCCCCCCCCCCCCGCCCCTTGACCTCGACACGAAACGTTACCCATTGGTAATTTCCAAAGATGCAGCCTCACCCGTTGTGTTACACCAACATTTTGTGTCTAACTTAAAACAATCTAATTTCTTTCAGTTAATTTATTGGCTGTTGTGATCCTGTGCCACGGAAATTGTGGTCTCTCGAAATTCGTTACCCGCAACATGATGGCCATGGCAGCAGTGGATCTAATGGTGGTTGTGGTTAATGTTTTACTGGAGCAGATCATTTATATATATATGTATGCTGAGTTCTTGATCACTACTCCAACGAGCTGTTCCGTTTGGTTCACGGTCGCGTTTACGTTCGATCGATACGTCGGTATCTGCAGCCAGAAGCTGGGGAACCAATGTTGTCGCAAGGGTATTCCATATTACTTTTCAGTCGATCCAAATCGTTGCGTTGGCACAGTTGAATTTCATACGTCACCTCAATGGAAAGCCTATACGTTGTTTATTAATATCATGACGACATTATTACCGTTCGCGACAATTGTACTGCTTAATGTTTTGACAGTTAGACATATTATAACCGCAAATAAACTCCGCCAGAGACTCCGGAACAATCGTGAGGATCAGGAAGACTCTGAGATACAGAGCCGGAGAAAGTCAAAAATATTGCTCTTCGCTCTATCAGCCAATTTCATATTATTGTGGATACCCAAAGTTGTCTATGCTGTAAATCGGCAAGTGTCAAAATATATCTACAAAGACAAGTATGCCAGCAGTCCTATATATATCCTACAAGTGTCCGGATATATGATGCAGTTGCTCAGTACCTGCACCAACTCCTGTATCTATGGACTGACGATGCGAAGATTCAGAGAGGAATTGAAGAGCGGAGTCAAGTGTTTGTTTACATTAAACGGACTACTCTGCAAATAAGCAAGATACGCAATTGCACGTTTGCTGAGCTTCTAAATACATGTCCAGAAAACACTACATTTCTCGCTTGTTCCACGAAGATGACTCAAGTCACTAGAAATATGTACTTTTCTTGCACTATTATTCTAATTGATTATGTTTAATCCGGAGGAAAGGGTTGGCGCAGTGGGCACGACCCAGTTGTGCTAAATTAATTCACAGTTGCTTTGTGAGATACAATGGATAGAGTACTTAATGCGAATACCAGGATTCCCTGTCGGATTCGTGACCCGTGTCTAACATACTATGTTTGGCGTCATCTCGTATTCTGGTTCTAACACTTCCCATTGAGCGTGCATATATTTGCATCTGCTAGCGTTTATTTCAAGCGGGCGAATATACAAAAAAGGAATGTAATGCCGAGCCTTTATACGGCTTGAAAACCGGCCGCATTTTCAATATTGTGAGCTATTTTGGGCACCATATCCGAGGAAGGATGAGCTGCGGAAAGCGCCCGGAGGATGTTTACAAGAGTAATCGCAGGAATGATGAGCGTTTGGCGAAATTGGGCCTATATTCGCTCGGATTTAGAAGAATGGCGGGGGACCTCATTGAAGCATACCGAATAGTGAAAGGCTTGGATAAAGTGGATAGAGTCATAGAGTGATACAGTTTGAAACATGTCCTTAGTCCAACTTGCCTACAGCAGCCAACATACCCAAGCTACACGAGTCGCATCTCCCGACATTCAGCCCAAATCGCTCCAAACCGGTCATAACTATGTAGGTATGTTACAAAACTTTCCTTTCGCGGCGCTGCAGTTCTGCCGCTCCCCGTGTGCGCGACTTTGGCGCCTTTCAGAGGGGGGGGGGGGAGCGGGGTCTTAAAGTGCCGTTTTTCCACAGGCAGGGATAATCGATGAATGTCGGGCGATTTCGCTGCGGAAGAAAAATCGCTCCGACATTTCGTGAATGAAGGTATTTTTAAATTACTCTAATTTATTTATTAACTAGGGTTATTTAAAAATCACCTTCAAAAGCCGTGAGCACCTACAACCGGAAGGATTTTGCGTAGGGGAGAAAAAAAAAGGTAAATAGTTTATTTTTATATTAAAAGTTGGTTTTTCGGGAGGCTTTAATAACATTGTCATGTTGCGAAATGGGGTCCAAAAAATATATGAACAAACAGTATTTTTCCTCCCGACATCACCGCTAACCGCAACGTTCCAATCCACCGCATTCTACTAAAACCCACTCGCTAGTTGATTGAACTGGCCATTAATTTACAGGAATCAAACACTAAATTCCTTCAATTTGGTCCAGAAATTCATGAAAATGAGATTTAAAAATTATGTTATATTGTGGATTATTATGTGAATGTTATTTGGACACTTAGGCAATTAAAAAAAAGTTTATCTTTTCTTAAGAAATGGATAGATGTTTAGATCTACTCATTGAATTTTGTAATTAGCTACAATTAGATAACTAACTAATTATATGCTTTAATTACAGGTAATCAATGTAAGATTGTTTAATATTTGTTTCAGAATGCTTCAATCTATAATAACTGAAAATTTCATTGAGTTCTCTTAATTTTTATGAAAGTTATGGGCTTTTAACTTTTCCAGATCACAGCTTTTGAGTTAAGTCAATTGAAAGGCAATGGGGAACAAGATGCTAATTTCCGAGTATGAAAATGGCCATAACTTTCTTAATACTGAAGATATGAAAGTGAATTAGGTGTCAAATTAAACTTATTTTTATGCTTTATCTGATGGGATAAATTGCAGACTTGATTTTTTAAATCTCAAAATTTTGTAACATTGCTAAACTATGTATCTGTCTAACTGTTTCTTAAACGTTGGGATAGTCGCTGCCCCAACTACCTGCTCTGGAAGCTTGTTCCATACATTCATCACGTTCTGTGAGAAAAGGTTACCCTCAGAACCTATCAAATATTTTCGGCTTCACCTTCACCTTCTTCTTTTCCTTGATTCACCGACTCTGGCAAGATATTATATCATCTATCCGATCTACTATGGTCATAAAGGCACAGCATTTTGCGCCCTACAATCTTCTGTCAACTCTCCCGTATTTATAGACGTCTCGTAAATTTCAAGCAGGGATCCGACAATCTCCTCTGTGGTTTCCCATAATTACCTCTAATACATCTGATCAGGCCATGGATAGGTGTCTAACTTCATACACGATAGTATCTTCAGTGTACTATCTACCGTAATACTCACTGCTTGAATTACACTTCCGTTGACTACCCTAAGTTCCTCCGTCCTCCTGTCTTTCCCCTCGGTAAATACTGAGGAGACATACTCATTGAGAAGCTTGCCCATCTCCTGTTGCTCCACACAGAGCTGACCGTTTTGTACCTTGAGGGATTCCACTCTTTCGTGTTTATAAATCCTTATGTATTTATAAAATCTCTTGGGGTTGTCCTTAATTCTATCTACCAAACCCAGCTCATCTTTTCTGTCCTTCTGACTTCCGTTTTTACTTTGCTCCTTAGTTCCCGAATCTGCACCAGGGTTACACATGATCCCAGCTTCATATACATGTCCAATGCGTGCTTTTAATTCTTAACTGTAGCCTCAATTTCTCCCGACATCCAAGATTCCTTAGGTTTCCTATCTTACCCTTCACACTAGCAGGGTCGTATCTATCCTGACCAAATGCCATACACATTTAAACACATCCTACTTGGTTGATGATCCTTTCCCCGCAAACCCGCTCCAATCAATTTGAGCGAGACACTCTCTCATGCCGTGGTAGTTGGCCATGCCCAGATTTACCGTTTTAACGTGTGATTTATATTTCTTTCCCTTTCTCTATCTATATTAAACCTAATCGAACCTGTTGCTGGATATGGAGCGGATGTTTCTACGCGGGGGACAGTATAGGACTAGAGATCATAGCGTCACAATTAAACGACGTTCCTTTAGCAAGGAGATGAATATAAATTATGTTAGTCAGAGCGTGGTGAATTTGCGGAATTCATTACCACAGAACGCCGTGGATGCCGCAAATAGATGTATTTAAGGCAGAGATAGATAGATTCTTCATTAGCACATGTGTCGGGTGTTGTGGGGAGAAAAAAGTGAAAGGAGTTAGGAGGGATAGATAGAGTAGATTAGCCATGATTGAATGGCGTAGACATGATCGGCCGAATGGCCTAATTATTATCCGATCATGTCCTTAAGCTATGTATAATTTCTCCCACGGAGGAAGACGATGTCCTTGGTTTAAATGATGATTTCAACTTCAGTTGGTAATTTGTATCGGACTTTCGAATTGCGAGCATTGCCTCAGCTGACAGCTCTTGCTTCTTACTCGTTCCTTTTCGGCTGTGTAACTACACGAAACGAGGGAGAACGATAGACATAACACCTAAAACGCATTCACAACGTACATGATCTCTCGGTTGCCAAACACTTTAAGTTGCCTTCCCATTCCCACACTGACCTTACTGTCCTTGGCCTCTTCCACTGTTAGACTGAGGCAACAAGTAAATCGTTGGAACATCTTCTCATATTTTGCTTGGGAAGCTAACAGCTTTGGTGTATGAAAAATGATTTATTTAGCATCAAGTAATCCCTACATTCTTTCTCTCTCCATCCCCCCATCTCAAATCATATCAGCTTTCCGATCTCACCTTGCAAACAGCTAACGGTGGCATGTTTTCATTATCATTGTTACTATTTTGCACAACTTTCATTCATTTGTTCGATATCTCTTTTCATTATCACCTATATCTCTTGTTCCCTTTGATGTGGTTTTCAGTTTGAAGAAGAATCTTGACTCCAAAGGTTACCCATTCCTTCTCTCCAGTGATGCTGCCTGTCCCGTTGCGTTCCTCTAGCATTGAGTGTCTATCTTCGGTTTCAACCAGCATCTGCTGTTTCATCTTGCACATTTCGTCACTCCGAAGGTCCGGGAAGAGAAGGTGGGTGCCCATGAGAAACAGGAAGTGCAGGTGGCTTCACTGGTCGTCCTACTTCAAACCAAATACACTATTTAGATTGCTGACGTGGGGGGACCTCACCTGAAATTTGAGCAGCTGTGGCTGGAACGACTGTTACAGAAACTCTGCCACTGAGGCTCAACAGGTAATGGCTAAGTCAAGCAGAGCCATAATTGTAGGTGACTACATAATTCGAGATACAGACAGGGGTTCATGTGGCACATTCGAGACTGAAGGGTGGTGTGTTGCTTCCCCAGTGCCAGGGTTCATGACGTCTCGGAGCGGCTTCATGACATCGTCTGGAGGGAGGGGAAGCAGCAGTAAGTCCTTCTGCGTGTTGCCACAAATTACGTAGGTGGGAAATTAAAGAACTTTCTGCAATATGATTATAGAAAGTTGGGTAAAAAACAAAAAGAAACATGACTTCCAGTGTCGTGATCTTTCGATCCGATCCAGCGTCACGTGGTAGAGAGGGTAGGAACAGGAAGATAGGTGAGTTGTATCTGGGGCTGAGAGGTTGGTGCTGAGGCAGGGATTCAGATTTACAGACCATTGTGATCACTTTTGGGGATGAGGTGACCTTTCCAAGAGCGATGGCTTACATATTTGCTTGAGAGGATTGAATATCCAGGCATGCATGTTCCCTTGTGCTGCACGGGTGGGTTTCAATTACATTGACAGGGCGGCGGGATCTCATCCGATACCGAGGCACATGAGAGTCAGGACGTTGGTATGGAGGGTGGGGATAGGAAGACAGTGAGCTATAGTGTCAGTTGGTTTAAATTATGCTAATTATAATGCAAGAGGTCTGATGGGCAAGAAGATGAACTTAGGGCTTGGATAGGTGCGTGCGACTGGGACGTTGCACCTATTATAGAAACCTAGCTAATAGATGTTGGGATTGGAAGATCAACGTTCCAGGGTCCAGGTGCTTCAGGGGAGACAAATTTGTCGGTACAAGTGGAGGGTTGTTCAGTTATTGGTTTAGGACGAGATCACAGCAGTGGACAAAGTTGACTTTACGGACGGTTCGTTCATCTAATGGTGGAGCTGCCGAACAAGAAAGGGATGATCACTTTTTTGGAGCGTACTATAGGCCGGCAAGTCGTCAACGGGAATATAAAATACCAAACAACAAATTAAAAAACCCTCGCTCAGCAGCAGCAGCAAAGGCTCTTATGTAAGAGATTCCCAAAACAAACATGTATGTTAAACTTATCTTGCTTATAAAGTAACCGTTTGATCACGAATTGTGGACGCGCTACACAGGCATGATTGAATGTCGGAGTAGACTCGATGGACCTAATGACCTAATTCTGCTGCTCTCACTTGTGATCTTATGACCTTGTAACACACTTTGGAGTTGTACTGATGCAGTGCACACTATGGTGCTACGAATGGATAAATATACTGTGGTGTGGGTCTAACGGAGTGAAACACTGTGGAGTAGTACAGATGGAATGCATCTGTGTGGTGTAGAACGGATAGAGTGCCATGCTGAAGTGTCATTCATAAATAATTATCATCTGCGGGGTTGTAGTGAAGGAGAGACACAGCGCAGTACAATACAATATAATACAATAAAATACAATAATACATTATTAGTCAAGTATGTTTTGCAACATACGAGGAATTTAATTTGCCAAGTCAGGCATAGAAATAAAAAGCAACGGAGCACGCATATTACAGTTCCACATAAATGTCCACGAAAGGGGCTCCTCCACGTTCCTCACTGTGATGGGAGGCGAAAGAAAAGTTCAATTTCTTCCATTCCTTGTTCTCTCGCGTTCGTGGGCCTCGAGCCTTCCGTTGACGGGATGATCTAGACACCCGTAACCGGCGGCGTTTGGGCCCTCCGTATCGGGGCGATAAGTTCCGCATCAGGACGATGTCAGGTCACCCGCGCCGACGATCGCCCACCGAGTCGGGGCTGGTCGAACTCCTACGTCGTTGGAGCTCCCGACTAGGCCACTCCGGATTCTGCGAGCTCTCGATGACAAAATTCGCAGGCCGCGATTGCAGCGATCCCAGGCAAGGGATCAGCTACGATGGAAAGTCTACGCCCCACGGTGGCATTCAAAGTTAGTCCGGTGAGGCCTCCAGCTTCATCTATGTTGAGACAACTCGAAATCCAATCGCATCTCCGGCAAGGTAAGATACTGAGAAACGTTCCCCCCCCCCCAACCCCCCGCCCCCACTAAACTAACCCTCCTCAACCCCCCTCGCGCATAAAAAAACAGGGGAACATATAGACACACTTTCAACACACGGAAAATAAAAAATAAAGGCGAAAATCAGGCAGACTGTTGGCGGGGCTGCCAATCGTGCGATGCAGTGTGGGGTGGTGCTGATTGTTTGCCCAATGTGGAAAATTATTGTATTGAGAATACACATTGTGGGGCAGTACTGATGGAGAGACAGACTGCGGAATAACACTGTCTCTCTTTGGATCACATGCGATCTAAACTACAATGCGGAACCTCGGCCAATGCCTCACTGAAATCCATGGATACAACATCGACAAGTTACTTCTCAACGACGTTTTGGTCACGGTTGCAAAAAAACATGCTGACTATCCCTAATCAGCCCTTGCTTATCCGAATGCCCGTATATCCAAATACCTGTAGAAAAGGTTGCTTATCGGGCTTGTGGCCTGCGACTAGTGGTGTACCTCATGGTTCATTGCAGAGCCCGTTACTGTTTGTCATCTACCCCACAGACTGAAATATCCTTATTCCCTGCTCAATTTACCAGTCCAATTGTAACCTTTAAATTGGCTTCATTGGCTGAGATTTCCTTTATTGTGTCGAGCCTCTCAGCGTCACTTCTTTATCAATATTTGGAGTGATCTTAATGGCATCTTAATGGCATGACGCAATAAAGTGACTGAGTAAAATATATTCAGTAATAAGCCGTCAATATGCAAGAGTCACTTGGAGGACGGGGGAAATGCTGAAAACGACCCATGAACGTGGATACGTCACCCAATGAAATATCCAGCAACAAATCACATATTAATGCACTTTCTGCCACTTTCTGCCACATTGCTGTGTGCTGCAATTCATCGGTGACCGAGAAACAACCAACCGACGCAAAACCAGAGCGCAGTGCTGAACTACCATCTACCTCTTTTATCACCCAGCTTTCCCCTTTCTCGGACATTGCTGGCTCCACCTTGTACTGAAAGTTATTCTTTATTATGTAGTCCCTTACCACAGTGAATGGCTCGAATGTAATCACGTGCTGTCTTTCTGCTGATTGGTTAGCACATAATAAACGCTTTTAACTGTACCCCGGTACACGTGGCAATATACTAAACTAACCTCAACTAAACTATCTAATCTAAACACATTTTTTAAAGCAGTTTAACTTTTATGACACAACACTGAACTTTCAACCTACTGCGTTGGAAATCTGTCATGACAACATTAAAATAATTGCATGCAATATCCTCGATGAACTAAACATATTACACAAGCCCAATGACTGAAACTAGTTTTTCCTAAGTGTTTGTTCAATGGCCTGTGGCTAACGTGACTGGAGTGTACCAATTAGCTCAGTGGATGTTGCGTGGTGTATAAGAACATGTTGATCTGGTGCATGTCGCCACTTTGAACGCTTCGTTCGACTGATCGCTGCTTCAGGTAGAAAATGGAGTATCCAGCGATTTTCAACGTTGCAAGACATTACTACCCTCTACTTGCAGCGATCGGCATTCCTGGTAAGGTACTAGAAGTGACTCGGCGACCGGTTCAAAGAACAGTTAGGTAGGGCTGTACGGTGGCCCAGCGATAGAGTTGCTGTCTTACAGTTCTTCAGCACTTTCCGCCGCAGATATCCTGGTTCGATCCTGACTACGGGTGCTGTCTGTCCGGCGTTTGTACGTTCTCCTCGTGACCTGCATGGGTTTCTCCAAGAACTTCGGTTTCCCCCCACACTCCAAAGACGTACATGATTGTAGGCGTATTAGCTTGATAAATGTGTAAACCAGGCATGCATGTTCGCTTGTGCTGCACGGATGGGTTTCAATTAGATTGACAGGGCGGTGGGATCTCATCCGATACCGAGGCACATGAGAGTCAGGACGTTGGTATGGAGGGTGGGGATAGGAAGTCAGTGAGCGATAGTGTCAGTTGGTTTAAATTATGCTAATTATAATGCAAGAGGCCTGATGGGTAAGGCAGATGAACTTAGGGCTTGGATAGGTGCTTGCGACAGGGACGTGGCACCTATTATAGAAACCTAGCTAATAGATGGTAGGATTGGAAGCTCAACGTCCAAGGGTCCAGGTGCTTCAGGGGAGACAAATTTGTCGGTACAAGTGGAGGGTTGTTCCGTTATTGGTTTAGGACGAGATCACAGCAGTGCACAAAGTTGACTTTACGGCCGGTTCGTTCATCTGATGGTGGAGCTGCCGAACAAGAAAGGGATGATCACTTTTTTGGAGCGTACTATAAGCCGGCAAGTCGTCAACGGGAATTAAAATACCAAATAACAAATTGAAATACCCTCGCTCAGCAGCAGCAGCAAAGACTGGTGTAAGAGATTCCCAAACGCACATGTATGTTAAACTTATCTTGCTTATAAAGTAACCGTTTGATCACGAATTGTGGACGCGCTTCACAGGCATGATTGAATGTCGGAGTAGACTCAATGGACCTAATGACCTAATTCTGCTGCTCTCACTTGTGATCTTATGACCTTATAATACACTTTGGAGTTGTACTGATGGAGTGCACACTATGGTGCTACGAATGGAGAAATATACTGTGGTATGGGTCTCACGGAGTGAAACACTGTGGAGTAGTACAGATGGAATGCATCTGTGTGGTGTAGAACGGATAGAGTGCCATACTGAAGTGTCATTCAGGTATAATTATCATCTGTGGGGCAGTAATGAAGGAGGGACACAGCGCAATACAATACAATACAATACAATAATACTGTGTTAGTCAAGTATGTTTTGCAACATACAAGGAATTTAATTTGCCAAGTCAGTCATACAAATAAAAAGCAACGGAGCGCACAAATTACATTTGCACATAAATACCCACGAAAGGGGCTCCTCCACGTTCCTCACTGTGATGGGAGGCAAAAGAAAAGTTCAATTTCTTCCATTCATTGTTCTCTCGCGTTCGCGAGCCTCGAGCCTTCCGTTGACGGGACGATCTTGGCACCCGTAACCGGCGGCGTTTGGGCCCTCCGCATCGGGCCGATAGGTTCCGCATCAGGTCGTTGTCAGCTCACCCGCGCCGACGATCGGACCCCAAGTCGGGGCTGGTCGAACTTCTGCGTCGTTGGAGCTCCCGACTAGGCCACTCCCGATTCTGCGGGCTCTCGATGGCAAAGTCCGCAGACCGCGATTGCTGCGATCCCAGGCAAGGGAGCAGCTACGATTGAAATTCTACGCCGCACTGTGGCATTCAGTTACTCCGGTGAGGCCTCCAGCTTCGTCTATGTTGGGCCGCAGAGCGACCGGAGAGACGACTCGAAATCCAATCGCATCTCCGGCAAGGTAAGATACTGAAAAACGTCCCCCGCACCCCACAACTCCCCGCCACACCAAACCTCACCCCCCCCCCCCCCCACCCTCGCGCATAAAAGAAACAGGGGAACATATAGACACACTTTTAAGAAACTGAAAATAAGAAAAGAAAGGCGAAAATCAGGCAGACTGTTGGCGGGGCTGCCAATCGTGCGGTGCACTGTGGGGTGGTACTGATCGTGTGCCCAATGTGGAAAATTATTGTATAGAGAATAGACAATGTGGGGCAGTACTGATGGAGAGACACACCACGGGATAACATTGTCTCTCTTTGGACCACATGCGGTCTAACCTATCATGCGGAACCTCGTCCAATGCCTCACTGAAATCCATGGATATAACATCGACAAGTTACTTCTCAACGACGTTTTGGTCACGGCTGCAAGAAACTATGCTGACTATACCTAATAAGCCCTTGCTTATCCGGTATGTCCAAATACCTGTAGAAAAGGTTGCTTGTCGGGCTTGTGGCCTGCGACTAGTGGTGTACCTCATGGTTCATTGCAGAGCCCGTTACTGTTTGACATCTACCCCGCTGACTGCAATACTTGCAGCGATCGGCATTCCTGGTAAGGTACTAGAAGTGACTAGGCGGCACACGCATGGGCCCCTGCTACGCTTGCCTCTTTGTCGGGCACGTCGAACAATCTTTGTTCTCGGCGTACCAGGGCCCCTCCCCCGACCTCTACCTCCGTTAAATCGACGACTGCTTTGGTGTCACCTCCTGCACCCACACACAACTGACTGACTTCATCCATTTCACCACCAACTTCCATCAGGCACTCAATTACACTTGGACCATTTCCGACATTTCCCTACCATTCCTTGACCTCACCATCTCTATTGCAGGTGATACACTCCTGACCGACATCCACTACAAACCAAATGACTCCCACAGCTACCTGGACTACTCTTCCTCCCACCCTGCTTCCTGTAAGGACTCCATTCCCTATTTTCAATTCCTCCGTCTATGCCGCATCTGCTCACAGGATGAGGTGTTCCACACCAGGTCATCACAAATGTCCTCATTCTTCAGAGAACGCACATTTGTTGAGGCCACTATAGTTGAGGCTCGCACCAGGGTCTCCTCCATACCCCGCAACACTGCCCTCTCTCCCCATTCCCCCACTCACGACAAGGGCAGAGTCCCCCAGGTCCTCACCTTTCACCCCACCATACAGCACATAGTCCTCCGCCAGTTTCGCCACCTCCAACGTGACCCCTCCACTCGCCACATCTTTCCATCTCCCCCCCTGTCTGCCTTCCGCAAAGACCGCTCCCTCCGCAACTCCCTTGTCAATTCTTCTATTTCCTCCCGCTCCATCCCTTCCCCGGTCACTTCGCAACCGCAAGAGATGCGACACTTGCCCCTTCACCTCGCACATCCACTCCTTTCAGGGACCCAAGCAGTCCTTCCAGGTCCAAAAGAGGTTCACCTGCACCTCCTCCAACCTCATCTACTGCATCCGTTGCTCCAGATGCCAGCTGATCTATATCGGTGAGACCAAGTGGAGGCTTGGCGATCGTTTCGCCGAACACCTCCGCTCGGTCCGCAATAACCAACCCGATTTCTCGGTGGCTCAGCACTTCAACTCCCCCTCCCATTCCGTATCCGACCTCTCGGTCTTGGGCCTCCTCCACGGCCAGAGTGAGCAACACCGCAATTTGGAGGAACAGCACCTCATATTCCGCTTGGGGAGTCTGCATCCTCTGGGCATAAACATTGAATTTTCTCAATTCTGTTAACCCTGGCTGTCTCCTCCCCTTCCCACCTCTCCCACAGCCCTCGGGCCCTGGCATTCCTTCTCTCTCTATCTCTCCCCCACCCATGTCGCACTAGCTTCTTATTTTCACACAACAGCTGACAATGGCCTGTTTCCTTTATCATCGATACATTTTTGAATATTTTTCATTCATTGTTCTTTATCTCTCCACATCACAGTCTATATCTCTCGTTTCCCTGATCCCTAACCAGTCTGAAGAAGGGTCTCGACCCGAAACGTCGCCTATCTCCTTCGCTCCTTAAATGCTGCTGCGCCCGCTGAGTTTCTCCAGCCTTTTGTGTACCCTCGATTCTCCAGCATCTGCAGTTCCTTCTTTAACACAACGTTTCAAAGAACAGTTAGGTTGGGCTGTACGGTGGCCCAGCGATAGAGTTGCTGTCTTACAGTTCTTTCAGCACTTTCAGCCGCAGAGACCCAAGTTCCATCCTGACTACGGGTGCTGTCTGTCCGGCGTTTTTTACGTTCTCCTCGTGATCTGCGTGGGTTTCTCCAAGAACTTCGGTTTCCCCCCACACTAATGATAAAAGGCTGATAAATCCCCAGTGTACTCGTGTATGTGGCTCTAGAATCGCAGACGCATTGGTGATCGTTTTCCAATATTCTAAAATTCTGGATCAGTTCCTGTGGATTGAATCGTAGGTAATGTTAGACCACTTCTTACGAAAGTAGGGGGAGAGAAAACAGGGAATTATGGAGCAATTCGTTTCATCTCGGTGGTGGGGAATATGCTGGATTCGATTATAAAAGGTAATAGCGGCGCAAATGGAATGCAATAAAAGGATCGGTCTGAGTAGCATGCGAAATCCTGCTTTAAAAATCTTATGCAATTTTTTGAGGATGTAACAAGTAAAATGGATAAGAGGGAGAGTGGACGTAATGTATTTGATAAGATCTCACACAGGAGATTAGTGGGAAAATTTGAGACCACGGTACAGGGTGTAGGATAGTGACATGGATAGAAAAATGGTTGGCAGATAGAAAGCGAAGATTATGAATTTACGGTTCCCTTTCATAATGGAAGGCAGTGAATAGTCTGGTCGACAAGGTTCGGTGTAGACACAGCTGGTATTTTCAATATTTATTAATTATTTAAATGAAGAAATAAACAGTTACGAATTCGCAGATAACACGAGGCTGTGTGGCAGTATGAACTGTGCAGAGGAAACTATGTTGATGAAGGGTAACTTGGATAGGTTAGGTGAGTGCGCAGATGCATGACAGATGCGGTGTAATGTGGATAAATGTGAAGTCATTCACTTTGGTGGCAAGAACAAGAAAGGCGGGTTATTATTTGAATGGCCGAGACTCTTCTTCAGCCTAATGTCAGGGGAGTGGGCGGGCCAAGATAGAATGTATGTGGAGACAATAAGACTAGTGGGATAACTGGGAAGAGGAAGGGAATGAGGAGAGAAAGCAAGGGCTATCTGAAGTTAGAGAAATCAATGTTCATAAGGCTATGGTGTAAACTAGCCAAGCGAAACAGGAGGTGCTGCTCCTTAAATTTGCGCTGGGCCTCACACTGACAGAAAGGACTGATTGGGAATGGAAGGGGAAGTTGAAGTGCTGGGCCAGCGGGGGATCAGAATAGGTTAATACGGAGTGAGCGGAGGTGTTCATATCTCGCCGAAACTCCCTGGTCAACTCGTCCCTTCCCACCCAAACCACCCCGTCCCCATGTAATTTCCCTTGCAACGGCAGGAGATGCAACACCTGGCCTTTTACCTCCCCCACTCGACTCCATCCAAGGACTCATATTACTCCTCAACGACATCTATCTTCCAGGCCCCCACACCCTCTTCTTTACTCTGGATGGCCTGTCAATCTCCACCTCCTTCCACCACCAGGAAGCTCTTAAAGTCCTCCGTTTCTTCCTCATCGGCAGAACCAGCTAATTTCCCTCCACAAAGAATCTCCTCCGCCAGGTCCTTACCCTCACATTCACTTTCTACTCCACCCACTTCCCAAGGCGTAGCGATGGGCACTCGCATGGGACCTATCAATGGTTTCCTCTTTGTAGGGAACGTCGAACAGCCCCTGTTCCAGGCGGACACTGGCCTAATCCCCGAACTTTACCTCAGCTACATTGATGACTGCATTGGTGCTACCTCCTGCACCCAGTAAGAACTCACAGACTTCATCAACTACACAACAAATGTCCATCCTGCGCTCGAATCTCCGACATCTCCTTACCGTTTCTAGATCATCCCCGCCTCCATCACAGGAAACAGACTATTGATCGGCATCTATTGCAAACATACTGACTCCCATTGCTATCTTGACCACACATCTTCCAACCCTGCTTCCTGTAAAGACTCTATTCCCTACTCCCAATTCATCCAGGTTGAGGTGTTCCATACCAGGGCAACGGAGATGTCCAAAATATTTAGGGAAAGGGGTTTCCCCTCTTCCATTCTCGACGAATGGAAGAGGGGAACATTCTCACCAGGGCCTCGTTGATATCCCGTGCTCCGCTCTTACTCTCTCCCCCCCCCCCCCCATTCTTAACAAGGAGAGTCACCCTTGTCCTCACCTTCCACCCCATCAGCCGTCCCATACAGCATATACTGCTCCAACATTTTCGCCACCTCCAAAGGGATCCCACCACTGGCCACATCTTCACATCTCCAACCCTTTCTGATTTCCGTGGAGACTATTCGCTTCGAAACTGCCTGGTCAACACGTCCTTCCCACCCAAATCACCCCTTACCCAGATACTTTCCTCTGCAACCGCAGATGATGCAACACCTGTCGCAGTACCTCCCCCTTCGACTCCATCGAAAGGCCCAAGCAGTATTTACAGGTGAGGCAGACGTTCACTTGCACCTCATCTAACCTCATCTACTGTATCCGCTGTTCCAGGTGACAACTTCTCACATTCGGCGAGACCATGCGCTGGCCCGGCGATTATTTCGCTGAACACCTCCGCTCAGTCAGTCTTAACCTCTCTGGTCTCCCGGTGGCCCAGCGCTTCAACTCCCCCTCCCATTCCCAATCTAACCTCTGTCCTGGACCCCCTACATTGTCAAATTGGAGGAACTGCACCTCATGTATCGCTTGGGTCGTTAACACCCCAGCGGTATGAACATTCACTTCTCTAACTTCAGACAGCCCTTCCTTTCTCTCTCAATCCACTTCCTCTTCCCAGTTGTCCCAAGTGTTATTTTCTCCGCCTACATTTAACTTTGTCCCGCCCCTCCCATGATTTATCGACCTGAAACATTACCCATTGGTTATTTCCAAAGACGCAGCCTCACCCGTTGATTGACTCCTGCATTTTATGTCTACCTTAAAACATTCTTATGTCTTTCAGTTAATTTATTGGCTGTTGTGATCCTGTGCCGCGGAAATTGTGGTCTCTCCAAATGCGTTACCCGCTACCTGGTGGCTATGGCAGCAGTGGATCTAATGGTGGTTGTAGTTAATGTTGTACTGGAGCAGATAAATTATATATATGTGTATGCTGAGTTCTTGATCACTACTCCAACTTGCGCTGTGATAATCGCCCTGCGAGTCGCAACCATGAGCTGTTCCGTTTGGTTCACGGTCGCGTTTACTTTCGATCGATACGTCGGTATCTGCTGCCAGAAACTGCGGAACCAATATTGTCGCGGGAGAATAGCGACTGCAGTGATAATAACAGTGGTGCTAATGAGTTGTGCGAAGGGTATTCCATATTATTTTACAGTCGATCCAAGTCGTTGCGTCAGCACAGTTGAATTTCATACGTCACCTCAATGGAAAGCCTATACGTTGCTTAATAATATCATAACTCCATTATTACCGTTCGGGACAATTGTACTGCTTAATGTTTTAACAGTTAGACATATTATAACGGCAAATAAACTCCGGCAGAGACTCCGGAACAGTCGTGAGGATCAGAAAGACTCAGAGTTACTGAAGCGGAGAAAGTCAATGATATTGCTCTTCGCTCTATCAGCCAATTTCATATTATTGTGGATACCAAATGTTGTACATTCTATGCACCGGCAAGTATCAAACTATGCCTACCAGGACAAATATTTCAGCAATCCTACATATATCCTACAAGTGTCCGGATTTATGATGCAGTTGCTCAGTACCTGCACCAACTCCTGTATCTATGGACTGACGATGCGAAAATTCAGAGAGGAATTGAAGAGCGGAGTCAAGTGTTTGTTTACATTAAACGGACTGGTCTGTAAATAAACAGGACAATCAATTGTCAGTTTTGCTGAGCTTCTAAATAAATGTCCAGCAAACACTAATGTTCACGTTTCTTCCACGAAGATGACTCAAGTCGCTGGAGATATGTATTTTTTCTTGCACTATTATTCTAAATAATTAGGTTTAATCCGGAGGAAAGGGTCGGCGCAGTGGGCACGGCCCAGTTGTGCTAAATTAATTCAATATTGCTTTGTGAGATACAATGGATAGAGTACTTAATGCGGAATATCTGATTTCGCGGTCGGATTCATGACCCGTGTCTAACAGATTATGTTTGGCGTCATCTCGAGTTCTGGGACTAACACCTCCCATTGAGCGTGCATATATTTGCATCTGCTTGAGTTTATTTCAAGTGGGTCAGTATACAAAAACAGGGATGTAATGCTGAGGCTCCATGCGGCGCGACGGGCCGCGTTTTTAATATTGTGAGCAATTTTGGGCATCATTTCCGAGGAAGGATAAGCTGCGGAAAACGCCCGGAGGATGTTTACAAGAATAATCGCAGGAATGAGTGAGCTAATAGATGATGAGCGTTTGACGAAATTGGGCCTATATTCGCTCGGATTTAGAAGAATGGCGGGGGACCTCATTGAAACATACCGATTGGTGAAAGGCTTGGATAAAATGGATAGTCGTAGAGTGATACAATTGGAAACATGCCCTTAAGCCCAACTTGCCTACAACAGCCAACATACCCAAGCTACACTAGTCGCACCTGCAGACATTTAGCCCAAATCTCTCCAAACCTGCCCTAACTATGTATCTGTCTAACTGTTTCTTAAACATTGGGATAGTCGCTGCCTCAACCTGCTCTGGCTGCTTGTTCCATACATTCATCACCTTTTGTGTGAAAAGGTCACCCTCAGAATCATATTAAATATTTTCCGCTTCATCTTAAACGTATGTCCTCTTTTCCTTGATTCACCTACTCTGGCAAGGGATTATATGCCGCTACCCGATCTACTGTGCTCCTAAATGCACAGCATTTGCCACCCTGCAATCTTCTGTCTACTCTCCCGTATTTATAGACGACAAGTAAATTTCAACCAGGGATCCAACAATCTCCTCTGTGGTTTCCCATAATGACCTCTGATATATCTGATCATGCCCTGGAGAGTTATCTAACTTCATACATGATAGTATCTTCAGTGTACTATCTACCGTAATACTCACTGCTCGTATTACTCTTCCGTTGACTGCCCCAAGTTCTTCCGTCCTCCGCTCTTTCTCCTCGGTAAATACTGAGGAGAAGTACTCATTGAGGACCTTGCCCATCTCCTGTTGCTCCACGCAGAGCTGACCGTTTTGTACCTTGATGGATCCCACTCTTTCGTGTTATCCTCTCCATCCTTATTGTATTGATAAAATCTCTTGGGGTTGTCCATAATGCTATCTACCAGGGCCAGCTCCTGCCCTCTTTTTTGCCCTTCTGACTTCCTTTTTTACTTGGCTCCTTAGTTCCCGAACCTCCGCCTGGGTTACATATGATCCCAGCTTCCTAGGCATGTCCAGTGCGTGCTTTTTATACTTAACTGTTGCCTCAATTTCGACATCAAAGAATCTCGACATCCAAGATTCCTTAGGTTTTCCTGTCTTGCCCTTCACTCTAGCAGGGTCGTGTTTATCCTCACCAACGGCCACCGCACATTTAAACACATCTCACTTGGTTGATGATCCTTTGCCCGCAAACCAGCTCCAATCCACTTGAGCGAGACACTCTCTCATGCCCTGGTAGTTGGTCATGCCCAAATGTTGCGTTTCAACATGTGATTTATCTTTTTTTCCCTTTCTCTATCTATCTTACATCTAATCGAACATGTTGCTGGATATGGAGCGGATGTTTCCACTTGGGGGAAAGTATAGGACTAGAGATCATGGCGTCACAATTAAACGACGTTCCTTTAGCAAGGGGATGAAGATAAATGAATTTCGTCAGAGGGTTGTGACTCTGTGGAATTCATTACCACAGAACGCCGTGGATGCCGTAAATAGATGTGTTTAAGGCAGAGAGAGATATATTCTTGATTAGCACATGTGTCGGGAGTTATGGGGAGACAAAATGAGAAAGGGGTAGGAGGGATAGATACAGTAGATTAGCCATGATTAAATGGCGTAGACATGATCGGCCGAATGGCCTAATTATAATCCGATCCCTTATGCCCTTATTAATAATTAAAATATTTGTATTAGAAGTCATGTACAGTAGTATAATCCAAGAATAACATAATGCATTTCATGTACAGCTTCATGTTTTAAAATGTAATAGTAGGAAAATAGCAGAAGCAAGAAAAAGAGAGAGAGAGAAAGTTAGGTACGGTCGTGGTATTTGTGGTTCGTGAGAAAGTAGAGAAAAAGAGCCCATAAAGATGTAGAGCACGAGAAAAAAATAAAAATAAAAAGAAGACATAAGGAAAAAAAATAAAAATAAAATTTAAAAAAATTAAAAGGATATACCTGCTTCGTAACTTTACACTCCACTCACCCTGTTCTGAAACAGCTTATTTCCAGGGTTATGTTGCACCATATGCTTGTAATAAGGAGACCAGATCTTGAAGAATTTGTCTGATTTGCCTGCTAGGACGAATCCCATATCTTTGCGGTGTAACATTTCAGACATATTATAAAATTATAAAATGGTAACAACTAAATATAAATAATAAAGGCATGCTATAATTATGCCTATCGATCTCTTAGGTAAGCATAATTCTACGTGCCTTTCATCCGCAGCGCTTGTAACCCTTGGAGGTCTGTGCAGCCCACGTGTTGTCGGCGATGCTTCAAGCCGTCAATGACAAGTGGGGCTGAAGGCAGCTGAAATTCTGCCTTTGCAGCACTACGCTGGCGCATCAGCGTACTGCGCATGCGCAACGCTGGTGTCTTGGCGGCGTTTTCAAATATGGATTGTCAATATTTTAAATGTATGTTAGGAAATAAAGAGAAAAGAATGGAGTTCGTGCACCAATATTGTGGTAAGTACAATTTGTGTTCATGTTTTTAAATACCGTATTTCCCGGGGTGTGGGGGTTGGGGGAGAGCTCCTTTCACAGCGTTTGGGGAGTGTGGCCCGATGTATAGTTGTGGGAAGGACACGAATGTTGTGAAGGAGGGGTCGGGAGCATGCCACTTGAGATGCTCCTTGCACGGATTCGTGCAATGCCACCAAATTGAGGCCGGGGTGGAGAGAAGTAGCTCGGGTGGCTGTGCCGGACAGCGGAACTATCCGCCACCTTAGCTCCTTCTGCCGGCCCCCGCTCACCTCTGGCATTTCTCAGTCTAAAAACCTCTGCTGCCGCTCGCTGGCCTCACTTGTGTCAGGTTGAAGTTGAGGTTACTCGGCTGTGGAATTTAAGGATTTGCAGGAAGCCGCTGACATGAGCGACCGCCAGGTGAGAGGTGTTCAGAGCACTGGGTGAGGTGAGCGGGCCGGCAGAAGGCGCTGAAGTGGCGGCCAGTTCTGCTCTCTGCTCCCGGCGACCGGGCTGCTTCTAACTCCGCTACCATGCGGTGGCGCCCTGGGCCCAAAGCGCCGCGGCAGCGGTGAGTGAGTGAGTTACTGGCATTAACCCCGACCCCCTCCTTCTGAACACCCCTGCCCTCCCCACACGTCACCCCTGGCATAGACTCACCACACGCTGTGAAATAAACTCTCCCACCAATTGGTCCCTTGAACACGTGTTGTCATTCAATTAAATGACAACTGATTCAACTGTTCCCTGTACTCCCGTTTTTCCCACCATCTCTCCACCTGCCATCACCCTTCACCCCCCACCCATTCACTAATTCAGAATAAAGGAGACTTGGAAACGTTGGGCAAATTGAATTGTTACTGTCTTTATTTGTATTTTTTTATTTTTACGGAGAGAACAATCTGCGCGTGCGCGGATTATATGTATGTTTTAAAGCCGCCTGACTGCCTACCCTGAGGAATTACAGACGGCACGTGCCTGGCTTCAAGTAACCACTACATTATTTCTCTCTTCATCCGCCCATCTCAATTCATATCAGCTTTCCGATCTCACCTTGTAAATAGCTAATAGTGGCGTTTTTACTTTATCATTGTAACTTTTTTTGCATATCTTTCATTCATTTTTTTCTATATCTCTTTACATTATCACCTATATCTCTCGTTCCCTTTGAGGTGATTTTCAGTTCGAAGAAGAATCTCGACCCCAAACATCACCCATTCCTTCTCTCCAGAGATGCTGCCTGTCCCTTTGCGTTCCGCCAGCATTCAGTGTCTATCTTCGGTTTAAACAGCATCTGCTGTTACATCCTGCACATTTCGTCACACCGAAGGTCCAGGAAGAGAGACGGTGGGTGCCCATGAGAAAGGGATGAAACAGGAAGTGCAGGTGACTTCACTGGTCGTCCAACTTCAAACCAAATTCACTCTTTAGAGTGCTGACGTGGGGGGGACCTCACGTCAAGGTTGAGCAGCTGTGGCAGGAAGGACTGTTACAGAAACTCTGCCACTGATGCTCAACAGCAGGCACATGCCGTGAGTAATCAGGCAGGGTAGGCAGTGGCTTTTAAAAATCTTGAAAACCGCGCATGCGCAGGTTATTCTCTCCCCGGGTGAGCTGTCAGTCGGCTTTTTTTACATCTTGTAACTGCGCATGCACACATTGTTCCCTCCCAGGTGAGCTGTCGGTCGGCATTTTTTCCCTGGTGTACTGTCATGCGGCTATTTTAAATCGTGGAAACCGCGCATGCGCAGATTGATCTCTCGACTTTTATGATGCAATTTGTTTTCAATAGGTCATATCTCTTAATAAAGTATTTAAAAACATATAGCTCCAAAAAATGTACTTACCAAATTATTTGTGCACGAAATCCATTCTTCTCTCTTTGCAGCAAAAATATACATAAGGTTGCTTCGTGAAACTCTTCAGGTAATCACCAAAGATTGTACAGGTAAATCCACCCTTGAAAATTCCGCTAAGAAACATGCGCATGCGCAGTAGGTTGGTGCGCATGCGCAGTACGCAACGCAGCACCTGCACGCAGTTCACAGTGTAAAGGCAGAGTTTCAGCTGCCTTTACGGACCGTTCTCACTGATGGCTTGAAGCAGCGTCGACGGCACGTGAGTAGCACATACTTCCGCGTTTAAAACGTACTGCTGATGAAAGGCACGGGAGAATTATGGCCTCTTTTTTGCCCTTCTGACTTCCTTTTTTACTTTGATCCTTAGGTCCCGAAACTCCACCAGGGTTACACATGATCCCAGCTGCCTATTCATGTCCAATGCGTGCTTTTTATTCTTAATTGTTGCCTCAATTTCTCCCGACATCCAAGATTCCTTAGGTTTTCCAGTCTTGCCCTTCACTCTAGCAGGGACGTGTCTATCCTGACCAATTGTCATCACACATTTAAACACATCCCACTTGGTTGATGTTCCTTTCCCCGCAAACCCGCTCCACTCAGCTTGAGCGAGACACTCTCTCATGCCCTGGTAGTTGGCCATGCCCAAATTTTGAGTTTTAACATGTGATTTCTCATTCTTTCACTTTCACTATCTATTTGAAACATAATCGAACCAGTTGCTGGATATGGAGCGGATGTTTCTACTCGGGGAAGAGTATAGGACTAGAGATTATAGCGTCACAATTAATCGACGTTCCTTTAACAAGGAGATGAAGAGTGATGAATTTCGTCAGAGGGTGGTGAATCTGTGGAATTCATTACCACAAAACGACGAGGATGCCGTAAATAGAAGTATTTAAGGCAGAGATAGATAGATTCTTGGTTAATACATGTGTCGGGAGCTATGGGGACAAAAAAGGAGAAAGGGGTGAGGAGGGATAAATACATTAGACATTAAATTAGATTATTATTATTTTTTGTAAATATATTTTTATTAGAAGCAATGCGTATTGTCCACAGTATACCAGTTCTTCAAATACAAATTTAACATGTTTCAAAAATTATACAAATATGACGAAATGATTTATGTATGCTTCTATTTGTTTTTGGAAAGTAAGGAAGTAAAATAATAGATCTATAATCAATAGAGATAGTGATTCAATAATAATGATTATGATTATATAAGAAAAAATAAATAAATAAGAAAAAATAATAAATTAAAAAATTACTTTAAAAAAAAAGATTATTATATCATTAAAAAATGAAGTATACATCTTAACAATGAATGGAGCAATTTCACATAACAATATCTATAGAGACGTGTATACAAATCCCAGAATGCGTCTTTTCATCTAATCCTACACCTGGGTACTTATTGAGTTGCAATGCTGAGCTCAGCTACCCCTTTAAATAATCAATGAAGGGAGACCATATTTGTTCAAAAAGTTCGTATTTTCCATTAGGACAATCCTAATTATCGCCAAATGCAACGTCTCCGACATTCCCACTGCCCACATTTTAATTGTGCGGGATAATGTTCCTTTCCAGAATTTTAATATTATTTTTTTCCAATTATCAAACAGTAATCCAAAAATGTCTTTGAGTTACTGTTAACATTAGGCTTGAATCAGGAACTCCTAATATTATTAGCTTTAGATCGGTGTCCAATTTAGTTTTAAGAACTTCAGAAATGATTCTTAAAATATCAGCCCAACAACTATTAAGTTTTATGCATGTCACAAAACTATGTGTTAAGTTAGCTTCTAAATTCTGACATTTATCGCAAATAGAAGAGAGGTTAGGAAAAAATGTATTTAATTTCGTTTTTGCATAGTGTAATCTATGTAATACTTTAAATTGTATCAAGTTATGTCTGGCATTTAACGAGCAACGATGTATACATTGTAAACTTTATTCCAAAGTGTCTTTCATTATAGATAGACCTATTTCATTTTCCCATATCTGTCTGTATGATTCTGTTCTTGGGACTTCACTATCCAAAAGAGTATTATATATGTACGCTATTAGTTTTTTTCTGTATTTGGGTGCTTGTTATGCAATTCATCCAGTAATCCTGGTTCTCTATTCTTATAGTTTTGCATGTTTGACTTGATATAGTCTCTAATTGATAATACCTAAACAAGTTATTTGGGTGCAATCCATAGATATCTTTTAACTCTTGAAATGAGAGAAATTTTCCTTTCCTGTAAAGGTGTTCTATCCGTATAATTCCTACATTTTTCTAGTGTCTGAACCCCTTATCCAAAGGTTTACATAAGGGATTATACATAATTGGTAAACAAAGCGACATATTGTCCAAATGTAAAGTCTTAACTATTTGTTTCCAAATACGTCTATTGCTATGAATTATAGGGTTTTCCCCATAAGTTTGTTGTTGTACTTCCCTTGGAGCAAATAGAATCGAACTTGTATGAAACGGTAAACAGTCTTCCTTTTCCATCTTTAGCCAAGCTGGTTCATGATCCATTTTTACCAACCAAAAATTCATATTCTTAATGTGAACCGCCCAAAAATAATATAACAAATTAGGTAACGCTAATCCTCCATTTATCTTGGATTTACATAAGTGTTTTTTTACTTATTCTGTGATTTTTATAATCCCAAATAAAGCTGTTAACAATAGAATCGATTAAAAAAAAGTTTTAGGGAGGTAAAAAGGGATAGCTTGAAATAAATATATTAATTGTGGTAAAAATATCATTTTTATAGCATTTATTCTGCCAATCATTGATATTGGTAGTGTTTTCCAGTATAGAATATTGTTTTTTATTTTAAACAATAACTGAGGGTAATTTGATTTGAACAAAACATTATAAGATTTGGATGCATTAATTCCTAGATATTTAAATTTGTCCGTAACTATTGTAAACGGGAAGTGTTGTAATATATTTGATTTTATTCCAGTTATAGGCATAATTTCACTTTTATTCCAATTAGTTCTATATCCTGAAAATGTACCAAACTTAGTTATAACATTAAGTAGATTAGGAATACTAATCTCCGGTTTTGTTATATGTATTAAACCATCGTCTGCATATAAAGATATTTTATTCGTTGTGGTATTGATATTGCATCCGTATATTTCTGGGTCTAAACTAATCCTTTCGGCTACTGATTCGATTGCAAGAGCAAATAATCAGGGTGATAAGGGGCATCCGTGTCTGCAACCCCTAGAGAGATTAAATTTGGCTGATAACATTTGATTTGTTAGTATTCTTGCTGGTGGGTTAGAGTATAAAATTTCAACCTATTTACAAAATCTATCCCTCAGTTGAAATGTCTGCATTGTCTTGAATAAGTAAGGCCATTCAACCTGGTCGAATGCCTTTTGCGCATCTAGTGAAATAACAGCTAATTCAATATTATTAACTCGTTTTGAATATATGATATTGAATAGACGTCTCAAGTTATAAGTGGAATAACGTTTGGGGATACAGCCTGTTTGATCATGATGTGGTAGTTTATTAATCAATGAACTTAATATTTGAGATACAATTTTAGTTAATATTTTTTTATCAGTATTTAGAGCAATTGCTCTATATGACCCAGGGTCTTCCAGATCCTTATCTACTTTAGGAATGAGTGTGATTGTAGGCTCATTTAGAGTTTCTGGTAACTTTCCTTGTTCGTAAGCATATTTATATATTGTTTGTAAACGTGGGGAAATCAAGTCGTGAACCTTCTTATAAAATTCAACACGTAGGCCATCAGGGCCAGCAGATTTTCAATTTTTCAACGATCTGATTGATTCCTCAATGTCTTTTACTGATATTTCAGCATCTAACAAGTCTCTGCCTTCCTGATCTAGACCTTTAATATGACATTCATGTAGGAAGGTTTCTATTCCATCCGGTTGTCCCGTCAGTTTAGTTGAGTAAAGTTTTTGATAGTAATACAGAAATCTGTCATTAATATCTTTTGGTAAAGTTAATATTTCTCCTTATTCAGACCTGATTTTATATATCATTTTTCCTCATCTAATTTTCTAAGCTGGCGTGACAATAGTTTTTGTGGTTTATATCCGAATTCAAAATGTACTTGTTTAGTCTGTTGAAAAAGTTTAATAACATGATTTGAGTATATTTCATTTAGCTTTATATTTTAATATTGCAATTTTATTATATATCACCTTAGATGGAGATATTGCATTTTCAATATGTAATTGCTTTATTTCATTTTCCAAAGTTTGTTGAATCTTTCGGTTTTCATTATTAAGGTATGCTTGCGCAGATATTATAGCACCACGCATAAAGGCTTTAAATGTGTCCCAAAGAAGTGTCGAAGAAATTCCAGGTTTATCATCAGTCTCAAAAAACAATTTAATCTGTTTTACCAGATAATCATAGCAAGCCTTATCATTTAAAATGTGAGGGTTGAGTCTACATTGAGAGTATTTATTAGTTATACCCTTTAATGTTACCTTAAATGTTAATGGAGCATGGTCCGAAATAAGAATATTATGGTATTTTGAGTCGTACGTAAATGGCATTGACATTGAGTCTATTAAAAAAATAATCTATCCTTGAATAGGTTCGGAATACAGGAGAAAAAAAGAGTATTCCCGACCTGAGGGATTATCAGTTCTCCAGACATACATATCATTTGCAGTATTAATAAAATAATTTATGAATTCGCTTGATTTACTTGTAGCTTTCCTTTTAGTTGATGATCTATCTAGATAATTATCTAAAGTACAGTTTAAATCACCCCCAAATATTAGATTATGTTGTGTAGATACAGGAATAGTATTAAATATTTTCTTAAAAAACAGCGGATTATCAAAGTTAGGTCCATATATGTTCATAAGAACGACATTCTTTCAATATAATTGACCTGTAATTATTATATATCTACCCCCAATATCTTCTATTATTGAGCTATGTTTAAATGGTATGCCTTTACGAATAAGTATTGCAACCCCTCTAGACTTATGTGTAAATGAAGAATGATACACTTTAGAAATCCATTTTGCTGTTAGTCTATGTTGTGCATTCTTTTAAAGGTGTGTCTCTTGAAGGAAGACTATGTCTGTTTTAAGTCTATTTAAATTAGATTAAACCTTACCTCTTTTAATTGTTTCATTAATTCCCTTTACATTCCAACTGCAGAAGGTGATTCCATCACCCCCAGTTTTCGTATTAATGTCTTGCATTTTGTTTTTAAGGTAGTTTATAATGGAGTAGATGTCTCAGCACATCCATCCCAACCTCATACCCATGCATCAGATCGATGAATTTTAGTACTTGTAACTTTGTGTTACATACATATCTCTTCAAACCAACTGTATAATTAAAATCATAACTAAAAGTATAATATAATACATTATATAAAATATAAGAATCAAAATAGAAATAAAAAATGTTAATGGTGTTAGTGATGTGCAGAAAGGAAAGGGTGACTACAGCTATGTTTAGTATAGTTAGTGTTAGCCTCACTAGCGTGGTTATTATTCTACCGACTTCCGTTGTTAAAAAAGATGTTAATGGTTCCAGCTCCATATTTGCCTTAAGGGCTATTTGTATAGGGGTGGGGTGTTAAATTTAAATGCTTGAAAATTATGACTCTCAGATTCTTTACATTCTTAAGAATGCCTCTTTTTTCTGTAAATAGAGATCTTCTCTTGGCAACTTCCGCAGGGTAATCTCTGAATATGCTGATCTTATCTCCATCGTAGGTAAGATTTTTCTTACGAATTATTATCTTCATCATATCCTCCAAGACGTGATCATAAACCACTTTCACAATCAATTGTCTTGGGGGTGAGCCCCTCTTTGGGAGTCGTCTCAGTGCCCTGTGTGCTCGACCAAGCAGGGGTTCTTGATCCAAATTCAAAACTTTTTTAAAGAGTTTTGCCGCAAATTCTCGAGGGTCTTGATCCCCCTTTCTACCTTCACGCACACCGACAGTACGCAAGTTCTGGCGCCTTTGACGTCCCTCCAAGTCAATACATTTCTCTGTTATTTTGCTTAATAATTCTGATAAACGTTTGTTCTCGGAGAGAAGTTTCTCATTTGCCTTAGCACTTGTATCGGCAATACCAGTCAGCTCCTTTATTGCCACATGTTGTTGATCGATTGACCTTAAAATAGGTTCTCGCTTAATATCAACCGCCGACTACATCACACCAACTTTAAGATTTACATCATCCTTCTGTTGCTGCAGAGCTGCATTCGCCTTTAATTTCCAATCATCGAGCACTGTCTTTACTGTGACTATCACTTATTTTTTTAATTCATCTTTCATTTGCACTTTAAACAGTTGAATATCTGCTCGAAGGAACTTTAAATCTTCTTTATAATCCTTTTTCATTTTTTCAGCTCACTCATTATAGCTTTTATTTCTGCAGAAACAGCAGAACAGCGGTTTTAAGATCTTCCATCTCAAATTTCCTCCCTGAGATGGAAGATCTTCCTGGGAAGCTGTCAAACTCGAACCCAGTGCTCCGATCGGGCATACTTCCTTCTTCGGTGCCGCTTTGTGGGGGGGGGGGGGGGGGTATGTTGCATCGACAAACCGTCGGTATAGTCGCGCGCCTGATGACGTCACGCACCTTTTTAAACCTGCCGGCGCCGTTCTCACCCGTTCTCCTCTGGTGAGTGACTTGAATTCAACCCATTTTGCTCCATTTTAATGCAATTTTTGAGGTGCTGTTGGCGCGATTTCCACCTACTCCATAGCGCCACCGGAAGTCTCCATTAAAGTAGATTAGCCATGATTTAATGGCATGGACATGATCGGCCGAATAGCCTAATTATGATCAGATCACTTGTGCCTTATGATATATAGAATTTCTCCCACGGGGAAGACGATGTCCGTGCTTTAAATTATGATTTCAAAGTCACGTGGTAATTTGTATCGGAGTTTCGAATTACAAGCATTGCCTCAGCTGACAGCTCTTGCTTCTTACTCGTTCCTTTTCGTCTGCGCATCTGCACGAAAGCAGGGACAACGATAGATGCAGCGGCACAGCCGCATTCACAACTTACACGATCTCCCGGTTGCCAAGCCCTTCCCATTGCCACACTGATCTTACTGTCGTTGGCTTCCTGCACTGTAAGAGTGCGGCAAAAATCAAATTGTTGGAACAGCTTCTCAAATTTTGCTTGGGAAGCTTATAGCCTTGGTGTATGAAAAACAATGTATTTAGCTTCAAGTAATCCCTACATTCTTTCTCTCACCAGTCGCCCTTCTGAAGCCATATCAGCTTTCCGATCTCACCTTGTAAACAGCTAAGAGTGGCATTTTTCCTTTATCATTGTTTCTTTTTTTTGCAATTCTTTCATTCATTTGTTCTATAACTCTTAACATTATCACCAATATCTCTCGTTCCCTTTGACGTGAGTTTCAGTTTGAAAACGAATCTCGACCCCAAACATCATCCATTCCTTCTCTCTGGAGATGCTGCCTGTGCCGTTGCGTTCCTACAGCATTGAGTGTCCATCTGCGGTTAAAACCAACATCTGCAGTTTCATCCTGCACATTTCGTCACTCCGAAGGTCAAGCAAGAGCGAAGGAGGGTGCCCACGAAAAAGGTACAGAAACAGGAAGTGCAGGTGACTTCACTGGCCATCCTACCTCAAACCAAACACACTCTTTAGAGTGCTGACCTGGGGAAACCTCATGTCAAAGTTGAGCAGTTGTGGCAGGAAGGACTGTATTGCCCCTGTCCTTCTTGGGAAATCTGAAATGAAACCTATGGAGCATTTGCGCCACACCCAAGGTATCCGTGCGGTTCCCGAATGTATTTGGCAGTCTCCCTAATGGTCGAAAGTGGTTTCCGCTCCTTCTATGTTCCGGCGATTAATTCAAAAAATTGAAAAAATACTCCGGGAACCTCCGGGAACCTGACAGAAACAACCGGAAACCTCCGGGAACCGCACGGACGCCTTGGGTGGGGCGCAAAGTCTCCAGATGTTTCCGTTTATGCTTCTTAAGTGGGACAGGGGGCATTACAGAAACTCTGTCATTGAGGCTCAACAGGTAATGGCTACGTCAAGCAGAGCCAGAATTGTAGGTGACTACGTAATTCGTGGTGCAGACAGGGGTTGATGTGGCAGCAATCGAGACTGAAGGATGATGTGTTGCTTCCCTAGTGCCGGGGTTCATGACGTCTCGGAGCGGCTTCACGACATCCACTGGAGGGAGGGGAAGCAGCGGCAAGTCGCTCTGCGTGTTGCCACAAATTACGTAGGTGGGAAAATGGATCAACTTACTGCAATATCAGTATAGGGAGTTGGGTAAAAAACTAACAAAACATGACTTCCAGTGATCTTTGGATCGGTTCCAGGGCCACGTCGTAGTGAGCGTAGGAACAGGAAGATATGTGAGTTGAATCTGGGGCTGAGAGGTTGGTGCCGAGGCAGGGATTCAGATTTCTAGACCATTGTGATCACTTTTGGGGATGAGGTGACCTTGCAAAGAGCGATGGCTTACATCTTGTCTTGAGAGGATTGAACATCCAGGCATGCATGTTCGCTTGTGCTGCACGGGTTGTTTTCAATTAGATTGACAGGGCGGTGGGATCTCATCCGATACCAATGCACATGAGGGTCAGGGCGTTGGCATGGAGGATGGGGAAAGGAAGTAAGTGAGCGATAGTGGCTGTTGGTTTAAATTATGCTAATTGTAATGCAAGAGGCCTGATGGGTAAGACAGATGAACATAGGGCTTGGACAGATGCCTGCGACTGGGACGTTGCACATACTATAGAAAGCTAGCTAATAGATGGGAAGATTGGAAGCTCAACTTTCCAGGGCCCAGGTGCTTCAGGAGATACAAAGTTGCCGGTAAACGTGAAGGTTCGCTCCGTTATTGGTTTAGGGCGAGATCACAGCAGTGGACAAAGTTGACTTTACGGACGGTTCGTTCATCTGACGGTGGGGCTGCCGAACAAGAAAGGAATGAGCACCTTTTTTGGAGCGTACTATAGGCCGGCAAGTCGTCAACGGGAATTAGAATACCAAAAAACAAATTAAAATACCCTCGCTCAGCAGCAGCAGCAGCAAATACTTTGGTGTAAGACACTCACACACGCACATGTATGGTAAACTTATACCTGGAAAAACACCTATGTGCGAATGCTGTTCGTGGATTTCAGTTCAGCATTCAACACCATTATGCCCCAGCACCTGATAGGCAAACTGGTTCCATTGGGCCTCGGCACCCCCATGTGTAACTGGCTACTGGACTTCCTCACTGACAGACCCCAGTCTGCGAGGGTTGGAAATAACACATCCAACACCATCTCTCTGAGCACCGGCTGCCCTCAGGGCTGTGTCCTGAGTCCACTGCTGTTCACTCTGATGATTCACGACTGTTGTGCCAGGTTTAGTACAAACCACATCATAAAGTACCCAGATGACACAACAGTGGTGGGCCTCATCAGGGACGACAATTAGCTGGCTTACAGGGAGGAGGTGAAACAACTGGTGGACTGGTGCAATACGAACAACCTGATCCTGAATGTGGAAAAAACAAAGGAGGTTATCGTCGACTTCAGGAAAACCCGGCACAGTCCCACACCACTTCACATCAATGACAGCGACGTGGAGGTGGTCAGTAGCACAAAGTTCCTGGGGGTGCAGATCACTAACAGTCTGACCTGGACGAATAACATCTCATCAACAGTTAAGAGAGCGCAGCAGCGGTTGCACTTTCTGCGACAGATGAGAAGAGCTCATTTCCCCCATCCCATCCTCACCACTTTCTACAGGGGCACCATAGAGAGTATTCTGACCAGCTATATCTCTGTCTGGTTTGGGGACTGTAGAGCCTCCGACTGGAAGTCTGTGCAGAGAGTGGCGAGGACAGCGGAAAAAATGATCGGGACCTCTCTCCCCTCAATCGGGGATATTGCGACCAAACGTTGCGTGTCTAAGGCCAGCAGTATTATAAAAGATCCCACACATCTCCATCACGGTCTGTTCACTCTGCTGCGCTCGGGAAAAAGATATCGCAGAATAAGGAGCAGAACATCAAGGTTCTGCAACAGCTTCTTCCCACGAGCCATCAGACTCCTGAATGCCATGTAATGGGCTGCCACCGTTGTCTATTTATCCTCTTATCCTTTTAATCTATGCCTATCCTTCTGTTAATTTATCGTGTTGCACAGGGAGCCAAATGCAACGTAATTTCGTTTCGAACTGCATATATCAATGTAATTTCTAAATGACAATAAAGTTTGTTTGACTTTTTGTCTTTTGACTATATTGCTAATAAAGTAACCGTTTGATCACGAATTTTCCACTCGCTACACAGGCATGATTGAATGTCGGAGTAGACTCGATGGACCTATTGGCCTAATTCTGCTGCTATCACCTGTGGTCTTATGACCTTATCAAGCACTTTGTAGTTGTACTGATGGAGTGCACACTATGGCGCTACGAATGGAGATAAATACTGTGGTATGAGTCTGACGGAGTGAAACACTGTGGAGGAGTGCAGATGGAATGCATCTGTGTGGTGTAGAACGGATAGAGTGCAATACTGATAGAATTATCATCTGTGGGGTAGTACTGAAGGAGAGACACAGCGCAATACAATACATTACAATATAATACAATACAATAATACATTATTAGCCAAGTATGTTTTGCAACATACGAGGAATTTAATTTTCCAAGTCAGTCATACACTAAAAAGCAACGGAACAGACACTTACATTTTCACATAAATGTCCACCAAGCGGACTCCTCCACGTTCCCCAATGTGATTGGAGGCGAAAAAAAAGTTCAATGTCTTCCATTCCTTGTTCTCCCACGTTCGGGGGCCTCGAGCCTTCCGTTGACGGGACGATCTTGACACCCGTAACCGGCGACGTTTGGGCCCTCCGCATCGCGGCGATAAGTTCCGCATCAGGACGATGTCAGCTCCCCAGCGCCGACGATCGGACCCCGAGTCGGGGCTGGTCGAACTTCTGCGTCGTTGGAGCTCCCGACTAGGCCACTCCCGATTCTACGTGCTCTCGATGCCAACGTCCGCAGACCGCGTTTGGAGTGATCCCAGGCAAGGGATCCGTTACGATGGAAAATCGACGCCCCATGGTGGTATTCAAAATTAGTCCGGTGAGGCCTCCAGCTTCATCGATGTTAGACCGCAGAGCGACCGGAGCGACGAATCGAAATCCAATCGCATCTCCGGCAAGGTAAGATACTGTAAAACGTTTCCCCCGAATCGCCCCCCCCCCCAACCACCTCTCCCCGCATAAAACAAGCAGGATAACATTTACACAAACTTTTAAAACACTAAAAATAACAAAAGAAAGGCGGAAAAAAAAAAGACTGTTGGCGGGGCTGACAATCGATCCGTGCAATATCGGGTGGTACTGATTGTGTGCACAATGTGGACAATTATTGTATAGTGAATAGACAATGTGGGGCAGTACTGATGGAGAGACACACTACGGAATAACACTGTCTCTCATTGGATCACGTGCGATCCAACCTACAATGCGGAACCTTGTAGAATGCCTCACTGAAAACCATGGATACAACATCGACAAGTTACTGCTCAACGACGTTTTGGTCACGGCTGCAAAAAAACTCAATCAGACTTGTGAGACACTACCTTCCACGTACCTACCTACCTTCCGTGCTGACTATCCCTAATCAGCCCTTGCTACACAAATCCCGGTATATTCAAATACGTGTCGAAAATGTTGCGTATCGGGCTTGTGGCCTGCGACTAGTGGTGTGCCTCTTGGTTCATTGCTGAGCCCTTTACTGTTTGTCATCTACCACGCTGACTCTGCCATATCCTTATTTCCTGCTCAATTTACCTGCCCAATTCTTACCTTTAAATTGCCTTCATTGCCTGAGATTACATTTATTGTGTCGAGCCTCTCAGCATCATTGCCTTATCAATATGTGGAGTGATCTTCCTAATGATATCTTAATGGCAGGACGCAATAAAGTGACTGAGCAAAATAATTCAGGAATAAGCAGTCAATATGCAATAGTCACTTGGAGAACGGGGGAAATGCTGAAAACGACTCATGAACGTGGATGCATCCCCCAGTGAAATATCCAGCAGCAAACCGCATATGTATACACCCTTAAAGTCACTTTCTGCCACATTTCTACCACATTTCTATGTGCTGCAATTAATGTTACAATTGATCGGTGACCGAGAAACAATGAACCGACCCAAAACCAGAGCGCAGTGCTGAACTACTATCTACCTCTTTTATCACTCAGCTTTCCCCTTTGGTCGTACCTTACTGGCTTTGTCGTGCACTAAACGTTATTCGTTTATTATGTAGTCCCTCACCACAGTGAATGGCTCGATTTTAGTCATGTCCTGTCTTTCTGCTGACTGGTTAGCACGTAACAAACGCGTGTAATTGTACATTGGTACACGTGGCAATATACTAAACTAACCGCAACTAAACTATCTAATCTAAACACATTTTTGAAAGCAGTTTTGAAACATTTTTGATACACCTTCATGACACAACACAGAACTTTCAACCTACTGGGTTGGAAATCTCGCATGACAACGTTACAACTAATTGCATGGAATATCCTCGATGGAGTAAACATATTACACATGCACAATGCGAAAAACTAGTTTTTCCTAAGTGTTTGTTCAATGGCTTGTGGATGACGTGACTCTCGAGGGTAACAATTAGCTCACTGGACGTCCCGTGGTGTATCAGAACACGTTGATCTGGTGCATGTCGATATTTGGAACGCTTCGTACGACTGATCGCTGCTTCAGGCAGAACATGGAATATGCAGCGATTTTCCACGTTGCAAGATATTATTATCCTGTACTTGCAGCGATCGGCATTCCCGGTAAGGTGTTAAGGAAGGAACTGCAGATGCTGGAGAATCGAGGGTACACAAAAGGCTGGAGAAACTCAGCGGGTGCAGCAGCATCTAAGGAGCGAAGGAAATAGGCGACCTGGTAAGGTACTAGAACTGGCTCGGCGACCGTTTCAAGGAAACGTTAGGTAGAACAGCACGGTGGCCTAGTGATAGAATTGCTGTCCATGAGCTCTTTCAGCACTTTCAGCGCCAGAGACCCAGGTTCCATCCTGATTACGGGTGCTGTCTGTACGGCGTTTGTACGTTCTTCTCGTGACCTGCTTGAGATTCACCAATAACTTCGGTTTCCCCCCACACTCCAAAGACGTACAGGATTGTAGGCTTATTGGCTTGATATATATGTAATAAAATCCCTAATGTGTGATGGATAATGTTCAGGTGCGGGACTCGCTGGTTGGTCGTACACGTTCAGCATGTTTCAGCGCTGTTTCTCTAAAATAAACTACACTGAACTTACACTTGGTCCGCCAGCGCCTATTTGTTCTGATGGTCGCTAAGCATTTTATATTGCCTTTCATTCACATGCTGACCTTTCTGACCTGCGCCTTTGTCAGAGTGCGGCGGTACACAAACCACATGGCAGCTCCTCGTATTCAGCTTCATTAGCTTCCAAACTAATTGATTGCTTTCTCCAATATTAGGCATCTAAACCACATCCACACCCTCCCCTATCTCCCACTCATTTCTCTGTTCTACCACCGGTCCTCGCACCCAATTCTATCAAACACCCCCCCTTTCATCGACATTTCTTCCTCTGGCTTCACAATGCACATCTTTTTATGGACCCTAACACGTCTTTTGACATGTGCGAATATTAGTTCAGTTCAGTTCAGCTTTGAGATACAGCGCGACAGCAGGCCCTTCGGCCCACCCACGCCGCCCATTGATCCACATTGTAACAATATCCTACACAAATTAGATACAATTCACACCTATGCAAAATTTATTAACCTACAAACCTGTACGTTTTTGGAGTGTGGGGTGCAACCGAACCACCCACACATTTCAAGGGAAGAAGGTACAAACTCCGTGCAGATAGTGTCCGTAGGCCGGATCAAATCCGGGTCTCTGGCAGCAACGCTACAGCTGCGTCACCGTGCCGCCCCATGTTGAACCATCTGCTCAGCTTTATCCACCTATAATTCACCAGGCTTTGCCCTGTCGTTCCTTTTTTATAGGTTTCCCCAACTGCCACAACCAATCTGAAGAAGGAACCCGAGCCGTTGCTGACCCGCTGAGTTACTCCAGCGCTTTGTACCTATCCATGTCCTCTAGAGATGTTGCCTAACCCGCAGAGATTCTCCAGCACTTTGTATCTATCCGTGTTTTCCAGAGATAGCGCTTGACCCACTGAGTTACAACACACTTTGTTCCTATTGTGTACTCCAGAGATGTTGCCTGACCCACTGACTTTATCCTGTACTTTGTGCATGGTTTATATTATTAACTGCCATTCATTTTATGTGGTATTTGCGTGGCTCGTCTTTCATATTTCGCTTCTTACAACATAGACTCGCCGTTTACTGCGACAAATTTCCTCCGTGCCAAAGATCTCGCTGCGTGGCAGTCGCGAAGATAATTATTCTGTTAATAGAAATAAAATGCTGGAGTAACACAGCGGGACAGGCAGCATCTCTGGAGAGATGGAGTGTGTGACGTTTCGGACGTGTTTGGACCCTTGTTCTCGACCTGAAACATCACCCATTCCTTCTCCCCCGAGATGATGCCTGTCCCGCCTAGTAAAACATAGCGAAGATGAGCGGGAAGCCAGAGGATTGGGGAACATTTAGAGCACAACAGAGGGTAACTAAAAAGGCAATACGGGGAGAAATGATGGACGAGTGTAAGCTAGCCAAGAATATAAAGAAGGATAGTGAAAGATTATGTATTTATGTGAAGAGGAAAAGATTAGTTAAGACAAATGTGGGTCCCTTGAAGACAAAACAGGTGAACGTATTATTGGGATCAAGGAAATGGCAAACAAGTGGAACAGGTACTTTGGTACTGTATTGACTATGGAACACACAAACTATCTTCTAATTGTTCTAGGGGACAAAGGATCTAGTGTGACGGAGGAACTGAACGAAATTCACATTAGTCCAGACATGTCTTTTTTAGATGGAACTGATGGGACTGAAGGCTGATAAATCCCCAGGGTACTCATGTAGGTGGCTCGAGAAATCGTGGACGCATTGGTGATCGTATTCCAATATTCTAAACATTCTGGAATAGTTCCCGTGGATTGAATAGTAGGTAAAGTTATCCCACTTTTTCGGAAAGTAGAGAGAGAGAAAACAGGGAATTATGGAGCAGTTAGTTTCATATCGGTGGTGGGGAAAATGCTGGAGTGGATAGCGGCGCAAATGGATAGCAGTCTAAGAATCTGTCCAAGTCATGGATTTTAGAAAGGGAAATCCTGCTTGACACATCTTTTGCAATTTTTGAGGATGTAACAAGTAAAATGCATAAGTGGGACAGTGGACGTAGTGTATTTGATAGGGTCTCACACAGGAGATTTGTGGGCACAATTGAGCACATGGTATAGGGGGTAGGATATTGACAGGGTTAGAAAACTGGTTGGCAGATAGAAAGCGAAGATTATGAATTTACGGTTCCCTTTCAGAATGGAAGGCAGTGAATAGTCTGATGCCGTAAGTTTCGGTGCTGGCACAGCTGCTTTTTACAATATCTATTATTGATTTCAATTAATAAATTTAACGTGACATTAGTAAGTTCGCGGATGACATGAGGCTGTGTGGCTGTATGAACTGGGTAGTGAATTCTATGTTGATGAAGAGTGACTTGAAGTGGTTGGGTGAGTGGGCAGATGGATGACAGATGCGGTGTAATGTGGATAAATGTGAGGTTATTCAGTTTGGTGACAAGAACAAAAAGGCAGATTATTATTTGAATGAGTTTAGATTAGGGAAAGGGGAAGTGTAACGAGACCTGGGTGTCCTTGTACATCAATCACTGAAATTAAGCATACAGGTACAGCAGGCAGTGAAGAAAACTAATGGCATTTTGGCCTTCATAACCACAGGATTTGAGTATAAAAGCAAATAAGTCCTTCTACAGTTTTACAGGGCGCTGGTTGGACCACACCTGGAGTTGTGTGTGCAGTTTGGGTCTCCTAATTTCAGGATGGACATTCTTGCCCATGCGAGCGTGCAGCGTATTTTCACGAAGATAATTCCAGGGATGGTTGGGCTGTTATATGGAGAAAGAATGGAACGACTGCGTTTGTATACACTGAAACTTAGAAGGTGATAGGGGATCTTCCAGAAACATACACAATTATTTAGCGATTAGATAATCTAGATGCCGGAAACGTGTTCCCGATGTTTGGGGAGTCCAGGACCAGGGCCACAGATTAACAACAAGGGGTAGGCCATTTAGAACTGAGATGATCAAAACGTTTTCACGTAGAGAGTTGTGAATTTGTGTAATTCTCTGCCTCAGAAGGTGGTGGGGGCCGAATCACTGGATGAATTCAAAAGGGAGTTAGATAGAGGTCTTAGGGCTAGCTGAATCAATGGATATGGGGAGAAGGCGGGAACGGGGTTATGATTTTGGATGATCAACCATGATCACATAGAATCGCGGTGCTGGCCCGAAAGGCCGAATGGCCTAAACCTGTAACTATTTTCTATGGTTATATGTTTCTATGTCTCAATCTTTCTCTATCTTCGGTTTAAACTAGCATCTGCAGTTCGTTCCTAGACAAATTATTCTGTTACTTCATTTTAACATATTGCTTCATGTTACATTAATCGTATATTTTATAAGGATATTTGAATTCGAATCTCAACTTAATCATTTTCACATATGAAGTCTCTCTAATTAGCCTACGAAATATTTTTTTTTAAAAGAGCATGAAATAATTGCAGACGCTAGATAAAGTCGAAGGTAGAAACAAAATGCTGGAGTAAATCCGCGGGTGCGGCACCTTGTCTGGAGAGAAGGAATGGACGACATTTCGGGTCGAGACCCTTCTTCAGCCTGATGTCAGCGGGGTGGGCGGGAAAAGACATAATAATTGTGGAGACAATGAGACTAGTGCGAGAACTGGGAAGATGAAGAGCATGGGGAGAGAAAGGAAGGGCAATCTGAAGTTAGAGAAATCAATGTTCATACCGCTATGGTGTAAACTACCCAAGCGAAACATGAGGTGCTGCCCCTCAAATTTGCGCGGGGCCTCACTCTGACAGAAAGTTCAGATTAGGAATGGAATGGGAGGTTGAAATGCTGGGCCACCGGGGGATCAGAATAGGTTAAGGCGGAGTGAGCGGAGGTGTTCATATTCCGCCAAAACGCCCTGGTCCACTCGTCCCTTCCCATCCAAATCATCCCGTCGCCATGTAATTTCCCCTGCAACCGCAGGAGATGCAACACCTGGCCATTTACTTCCCTCCTCGACTCCATCTAAGGTGTCAAGTTGCTCCGCAATTAAATCCATCTTCCAGCCCCCACTCCCTCTTCTTTGCTCTGGATGGCCAGTCAATCTCCGCCTCCATTCCACACCAGGATGCTCTTAAAGACCTCAGTTTCGTCCTCATCGGCAGAACCAGCCAATTTCCCTCCACAAAGAATCACCTCCGCCAGAAGAGCTGGTCCTTACCCTCATATTCACCTTCGACTCCTCCCACTTCCCAAGGCGTAGTGGTGGGCACTCGCATGGGCCCCAGCAATGCTTGCCCCGTTGTAGGGTCCGTCGAACAGTCCCTGTTCCAGGCGGACACTGGCCTAATCCCCGAACTTTAACTCAGCAACATTGACGACTGCATTGGTGCTACCTCTTGCACCCATTCCGAACTCATAGACTTCGTCAAATACACCACAGATGTCCATGCTGCGCTCAAATGCACTTGGACCATCTCCGACGTTTCCAGATCGCACCGCCTCCATCACAGGAAACATACTATTGACCGGCGTCAACTGCAAACATACTGACTCCCAATGCTATCTTGACCACACTTCTTCCTACCCTGCTTCCTTTAAAGACACTATCCCCTCTTCCCAATTCACCCGTCTATGCGGCATCTGCACCCAGGTTGGAGTGTTTCATACCACGGCCTCGGACATGTCCTCAATCTTTCGGAACGGGGTTTCCCCCTTCCATTATAGACGAGGCTCTCACTAGGGTCTCGTTGATATCCCGTGCTCCGATCTTACACTCCCTCCCCGCATTCTTAACAAGGACGGTCACCCTTGGCCCCACCTTCCACCCCATCAGCCGTCGCATACGGCATATAATCCTCCAACATTTTCGCCACGTCCAAAGGGATCCCACGACTGGCCACATCTTCACATCTCCATCCTTTTCTGATTTCCGTGGAGACATATTGCTCCGAACCTCCCTGGTCCACGCGTCCCTCCTTGACAAACCACCCCTTGCCCAGATACTTACCCCTGCAACCGTAGATGATGCAACACCTCTCCCGTTACCTCCCCCTCAACTCCCTCCAAGGACCCAACCAGTCTTTTCCGGTGAGGCAGTGGTTCACTTGTACCTCCTCCAACCTCATCTACTGTATGGGCTGTTCCAGATGACAACTTCCCTACATCGGCGAGACCATGCGCTGGGCCGGCGATCCTTTCGCTGAACACCTCCGCTCAGTCAGTCTTAACCAATCTGGTCTCAGCGCTTGAACTCCTCCTCCCATTCCCAATCTAACCTCTCTGTCCTGGACCTCCTCCTTTGTCAAATTGGAGGAACCGCACCTCATGTATCGCTTGGGTCGTTTACACCCCAGAGGTATGAACATTTACTTTTCTAACTTCAGACAGCCCTTGCTTTCTCTCTCAATCCCCTTCCTCTTCCCAGTTGTCCCACGTCTTACTGTCTCCGCCTACATTCGAACTTGGTCCCGCCCCTCCCATAATTTATCGACCTGAAACGTTACCCATTGGTTATTTCCAAAGACGCAGCCTCACCCGTTGATTGACTCCTGCATTTCGTGTCGACCTTAAAACATTCTTATTTCTTTCAGTTAATTTATTGGCTGTTGTGATCCTGTACCGCGCAAATTGTGGTCTCTCCAAATGCGTTACCCGCTACCTGGTGTCTATGGCAGCAGTGGATTTAATGGTGGTTGTAGTTAATGTTGTACTGGAGCAGATAAATTATATATATGTGTATGCTGAGTTCTTGATCACTACTCCAACTTGCGCTGTGATAATCGCCCTGCGAGTCGCAACCACGAGCTGTTCCGTTTGGTTCACGGTCGCGTTTACTTCCGATCGATACGTCGGTATCTGCTGCCAGAAACTGCGGAACCAATATTGTCGCGGGAGAATAGCGACTGCAGTGATAATAACAGTGGTGCTAATGAGTTGTGCGAAGGGTATTCCATATTATTTTGCAGTGGATCCAAGTCGTTGCGTCAGCACAGTTGAATATCGTACGTCCCCGCAATGGAAAGCCTATACGGTGTTTAATAGTATCACGACTCCATTATTACCGTTCGGGACAATTGTACTGCTTAATGTTTTAACAGTTAGACATATTATAACGGCAAATAAACTCCGGCAGAGACTCCGGAACAGTCGTGAGGATCAGAAAGACTCAGAGTTACTGAAGCGGAGAAAGTCAATGATATTGCTCTTCGCTCTATCAGCCAATTTCATATTATTGTGGATACCAAATGTTGTACATTCTATGCACCGGCAAGTATCAAACTATACCTACCAGGACAAGTATGTCAGCAATCCTACATATATCCTACAAGTGTCCGGATTTATGATGCAGTTGCTCAGTACCTGCACCAACTCCTGTATCTATGGACTGACGATGCGAAAATTCAGAGATGAATTGAAGAGCGGAGTCAAGTGTTTGTTTACATTAAACGGACTGGTCTGTAAATAAACAGGACAATCAATTGTCAGTTTTGCTGAGCTTCTAAATAAATGTTCAGAAAACACTAATGTTTTCGCTTGTTCCACGAAGATGACTCAAGTCACTGGAGATATGTATGTTTTCTTGCACTATTATTCTAATTGATTAGGTTTAATCCGGAGGAAAGGTTCGGCGCAGTGGGCACGACCCAGTTGTGCTAAATTAATTCAATGTTGCTTTGTGAGATATCAATGGATAGAGTACTTAATGCGGAATACCAGGATTCGCTGTCGGATACGTGACCCGTGTCTAAGATACTATCTTTGGCGTCATCTCGTGTTCTGGGACTAACACCTCCCATTGAGCGTGTATATTTGCATCTGCTTGCGTTTATTTCAAGTGGGTGAGTATACAAAAACAGGGATGTAATGCTGAGGCTCCATACGGCGCGGCGGGCCGCATTTTTAATATTGTGAGCAATTTTGGGCATCATTTCCGAGGAAAGATAAGCTGCGGAAAACGCCCGGAGGATGTTTACAAGAATAATCGCAGGAATGAGTGAGCTAATAGATGATGAGCGTTTAACGAAATTGGGCCTGTATTCGCTCGAATTTATAAGAAATGCGGGGAACCTCATGGAAACATACCGAATAGTGAAAGGCTTGGATAAAGTGGATAGAGTCGTAGAGTGATACAGTTTGAAACATGCCCTTAAGCCCAACTTGCCTACAGCAGCGAACATACCCCAGCTACACTAGTCGCACCTACCGCCATTTAGCCCAAATCTCTCCAAACCTGTCCTAACTATGTATCTGTCTAACTGTTTCTTAAACGTTGCGATAGTCGCTGCCACAACCTGCTCTGGCAGCTTGTTCCATACATTCATCATCTTTTGTGTGAAGAGGTTACCCTCAGAACCCTATTAAATATTTTCCGCTTCATCTGAAACGTGTGTCCTCTTTTCCTTGATTCACCTACTCTGGCAAGGGATTATATACCGCTACCCGATCTACTGTGGTCCTAAATGCACAGCATTTGCCACCCTGCAATCTTCTGTCTACTCTTCCGTATTTATAGACGACAAGTAAGTTTCAACCAGGGATCCAACAATCTCCTCTGTGGTTTCCCATAATGACCTCTGATATATCTGATCAGGCCCTGGAGAGTTATCTAACTTCATACACGATAGTACCTTCAGCGTACTATCTACCGTAATACTGACTGCTCGTATTACACTTCCGTTGACTGCCCCAAGTTCTTCCGTTCTCCGCTCTTTCTCCTCGGTAAATACTGAGGAGAAGTACTCATTGAGGACCTTGCCCATCTCCTGTTGCTCCACGCAGAGCTGACCGTTTTGTACCTTGATGGATCCCACTCTTTCGTGTTATCCTCTCCATCCTTATTGTATTTATAAAATCTCTTGGGGTTGTCCATAATGCTATCTACCAGGGCCAGCTCCTGCCCTCTTTTTGCCCTTCTGACTTCCTTTTTTACTTGGCTCCTTAGTTCCCGAACCTCCGCCTGGGTTACATATGATCCCAGCTTCCTAGGCATGTCCAGTGCGTGCTTTTTATACTTAACTGTTGTCTAAATTTCTCCCGACATCCAAGATTCCTTAGGTTTTCCTGTCTTGCCCTTCACTCTAGCAGGGTCGTGTCTATCCTGACCAACGGCCATCGCACATTTAAACACATCCCACTTGGTTGATGATCCTTTCCCCGCAAACCAGCTCCAATCCACTTGAGCGAGACACTATCTCATACCCTGGTAGTTGGCCATGCCCAAATGTTGCGTTTCAACATGTGATTTATCTCTCTTTCCTTTTCTCTATCTATCTTACATCTAATCGAACCTGTTTTTGGATAGGGAGTGGATGTTTCCACTCGGGGGAAAGTATAGGACTAGAGATCATGGCGTCACAATTAAACGACGTTCCTTTAGCAAGGGGATGAAGATAAATTAATTCCGTCTGAGGGTTGCGAATCTGTGGAATTCATTACCACAGAACGCCATGGATGCCGTGAATAGATGTGTTTAAGGCAGAGAGAGATAGATTCTTGATTAGCACATGTGTCGGGAGTCATGGGGAGACAAAATGAGAAAGGGGTAGGAGGGATAGATACAGTAGATTAGCAATGATTAAATGGCGTAGACATGATCGGCCGAATGGCCTATTTATAATCCGATCCCTTATGCCCTTATTAATAAGTAAAACATCTGTATTAGAAGTCATGTACAGTAGTATAATCCAAGAATAACATAAAGCATTTCATGTACAGCTTCTTGTTTTAAAATGTAATAGTAGAATAATAAAAGAAGCAAGAAAAAGAGAGAGAGAGAATGTTAGGTATGGTAGTGGTATTTGTGGTTCGTGAGAAAGTAGAGAAAAAGAGCCCATAAAGATGTAGAGTACGAGAAAAAAATAAAAATAAAAAGAAGACATAAAGAAAAACATAAAAATAAAATAAAAAAAAATTAAAAGGATATACCTGCTTCGTAACTTTACACTCCACTCACCCGGTTCTGAAACAGCTTATTTCCAGGGTTATGTTGCACCATATGCTTGTAAAAAGGAGACCAGATCTTGAAGAATTTGTCTGATTTGCCTGCTAGGACGAATCCCATATCTTTGCGATGTAACATTTCAGACATATTTGAAATCCACATTTTACGCGCTGGTGTGGGTACATTTTTCCAGAATTTTAGTATAAGCTTTTTTTGCCGTTATTAAGCCATAGTTAAGGAAACTATTTTGGCACGAGATCAGGTCAGTCGACTTCCATTGTTCCAAAGATAATCAGTTCTGCTTATGCCCTTATGATATGCAGAATTTCTCCCACAGGGAAGCCGATGTCCTTGCTTTAAATGATGATTTCAACTTCACTTGGTAATTTGTATCGGGGTTTCGAATTACGAGCATTGCCTCAGCTGACAGCTCTTACTTCTTATTCGTTCGTTTTCGTCTGTGTTACAGCACGAAACCAGGGAGAACGATAGACGTAGCGTCTAAACCGCATTCACAACTTACATGATCTCCCGGTTGCCAAACACTTTAATTTCCCTTTCCATTCCCTCACTGATCTTACTGCCCTTGGCCTCCTCCACTGTTAGAGTGAGGCAAAAATTAAATTCTTGGAACATCTTCACATATTTTGCTTGGGAAGCTTGCAGCCTTGCTGTATGAAAAATGGTTTATTTAGCTTGAAGCAGGCACGTGCCGTCAGGGTAGGCATAGTAGGCACTGCCTACCCTGACTGGAATTATAAAATGGTAACAACTAAATATAAATAATAAAGGCATGAGAGGATTATGCCTGTCTAAGACATCGATCTCTTAGGTAAGCATAATTCTACGTGCCTTTCATCCGCAGCGCTTGTAACCCTTGAAGGTCTGTGCAGCCCACGTGCTGTCGGCGATGCTTCAAGCCGTCAATGACAAGTGGGGCTGAAGGCAGCTGCAATTCTGCCTTTGCAGCACTACGCAGGCGAATCAGCGTACGGCGCATGCGCAACGCTGGTGTCTTGGTGGCGTTTTCAAATATGGATTGTCAATATTTTAAGTGTATGTTAGGAAATAAAGAGAGAAGAATGGAGTTCGTGTACCAAGATTGTGGGAAGTACAATTTGTGTTTCTGTTTTTAAATACCGTATTTCCCGGGGTGTGGGGGTTGGTGGAGTGTGGCCCGGGGTAAAGTTGTGGGAAGGGCACGAATGTTGTGAAGGAGGGGTCGGGAGCATGCCACTTGAGATGCTCCTTAGAAACATAGAAACATATAAATTAGGTGGAGGAGTAGGCCATTCGGCCCCTCGAGCCTGCACCGTCATTCAATATGATCATGGCTGATCATCCAACTCAGTATCCCGTACCTGCCGTCTCTCCATACCCTCTGATCCCCTTAGCCACAAGGGCCACATCTAACTCCCTCTTAAATATAGCCAATGAACTGGCCTCAACTACCCTCTGTGGCAGAGAGTTCCAGAGACCCACCACTCTCTGTGTGAAAAAAGTCCTTCTCATCTCGGTCCTAAAGGATTTCCCCCTTATCCTTGCACGGATGCGTGCAATGCCACCGCATTGAGGCCGGGGCGGAGAGAAGTAACTCGGGTGGCTGTGCCGGACAGTGGAACCAGCCGCCACCTTAGCTCCTTCTGTCGGCCCCCGCTCACCTCTGGCATTTCTCAGTCTAAAAACCTCTGCTGCCGCTCGCTGGCCTCACTTATGTCAGGTTAAAGTTGAGGTTACTCGGCTGTGGAATTTAAGGATTTGCGGGAAGCCGCTGACATGAGTGAACGGCAAGAGAGAGGTGTTCAGAGCACTGGTTAAGGTGAGCGGGCCGGCAGAAGGCGCTGAAGTGGCGGCCAGTTCTGCTCTCGGCTCCCGGCGGCCTGCAGCTACGCGAGCTGAAGTTACTGGCTTCAAGTAACCCCTACATTATTTCTCTCTCCATCCGCCCATCTCAATTCATATCAGCTTTCCGATCTCAACTTGTAAACAGCTAATAGTGGCGTTTTTACTTTATCATTGTAACTTTTTTTGCATATCTTTCATTCATTTTTTCTATATCTCTTTACATTATCACCTATATCTCTCGTTCCGTTTGAGGTGATTTTTAGTTTGAAGAAGAATCTCGACCTCAAACGTCACCCATTCCTACTCTCCAGAGATGCTGCCTGTCCCTTTGCGTTCCTCCAGCATTCAGTGTCTATCTTCGGTTTAAACAACATCTGCTGTTTCATCCTGCACATTTCGTCACACCGAAGGGCCAGGAAGAGAGACGGTGGGTCTTTAGAGTGCTGACGTGGGGGGACCTCACGTCAAAGTTGAGCAGCTGTGGCAGGAAGGACTGTTGCAGAAACTCTGCCACTGATGCTCAACAGCAGGCACGTGCCGTGAGTAACCAGGCAGGGTAGGCAGTGGCTTTTAAAACTATTGAAAACCGCGCATGCGCAGATTATTCTCCCCCCGGTGAGCTGTCAGTCGGCTTTTTTAAAATCTTGTAACTGCGCATGCGCACATTGTTCCCTCCCCGGTGAGCTGTCGGTCGGCTTTTGTGTAACTTGAAAACCGCGCATGCGCAAATTGTTCCCTCCCTGGTGTACAGTTATTCGGCTAATTTAAATCGTGGAAACCGCGCATGCGCAGATTGTTCTCTCGAGTTTTATGATGTAATTTGTTTTCAGTAGGTCATATCTCTTAATAAAGTATTTAAAAAAAAATAGTTCCAAAAATGTACTTACCATATTATTTGTGCACGAAATCAATTCATCTCTCTTTGTTGCAGCAAAAATATCCATAAGGTTGCTTCGTGAAACTCTTCAGGTAATCACCAAAGATTATACAGGTAAATCTACCCTTGAAAATCCCGCTAAGAAACATGCGCATGCGCAGTAGGTTGGTGCGCATGCGCAGTGCGCAAAGCAGCACCTGCACGCAGTTCACAGTGTAAAGGCAGAGTTTCAGCTGCCTTTACGGACCGTTCTAACTGATGGCTTGAAGCAGCGTCGACGGCACGTGAGTAGCACGTACTTCCGCGTTTAAAACGTACTGCTGATGAAAGGCACGGGAGAATTATGGCCTCTTTTTTGCCCTTCTGATTTCCTTTTTTACTTTGCTCCTTAGGTCCCGAAACTCCACCTGGGTGACACATGATCCCAGCTGCCTATTCATGTCCAATGCGTGCTTTCTATTCTTAATTGTTGCCTCAATTTCTCCCGACATCCAAGATTCCTTAGGTTTTCCTGTCTTGCCCTTCACTCTAGCAGGGACGTGTCTATCCTGACCAATTGTCATCACTCATTTAAACACATCCCACTTGGTTGATGTTCCTTTCCCCGCAAACCCGCTCCACTCAACTTGAGCGAGACATTCTCTCATGCCCTGGTAGTTGGCCATGCCCAAATTTTGAGTTTTAACATGTGATTTCTCATTCTTTCACTTTCACTATCTATTTGAAACATAATCGAACCAGTTGCTGGATATGGAGCGGATGTTTCTATTCGGGGAAGAGTATAGGACCAGAGATCAAAGGGTCACAATTAATCGGCGTTCCTTTAGCAAGGAGATGAAGAGTAATGAATTTCGTCAGAGGGTGGTGAATCTGTGAAATTCATTACCCCAGAACGCCGAGGATGCCGTAAATAGAAGTATTTAAGGCAGAGATAGATAGATTCTTGCTTAATACATGTGTCGGGAGCTATGGGGAGAAAAAAGGAGAAAGGGGTGAGGAGGGTATATATATTAGACATTAAAGTAGATTATTATTATTTTTTTGTAAATATATTTGTATTAGAAGCAATGCGTATTGTCCACAGTATAACAGTTCTTCAAATACAAATTTAACGTGTTTCAAAAATTATACAAATATTACGAAATGATTTATGTATGCTTCTGTTTGTTTTTGGAAAGTAAGGAAGTAAAATAATAGATCTATAATCAATAGAGATAGTGAATCAATAATCATGATTATGATTGTATAAGAAAAAATAAATAAATAAGAAAAAATAATAAATTTAAAAAATATTTAAAAAAAAAAGATTATTATATCATTAAAAAATGAAGTATACATCTTAACAATGAATGGAGCAATTTCACATAACAATATCTATAGAGACGTGTATACAAATCCCAGAATACGTCTTTTCATCTAATCCTACACCTGGGTACTTATTGACTTGCAATGCTGAGCTCAGCTGCCCCTTTAAATAATCAATGAAGGGAGACCATATTTGTTCAAAAAGTTCGTATTTGTCCATTAGGACAATCCTAATTCTCTCCAAATGCAACGTCTCCGACATTCCCACTGTCCACATTTTAGTTGTGGGGGATAATGTTCCCTTCCAGAATTTTAATATTATTTTTTTCCAATTATCAAACAGTAGTCAAGAAAATGTCTTTGAGTTACTGTTAATATTAGGCTTGAATCAGGAACTCCAAATATTATTAGCTTTTAGATCGGGGTCCTATTTATTTTTAAGAACTTCAGAAATGATTCTAAAAATATCAGCCCAACAACTATTAAGATTTATGCATGTTACAAAACTATGCGTTAAGTTAGCTTCTAAATTCTGACATTTATCGCAAATAGAAGAGATGTTAGGAAAAATTGTATTTAATTTCGTTTTTGAAATGTGTAATCTATGTAATACTTTACATTGTATCAAGGTATGTCTGGCATTTAACGAGCAACGGTGTATACGTTGTAAACTTTATTCCCAGGTGTCTTTCAAAACAGATAGACCTATTTCATTTTCCCATATCTGTCTATATGATTCTGTTGTTGGGACCTCCCTATCCAAAAGAGTATTATATATGTACGCTATTAGTTTTTCTGTATTTGGGTGCTTGTTAAGCAATTCATCCAGTAATCCTGGTTCTTTATTCTTATAGTCTTGCATGTTTGACTTGATATAGTCTCCAATTCGTAAATACCTAAATAAGTTATTTGGGTGCAATCCATAGATATCTTTTAACTCTTGAAATTAGATAAATTTTCCTTTCCTGTAAAGGTGGTCTATCCTTATAATTCCTACATTTTTCCAGTGTCCAAACCCCTTATCCAATATAGAAGGTTTAAATAAGGGATTATTCATAATTGGAAAACAAAGCGACATATTGTCCAAATGTAAAGTCTTAACTATTTGTTTCCAAATACGTCTATTGCTGTGAATTATAGGGTTTTCCCCATAAGTTTTTTTGTGTACTTCCCTTGGAGCAAAGATAATCGAACTTGTATCAAACGGTAAACAGTCTTCCTTTTCCATCTTTAGCCAAGCTGGTTCCTGATCCAGTTTTACCAACCAAAAATTCATATTCTTAATGTGAACCGCCGAAAAATAATATAAAAAAATAGGTAACGCTTATCCTCCATTTATCTTGGATTTACATAAGTGTTTTTACTTATTCTGTGATTTTTATAATCCCAAGTAAAGCTGTTAACGATAGAATCGATTAAAAAAAAGTTTTAGGGAGGTATAAAGGGATAGCTTGGAATAAACATAATAATTGTGGTAAAAAGATCATTTTTATTGCATTTATTCTGCCAATCATTGATATTGGTAGTATTTTCCAGTACAGCATATTCTTTTTTAGTTTATTCAATAACTGAGGATAATTTGATTTGAATAAAACATTATAAGATTATACATTAATTTCTAGATATTTAAATTTCTCCGTAACTATTTTAAACGGGAATTGTTGTAATATATTTGATTTTATTCCAGTTATAGGCATAATTTCCCTTTTATTCCAAGTAATTCTATATCCTGAAAATGTACCAAATTTAGTTATAACGTTAAGTACATTAGGAATACTAATCTCCGGTTTTGTTATATGTATTATAACATCGTCTGCATATAAAGATATTTTATTCGTTGCGGTATTGGTATTGCATCCATATATTTCTGGTCCGATCTAATCATTTCGGCTAATGGTTCGATTGCAAGAGCAAATAATAAGGGTGATAACGGGCATCCGTGTCTGCAACCCCTAAAGAGATTAAATTTGGCTGATAACATTTGATTTGTTAGTATTCTTGCTGGTGGGTTAGAGTATAAAATGTTAACCTATTTGCAAATTCTATCCCCCAGTTGAAATTTCTGTATTGTCGTGAATAAATAAGGCCATTCAACCTGGTCGAATGCTTGCTCCGCATCTAGTGAAATGACAGCTAATTCAATATCATTAACTCTTTTTGAATATATGATATTGAATAGACGTCTCAAGTTATAAGTGGAATAACGTTTGGGGATAAAGCCTGTTTGATCATGATGTATTAGTTTATTAATCACTGAACTTAACCTTTGGGATAAAATTGTAGTTAATATTTTTTGATCAGTATTTAGAAGAGCAATTGCTCTATATGACCCAGGGTCTTCCAGATCCTTACCTACTTTAGGAATTAGTGTGATTGTAGACTCATTTAGAGTTTCTGGGAACTTTCCTTGTTCGTAAGCATATTTATATATTGTTTGTAAACGTGGGGAAATCAAGTCGTGAAACTTCTTATAACATTCATGGCCCGTCAGGGCCAGCAGATTTTCAATTTTTCAACGATCTGATTGATCCCTCAATGTGTTTTACTGATATTTCAGCATCTAGCAAGTCTCTGCCTTCCTGATCGAGACCTTTAATATGACATTCATGTAGGAATGTTTCCATTCCATCCGGTTGTCCCGTCAGTTTAGTTGAGTAAAGTTTTTGATAGTAATACAGAAATCTGTCATTAATATCTTTTGGTAAAGTTAATATTTCTCCTTATTCACATCTGATTTTATATATCATTTTTTCCTCATCTAATTTTCTAAGCTGGCGTGACAATAGTTTTTGTGGTTTATCCCCGAATTCAAAATGTACTTGTTTAGTCTATTGAAAAAGTTTAATAACATGATTTGAGTATATTTTATTTTGCTTATATTTTAATATTGCAATTTTATTATATATCACCTTAGATGGAGATATTGCATTTTCATTATCTAATTGCTTTATTTCATTTTCCACAGTTTGTTGAATCTTTCGGTTTTCATTATTAAGGTATGCTTGCGCAGATATTATAGCACCACGCATAAATGCTTTAAATGTGTCCCAAAGAAGTGACGACAAAATTCCAGGTAGATCATTAGTCTCAAGTAACAATTGTATCTGTTTTACCAGATAATCATAACAAGCGTCTTAATTTAAAATATGAGGGATGAGTCTCTATTGAGAGCATTTATTAGTTATACCCTTTAATTTTATCTTAAATGTTAATGGAGTATGATCCGAAATAATAATATTATGGTATTCTGAGACGTACGTAAATGGCATTAACTTTGAGTCTATTAATACAATAATCTATCCTTGAATAGGTTCCGAATACAGGAGAAAAAAATGAATATTCCCGACCAGAGGGATTATCAGTTCTCCAGCCATCCTTAACATTTGCAGTATTAATAAAATAATTTATCAATTCGCTTGATTTAGTTGTAGCTTTCCTTTTAGTTAATAATCTATCTAGATAATTATCTAAAGTACAGTTTAAATCACCCTCAATTTTTAGATTATGTTGTGTAGATATAGGAATAGTATTAAATATTTTCTTTAAAAACAGCGGATTATCAAGGTTAGGTCCATATATGTTCTTAAGAACGACATTCTTTCAATATAATTCACCCGTAATGATTATATATCTACTCTCAATATCATCTAGTATTGAGCTATGTTTAAATGGTATGTCTTTACGAATAAGTATTGCAACCCCTCTAGACTTATGTGGAAATGAATAATGATACACTTTAGAAATCCATTTTGCTGTTAGTCTATGTTGTGCATCCTTTTTAAGGTGTGTCTCTTGAAGGAAGACAATGTTTGTTTTAAGTCTATTTAAATGAGATAAAACCTTACATCTTTTAATTGTTTCTTTAATTCCCTTTACATTCCAACTGCAGAAGGTGATTCCATCACCCCCAGTTTTCGTATTAATGTCTTGCATTTTGTTTTTAAGGTTGATTATAATGGAGTAGATGTCTCAGCACATCCATCCCAACCTCATACCATGCACCAGATCGATGAATTTTAGTACTTGTAACTTTGTGTTACATACATATCTCTTCAAACCAACTGTACAATACCAATCATAACTAAAAGTATAATATAATACATTATATAAAATATAAGAATTAAAATAGAAATAGAAAATGTTAATGGTGTTAGGATGTGCAGAAAGGAAAGGGTGACTACAGCTATGTTTAGTGTAGTTAGTGTAAACCACACTAGCGTGGCTATTAATCTACCGCCTTCCGTTGTTAAAAAAAAAGATGTTAATGGTTCCAGCTCCATATTTGCCTTAAGGGCTATTTGAAAAGGGGTGGGGTTTTCAATTTAAATGTTTGAGAATTATGACTTCCACTTCTTCTTCCTCTTTCACTTTCTTCTCGATGTTACGCGCAAATTCAAGTGTTTCTGTATGCTTGATGAACTGATGCTCTTTCTTATCATAGGTTACTCTTAGTGTTGCGGGATACATCAAGTCATATCTCAGATTCTTTATATTCTTAAGAATGCCTCTTGTTTCTGTAAATAGAGATCTTCTCTTGGCAACTTCCGCCGGGTAATCTCTGAATATGCTGATCTGATCTCCATCGTAGGTAAGATTTTTCTTACGAATTATTATCTTCATCATATCCTCCAAGGCGTGATCATAAACCACTTTCACAGTCAATTGTCTTGGGGGTGAGCCCCTCTTTGGGAGTCGTCTCAGTGCCCTGTGTGCTCGACCAAGTAGGGGTTCTTGATCCAAATTCAAAACTTTTTAAAAGAGTTTTGCAGCAAATTCTCGAGGGCCTTGATCCCCCTCTCCACCCTCACGCACACGGACAATACGCAAGTTCTGGCGCTTTTGACGTCTGTCCAAGTCAATACATTTCTCAGTTATTTTGTTTAGTAATTCTGATAAACGTTTGCTCTCGGAGAGAAGTTTCTCATTTGCCTTAGCACTTGCATCGGCAATGCCAGTCAGTTCCTTTATTGCCCCATGTTGTTGATCGATTGACCTTAAAATAGGTTCTAGCTTAATATCAACCGCCGACTCCATCACACCAAATTTAAGATTTACATCATCCATCTGTTGCTGCAGAGCTGCATCCGCCTTTAGTTTCCAATCATCGAGCATAGTCTTTACTGTGACTATAACTTCTGTTTTTAATTCATCTTTCACTTACTCTTTAAACATTTGGATATCTGCTCTAAGGACCTTTAAATCTTCTTTATAATCCTTTTTCATTTTTTTCAGCTCACCCATAATAGTTTTTTATTTCTGCAGAAACAGCAGAAACAGCGGTTTTAAGATCTTCCATCTCAGATTTCCTCCTTGAGATGTCTTCCTGGGAAGCTGTCAAACTCGAGTCCGGGGCTTCAATCGGGCATACTTCCATTTTCGGTGCTGATTTATTCGATTTGGGGGCGGGGGGGGGGGGGGGGGGGGGGTGGATGGGTATGCTGCATCGACATACTATCGGTATAGTCGCGCGCCTGATGACGTCACGCACCTTTTTAAACCTGAAGGCGCCGTTCTCACCGGTTCTCCTCTGGTGAGTGACTTTAATTCACCCCATTTTTAATGTAATTTTTGAGGAGATCGTTGGCGCGAGGTCCACCTACTCCATAGCGCCACCGGAAGTCTCCATTAAAGTAGATTAGCCATGATTTAATGGCATGGACATGATCGGCCGAATAGCCTAATTATGATCCGATCACTTGTGCCCTTATGATATGTAGTATTTCTCCCACGGGGAAGACGATGTCCTTGCTTTAAATTATGATTTCAAATTCACGTGGTAATTTGCATCGGAGTTTCGAATTCCGAACATTGCCTCAGATGACAGCTCTTGCTTCTTACTCGTTCCTTTTCGTCTGTGTATCTGCACGAAAGCAGGGACAACGATAGATGCAGCGCCACAGCCGCATTCACAACTTACATGATCTCCCGGTTGCCAAGCCCTTCCCATTGCCACACTGACCTTACTGCCGTTGGCTTCCTGCACTGTAAGAGTGCGGCAAAAATCAAATTGTTGGAACATCTTCTCAAATTTTGCTTGGGAAGTTTACAGCCTTGGTGTATGAAAATTTTTTTATTTAGCTTCAAGTAATCCCTACATTCTTTCTCTCACCAGCCGCCCTTCTGAAGCCATATCAGCTTTCCGATCTCACCTTGTAAACAGCTAACAGTGACATTTTTCCTTTATCATTGTTTCTTTTTTTGTGCATATCTTTCATTCATTTGTTCTATAACTCTTAACATTATCACCAATATCTCTCGTTCCCTTTGACGTGATTTTCAGTTTGAAAACGAATCTCGACCCCAAACATCACCCATTCCTTCTCTCTAGAGATGCTGCCTGTCCCGTTGCGTTCCTATAGCATTGAGTGTCCATCTGCGGTTAAAACCAACATCTGCAGTTTCATCCTGCACATTTCGTCACTCCGAAGGTCAAGCAAGAGCGAAGGAGGGTGCCCACGAGAAAGGTACAGAAACAGGAAGTGCAGGTGACTTCACTGGCCATCCTACCTCAAACCAAATACACTCTTTTGAGTGATGACCTGGGGAAACCTCGTGTCAAAGTTGAGCAGTTGTGGCAGGAAGGACTGTATTGCCCCTGTCCTTCTTGGGAAATCTGAAAGGAAACCTATGGAGAATTTGCGCCACACCCAAGGTATCCGCGCGGTTCCCGAATGTATTTGGCAGTCTCCCTAATGGTCGAAAGTGGTTTCCGCTCCTTCTATGTTCCGGCGATTAATTCAAAAAATTGAAAACAAACTCCGGGAACCTCCGGGAACCTGACAAAAACAACCGGAAAACTCTGGGAACCGCACGGACGCCTTGGGTGGAGCGCAAAGTCTCCAGATGTTTCCGTTTATGCTTCTTAAGTGGGACAGGGGCATTACAGAAACTTTGTCATTGAGGCTCAACAGGTAATGGCTACGTGAAGCAGAGCCAGAATTGTAGGTGACTACGTAATTCGAGGTGCAGAGAGGGTTTGATGTGTCAGCAATCGAGACTGAAGGATGATGTGTTGCTACCCTAGTGCCGGGGTTCATGACGTCTCGGAGCGGCTTCACGACATCCACTGGAGGGAGGGGAAGCAGCGGCAAGTCGTTCTGCGTGTTGCCACACATTACGTAGGTGGGAAATGGATCAACTGACTGCAATATGAGTATACGGAGTTGGGTAAAAAACTAACAAAACATGACTTCCAGTGTCGTGATCTTTGGATCGGTTCCAGGGCCACGTCGTGTTGAGGGTAGGAACAGGAAGATAGGTGAGTTGAATCCGGGGCTGAGAGGTTGGTGCAGAGGCAGGGATTCAGATTTCTAGACCATTGTGATCACTTTTGGGGATGAGGTGACCTTGCAAAGAGCGATGGCTTACATCTTATCTTGAGAGGATTGAACATCCAGGCATGCATGTTCGCTTGTGCTGCACGGGTGGGTTTCAGTCAGATTGACAAGGTATCATCAGATACCGATGCACATGAGGGTCAGGACGTTGGCATGGAGGATGGGGAAAGGAAGTAAGTGAGCGATAGTGGCTGTTGGTTTAAATTATGCTAATTGTAATGCAAGAGGCCTGATGTGTAAGACAGATGAACATAGGGCTTTGACAGATGCGTGCGACTCGGACGTTGCACATATTATAGAAACCTAGATAATAGATGGGAAGATTGGAAGCTCAACGTTCCAAGCCCCAGGTGCTTCAGGAGAGACAAAGTTGTCGGTAAAAGTGGAGGTTCGTTCCGTTATTGGTTTAGGACGAGATCACAGCAGTGGACAAAGTTGAATTTACGGACGGTTCGTTCATCTGACGGTGGAGCTGCCGAACAAGGAAGGAATGATCACCTTTTTTGGAACGTACTATAGGCCGGCAAGTCGTCAACGGGAATTAAAATACCAAATAACAAATTAAAATACCCTCGCTCAGCAGCAGCAGCAGCAGGAACAAATACTTTTGTGTAAGAGACTCCCAAACGAACGTGTATGTTCAACTTATATTGCTGATAAAGTAACCGTTTGATCACGAATTTTCGACTCGCTACACAGGCATGATTGAATGTCGGAGTAGACTCGATGGACCCATTGGCCTAATTCTGCTGCTATCACCTGTGCTCTTATGACCTTATAAAGCAGTTTGTAGTTGTACTGATGGAGTGCACACTATGGTGCTACGAATGGAGGTAAATACTGTGGTATGAGTCTGACGGAATGAAACACTGTGGAAAAGTACAGATCGAATGCATCTGTGTGTTGTAGAACGGATAGAGTGCCATACTGATATAATTATCATCTGTGGGGTAGTACTGAAGGAGAGACACAGCGCAATACAATACAATACAATATAATACAATACAATAATACATTATTAGCCAAGTATGTTTTGCACCATACGAGGAATTTAATTTCCCAAGTCAGTCATACACTAAAAAGCAACGGAACAGACACCAACATTTCCACATAAATATCCACCAAACGGATTTCTCCACGTTCCCCACTGTGATTGGAGGCGAAAAAAATGTTCAATGTCTTCCATTCCTTGTGCTCCCGCGTTCGGAAGCCTCGAGGCTTCCGTTGACGGGACTATCTTGACACCCGTAACCGGCGACGTTTGGGCCCTCCGCATCGGGGCGATAAGTTCCGCATCAGGACGATGTCAGCTCCCCAGCGCCGACGATCGGACCCTTAGTCGGGGCTGGTCGAACTTCTGCGTCGTTGGAGCTCCCGACTAGGCCACTCCCGATTCTGCAAGCTCTCGATGGCAACGTCCGCAGGCCGCGTTTGGAGCGATCCCAGGCAAGGGATCAGCGACGATGGAAAATCTACGCCCCACGGTGGTATTCAAAGTTAGCCCGGTGAGTCCTCCAGCTTCATCGATGTTAGACCGCAGAGCGACCGGAGCGACTAATCGAAATCGAATCGCATCTCCGGCAAGGTAAGATGTAGAACAACCTTTTCCCCGAACCCCCCCCCCCCCCCCCCCCCAACTCTCCCCGCATGATAACATTTACACAACATTTTAAAGCACTGAAAATAACAAAAGAAAGGCGAAAAACAAGCAGACTGTCGGCGGGGATGCCAATCGAGCGGTGCAATATGGAGTGGTACGACGTTTTGGTCACGGCTGCAAACAAACTCAATCAGACTTGTGAGACACTACCTTCCACGTACTTCCATGCTGCCTATCCCTAATCAGCCTTGCTTACCCAAATCCCGGTATATACAAATACCTGTGGTAAAGGTTGCGTATCGGGCTTGTGGCCTGCGACTAGTGGTGTGCCTCATGGTTCATTGCTGAGCCATTACTGTTTGTAATTTACCCCGCTGACTCTGCCATATCATTATTTCCTGCTCAATGTACCAGTCCAATTGTTACCTTTAAATTACCTTTATTGCTGAGATTACCTTTATCGTGTCGAGCCTCTCAGCGTCATTGCCTTATCAATATGTGGAGTGATCTTCCAAATGACAACTTAATGGCAGGACGCAATAAAGTGACTGAGCAAAATAAATCAGGAATAAGCAGTCAATATGCAATAGTCACTTGGAGAACGGGAGAAATTCTGAAAACGACTCATGAACGTGGATGCATCCCCCAATGAAATATCCAGCAGCAAAGCGCATATGTATACACCCTTAAAGTCACTTTCTGCCACATTTCTGCCACATTTCTATGTGCTGCAATTAGTGTTACAATTGATTCGTGACCGAGAAACAACGAACCGACCCAAAACCAGAGCGCAGTGCTGAACTACTATCTACCTCTTTTGTCACCCAGCTTTCCCCATTGGTCGTACCTTGCTGGCTTTATCGTGCACTAAACGTTATTCGTTTATTATGTTGTCACTTACCACAGTGAATGGCTCGATTGTAGTCATGTCCTGTCTTTCCGCTGACTGATTAGCACGTAACAAACGCGTTTAACTGAACATTGGTACACGTGGCAATATACTAAACTAACCGCATCTAAACTATCTCATCTAAACACATTTTTGAAAGCAGTTTTGAAACATTTTTGAAACACCTTCATGACACAACACAGAACTTTCACCCTACTGGGTTGGAAATCTCTCATGACAACGTTACAACTAATTGCATGGAATATCCTCGATGGAGTAAACATATTACACATGCACAATGCAAAAAACTAGTTTTTCCTAATGTTCAATGGCTTGTGGCTGACGTGATTCTCGAGGGTAACAATTAGCTCACTGGACGTCCCGTGGTGTATAAGAACACGTTGATCTGGTGCATGTCGATATTTAGAACGCTTCTTACGACTGATCGCTGCTTCAGGTGGAACATGGAATATCCAGCGATTTTCCACGTTGCAAGATATTATTATCCTGTACTTGCAGCGATCGGCATTCCTGGTAAGGTGTTAAGGAAGGAACTGCAGAAGCTGGAGAATCGAGGGTACACAGAAGGCTGGAGAAACTCAGCGGGTGCAGCAGCATCTAAGGAGCGAAGGAGATAGGCGACGTTTCGGGTCGAGACCCTTCTTCAGACCTGGTAAGTTACTAGAACTGGCTCGGCGACCGTTTCAAGGAAAAGTTAGGTAGAACAGCACGGTGGCCCAGTGATAGAATTGCTGTCCATGAGCTCTTTCAGCACTTTCAGCGCCAGAGGCCCAGGTTCCATCCTGATTACGGGTGCTGTCTGTACGGCGTTTGTACGTTCTTCTCGTGACCTGCGTGGGATTCTCCAAGAACTTCGGTTTCCCCCACACTCCACAGACGTACAGGATTGTAGGCTTATTGGCTTGATATATATATAATACAATCCCTAATGTGTGATGGATAATGTTCAGGTGCGGGGTTCGCTTGTCGGTCGCACTCGTTCAGCATGTTTCAGCGCTGTTTCTCTAAAATAAACTAAACTGAACTTACACTTCGTTCGCCAACGCCTATTTGTTCTGATGGTTGCTAAGCATTTTATTTCGCCTTTCATTCACATGCTGATCTTCCTGATCTGCGCCTTTGTCGGAATGCGGCGGTACACAAACCGCATGCCAGCTCCTCGTATTCATCTTTAGTAGCTTACAATCTAATTGATTGCTTTCTCCAATATTAGGCATCTAAACCACATCCAAACCCTCCCCTATCTCCCACTCATTTCTGTGTTCTACCACCGGTCCTCGCACCCAAACACCTCCCCTTTCATCGACATTTCTTCCTCTGGCTTCACAATGCACATTCATTTACGGACCCGAAAACGTCTTTTGACATGTGCGAATATTAGTTTAGTTTAGTTCAGTTCAGCTTTAGATACAGCGCGGCAACAGGCCCTTCGGCCCACCCACGCCGCCCATTGATCCACATTGTAACAATATCCTACACAGATTAGGTACAATTTACACTTATACAAAATCAATTAACCTACAAACCTGTACGTTTTTGGAGTGTGGGGTGCAACCGAACCACCCACACAGATCAAGGGAAGAATTTACAAACTCCCTGCAGACAGTATCCGTAGGCCTGCTCAAATCCGGGTCTGTGGCAGCAACGCTACAGCTGCGTCACCGTGCCGCCCCATGTTGAACCATCTGCTCAGCTTTATCCAGCTATAATTCGCCAGGCATTGCCATGTTGCTCCTTTTTTTTATAGGTTTCCGCAACCACCATATCCAATCTGAAGAAGGTACCCGAGCCGTTGCTGACCCGCTGAGTTACTCCAGCGCTTTGTACCTATCCATGTCCTCTACAGATGTTGCCTAACCCGCAGAGATTCTCCAGCACTTTGTATCTATCCGTGTTTTCCAGAGATAGCGCTTGACCCACTGAGTTACAACACACTTTGTTCCTATTGTGTACTCCAGAGATGTTGACAGCCCCACTGACTTTATCCTGTACGTTGTGTATGGTTTATATTATTAACTGCATTCATTGTATGTGGTATGTGCGTGGCTCGTCTTTCATATTTCGCTTCTTACAACATAGACTCGCCGTTTACTGCGACAAATGTCCTCCGTGCCAAAGATCTCGCTGCGTGGCAGTCGCGAAGATAATTATTCTGTTAATAAAAATCAAATGCTGGAGTAACACAGCGGGACAGGCAGCATCTCTGGAGAGATGGAGTGTGTGACGTTTCGGACGTGTTTGGACCCTTGTTCTCGACCTGAAACATCACCCATTCCTTCTCTCCCGAGATGATGCCTGTCCCGCCTAGTAAAACATAGCGAAGATGAGCGGGAAGCCAGAGGATTGGGGAACATTTAGAGCACAACAGAGGGTAACTAAAAAGGCAATACGGGGAGAAATGATGGACGAGAGTAAGCAAGCCAAGAATATAAAGAAGGATAGTGAAAGATTATGTATTTATGTGAAGTGGAAAAGATTAGTTAAGACAAATGTGGGTCCCTTGAAGACAAAACAGGTGAACGTATTATTGGGAACAAGGAAATGGCAAACAAGTGGAACAGGTACTTTGGTGCTGTCTTGACTATGGAACACACAAACTATCTTCTAATTGTTCTAGGGGACAAAGGATCTAGTGTGACGGAGGAACTGAACGAAATTCACATTAGTCCAGACATGTATTTTTTAGATGGAACTGATGGGACTGAAGGCTGATAAATCCCCAGGGTACTCATGTAGGTGGCTCGAGAAATCGTGGACGCATTGGTGATCGTATTCCAATATTCTAAACATTCTGGAACAGTTCCCGTGGATTGAATAGTAGGTAAAGTTATTCCACTATTTCAGAAAGTAGAGAGAGAGAAAAGAGGGAATTATGGAGCAGTTAGTTTCATATCGGTGGTGGGGAAAATGCTGGAGTGGATTATCAAAAGTAATAGCGGCGCAAATGGATAGCAGTCTAAGAATCTGTCCAAGTCAGCATGGATTTAAGAAAGGGAAATCCTGCTTGACACATCTTTTGCAATTTTTTGAGGATGTAACAAGTAAAATGCATAAGTGGGACAGTGGACGTAGTGTATTTGATAAGGTCTCACACAGGAGATTAGTCGGCAAAAATGAGCACACGGTATAGGGGGTAGGATATTGACATGGATAGAAAACTGGTTGGCAGATAGAAAGCGAAGATTATGAATTTACGGTTCCCTTTCAGAATGGAAGGCAGTCAATAGTCTGATGCCGCAAGTTTCGGTGCTGGCACAGCTGCTTTTTACAATATTTATCAATGATTTAAATGAATAAATTAAACGTGACATTAGTAAATTCGCGGAAGACACGAAGCTGAGTGGCTGTATGAACTGGGTAGTGAATACTATGTTGATGAAGGGTGACTTGGATTGGTTGGGTGAGTGAGCAGATGCATGACAGATGCGGTGTAATGTGGATAAATGTGAGGTTATTCAGTTTGGTGACAAGAACAAAAAGGCAGATTATTATTTGAATGAGTTTAGATTAGGAAAAGGGGGAGTGCAACGAGACCTGGGTGCCCTTGCACATCAATCACTGAAATTAAGCATGCAGTTACAGCAGGCAGTGAAGAAAACTAATGGCATTTTGGCCTTCATAACTACATGATTTGAGTATAGAAGCAAAGAGGTCGTTTTACAGTTTTACAGGGCGCTGGTTGGACCACACCTGGAGTTGTGTGTGTGCAGTTTGGGTCTCCTAATTTCAGGATGGACATTCTTGCTCATCCGAGCGTGCAGCATAGGATCACGAAGTTAATTTCCGGGATGGCTGGGCTGTTATATGGAGAAAGAGTGGAACGACTGCGTTTGTATACACTGGAACTTAGAAGGGTGATAGGGGATCTTCCAGAAACATATACAATTATTTAGGGAATAGATAATCTAGGTGCCGGAAACGTGTTCCCGATGTTTGCGGAGTCCAGGATCAGGGGCCACAGATTAACAATAAGGGGTAGGCCATTGAGAACTGAGATTATAAAAACGTTTTCACCAAGAGAGTTGTGAATTTGTGTAATTCTCTGTCTCAGAAGGTGGTGGAGGCCGGTTCATTGGATGCATTCACAAGAGAGTTCGATAGAGGTCTTTGGGCTAGCTGAATCAATGGATATGGGGAGAAGGCGGGAACGGGGTTATGGTTTTGGGTGATCAGCCATAATCACATAGAATCGCGGTGCTGGCCCGAAAGGCCGAATGGCCTAAACCTGTAACAATTTTCTATGGTTCTATGTTTCTATGTCTCAATCTTTCTCTATCTTCGGTATAAACTAGCATCTGCAGTTCGTTCGTAGACAAATTATTCTGTTACTTCATTTTAAAATATTGCTTCATTAATCGTTTCTTTGATAAGGATATTTGAATTCAAATCTCAACTTAATCATTTTCACATATGAAGTCTATCTAATCAGCCTACGAAACATTTAAAAAAAGTGCATTAAATAATTGCAGACTCCAGAAAAAATCGAAGGTAGAAACAAAATGCTGGAGTAACTCCGCGGTTGCGGCTTGCATCTCTGGAGAGAAGGAATGGACGACATTTCGGGTCGAGACACTTCTTCAGCCTGATGTCAGGGGAGCGGGCGCGAAAAGATATAATAATTGTGGAGACAATGAGACTAGCGGGAGAACTGGGAAGATGAAGGGCATTGGGAGAGAAAGGAAGAGCAATCTGAAGTTAGATAAATCATTGTTCATACCGCTATGGTGTAAACTACCCAAGCGAAACATGAGGTGCTGGTCTTCAAATTTGCGCTGGGCCTCACTCTGACAGAAACGTCTGATTGGGAATGGAAGGGGAGGTTGAAGTGCTGGGCCACCGCTGGATCAGAATAGGTTAAGACGGAGTGAGCGGAGGTGTTCATATCCCGCAAAAACTCCCTGGTCAACTAGTCCCTTCCCATTCAAATCATCCCGTCGCCATGTAATTTCCCCTGCAACCGCAGGAGATGCAACACCTGGCCATTTACCTCCCCCCTCGACTCCATCTAAGGTGTCAAGTTACTCCTCAATTCAATCCATCTTCCAGGCCCCCACTCCCTCTTCTTTACTCTGGATGGCCAGTCAATCTCCACCTCCATCCCCACCAGGATGCTATTAAAGACCTCAGTTTCTTCCTCATCGGCAGAACCAGCCAATTACCCTCCACAAAGGATCTCCTCCGCCAGAAGAGCTGGTCCATACCCTCATATTCAACTTCGACTCCTCCCACTTCCCAAGGCGTTGTGATGGGCACTCGCATGGGCCCCAGCAATGATTGCCTCTTTGTGGGGAACGTCGAATACTCCCAGTTCCAGGCGGACACTGGCCTAATCCCCGAACTTTAGCTCAGCAACATTGACGACTGCATTGGCGCTACCTCCTGCACCCATTCCGAACTCATAGACTTCGTCAACTACACCACAAATGTCCACGCTGCGCTCAAATGCACTTGGACCATCTCCGACATCTCCTTACCGTTTCCAGATCTCGCCGCCTCCATCACCGGAAACGTACTATTGACCGGCAACTACTGCAAACATACTGACTCCCATTGCTATCTTGACCACACTTCTTCCTACCCTGCTTCCTGTAAAGACTCCATACCCGACTCCCAATTCATCCGTCTATGCGGCATTTGCACCCAGTTTGGAGTGTTCCATACCACGGCCTCGGACATGTCCTCAATCTTTAGGGAACGGGGTTTCCCCCCTTCCATTATATACGAGGCTCTCATTAGGGTGTCGTTGATATCCCGTGCTCCAATCCTACACTCCCTCCCCGCATTCTTAACAAGGACGTTCACCCTTGGCCTCACCTTCCACCCCATCAGCCGTCGCATACGGCATATAATCCTCCAACATCTTCGCCACCTCCAAAGGGATCCCACGACTGGCGACATCTTCACATCTCAACCGTTTTCTGATTTCCGTGGAGACATGTCGCTCCGAACCTCCCTGGTCAACGCGTCCCTCCGTGCCAAACCACCCCTTACGCAAATACTTTCCCCGGCAACCGCAGATGATGCAACACCTGTCCTGTTACCTCCCCCTTCGAATCCATCCAATGACCCAAACAGTCTTTCCCGATGAAGCAGAGGTTTACTTCTACCTTCTCCAACCTCATCTACTGTATGGGCTGTTCCAGCTGACAACTTCTCTTCATTGGCGAGACCATGCGCTGGCCCGGCGATCATTTCGCTGAACACCTCCGCTCAGTCAGTCTTAATCTGTCTCATCTCCCGGTGGCTCAGCGCTTCAACTCCCCCTCCTATTCCCAATCTGACCTCTCTGGCCTGGACCTCTTCAATTGTCAAATTGGAGGAAAAGCACCTCATAGATCGCTTGGGTTGTTAACACCCCAGCGGTATGAACATTGACTTATCTAACTTCAGATAGCCCTAGCTTTCTCTCTCAATCCCCTTCCCCTTCGCAGTTGAACCATGTATTACTGTCTCCGCCTATAGTCTAATTTTGTCCCGCCCCCTCCATCGACCCGAAACGTTACCCATTGATTATTTCCAAAGACGCAACCTCACCCGTTGATTGACTCCAGCATTTTGTGTCTACTTTAAAACATTCTTATTTTTTTCAGTTAATTTATTGGCTGTTGTGATCCTGTCCCGCGGAAATTGTGGTCTCTCCAAATGCGTTACCCGCTACCTGGTGGCTATGGCAGCAGTGGATCTAATGGTGGTTGTAGTTAATGTTGTACTGGAGCAGATTAATTATATATACATGTATGCTGAGTTCTTGATCACCACTCCAACATGCGCTGTAATAATCGCCCTGCGAGTCGCAACCACGAGCTGTTCCGTTTGGTTCACGGTCGCGTTTACTTTCGATCGATACATCGGTATCTGCTGCCTGAAGCTGCGGAACCAATATTGTCGCGGGAGAACAGCGACTGCGGTGATAATAACATTGGTGGTAATGAGTTGTGCGAAGGGTATTCCATATTACTTTGCAATCCAACCAAATCGTTGCGTCGGCACAGTTGAATTTCATACGTCACCTCAATGGAAAGCCTTTACGTTGTTTAATAATATCATGACTCCATTATTACCGTTCGGCACAATTGTGCTGCTTAATGTTTTAACAGTTAGACATATTATAACAGCAAATAAACTCCGGCAGAGACTCCGGAACAGTCGTGAGGAACAGAAAGACTCAGCGATACAGAACCGGAGAAAGTCAATGACATTGCTCTTCGCTCTATCAGCCAATTTCATATTATTGTGGATACCCAAAGTTATATATGCTGTGAACCGGCAAGTATCAAACTATACCTACCAGGACAAGTATGCCAGCAGTCCTACATATATCCTACAAGTGTCCGGATTTATGATGCAGTTGCTGAGTACCTGCACCAACTCCTGTATCTATGGACTGACGATGCGAAAATTCAGAGATGAATTGAAGACCGGAGTCAAGTGTTTTTTTGTTTACATTAAACGGACTGTTCTGTAAATAAAAAAGACGAGCAATTGTAAGTTCGTAGAACTTCTAAATAAATGCCCAAAAAACACTAAAGTTCTGGCATGTTCCACGAAGATGACTCAAATCGTTTCCTTGCACTATTATTCTAATTAATTGGGTTTAATCCGGAGGAAAGTGTCGGCGCAGTGGACACGACCCAGTTGTGCTAAATCAATTCATTGTTGCCTTGTCAGATATCAATGGTACTTAACGACGATCACCATATTTTTATGGTCGGATTCGTGACCCGTGTCTAATGTACTATGCTTGGCGTCATGTCGTGTTCTGGGTCTAACAACTCCCATTGAGCGTGCATATATTTGCATCTGCTAGCATTTATTTCAAGGGGGCGAGAATACAAAAACAGAAATGTAATGCCGCGCTCTTTACGGCGTTGACGGGCGGCAGTTACAAAACAGTGAGCAATTCTGGGCACAATATCCGAGGAAGGATGAGCTGTCTCTGGAAAGAGCCCAGAGGATGTTTACAAGAATATCCAAGGATTGAGTGAGTTAATATATAATGAGCCCTTGACGATACTGGGCCTATATTCGCTCGAATTTAGAAGAATGACGGGGGACTTCATTGAAACATACAGAATGCGAAAGGCTTGGATCAAGCGGAAGGAATCATAGAGTGATACAATTTGAAACATGCACTATACTAGTCGCACTTGTCACCATTTAGCCCATATCGCTCCACACCTGTCCGATATATGTATCTGTCTAACTGTTTCTTCAACGTTGGGATAGCCGCTGCCTCAACTACCTGCTCTGGCAGCTTGTTCCTTACATTCATGATCCTTTGTGTGAAAATATTTTCCGCTTCTCCTTAAACGTATGTCATCTTTTCCTTAATTCATCCATCTTTGGCAAGAGATTATGTGCATCTACCCGATCTAATATGGCCCTTTCGTAATCTTACACATCTCTATGAGATCACCTCTCATCCTCCTGCGCTCCAAGCCATAGTCCCAGCCTGCTCGACCTCTGCCTATTACCCAGACCTTCTAATCCTGGCATCATCCTCACCAACAGCTTATATAATTGCAACATGACCTCCTAACTTCCATACTCGATACAATGACTGATGAATAGCAATATGCCAAAAGCCTTTTCACCACCATATCTACGTGCGACACCACCTTCTGGGAACTATGCAAATGTACTCATATATCTCTCTGCTATACAACACTACCCAAGAGACAATATACAATAGAAGCAGGAGTAGGCTATTGGGCGCATCGAGCCAGCAGCGCCATTCAATGTGATCATGGCTGATCAACCCCAATCCAGCTCATCCAGACCCGAACAATTCACCGTGTCGGTCCTGCCCATGATAGACTTCCCAAATATGCCTGTATATCCTATCCTCTGTGTAGCATCGAGTGGCATTCCAACCACAAATCATAAGCTTACTGTTCTATAGTTAACAACATTTTCACTATAACGCTTCTTGAAACTTCGCCAGAGTTACACATGATCCCAGATGCCTATACATGTCCAATGAGTGCTTTTTATTCCTAGCTGTTGCATCAATTCCTCCCGACATCCAAGATTCCTTAGGTTTTCCTGCCATTCCCTTCTCTCCAACAGGGACGTGTGTATACTAACCAATTTTCATTACACCTTTAAACACATTCCACTTGGTTGTGTTCTTTTCCCCGCAAACCCGCTCCAGTCAAATCCAATCAAAGTTGGCTTTAACCAAATGTTGCATTTTAAAATGTCAGTCCCACTACATTTTGCTGGCTATTGAGCGGATATTTCTACTCGGGGAGTGAGAAAAGGACTAGCGATAATAGCCTCATAATTAAAGGACGTTCCTTTAGCAAGAGATGACGAGGAATGTATTTAGTCAGAGGGTGGTGAACCTGTGGAATTCATTACCACAGAACACCGTGGATACCGTCGTTAGATGTATTCAGGGCATGGATAGATTCTTGATTAGTACACGTGTCAGGAGTTATGGGGAGAAAAAGGAGGAAGGGGTTAGGAGGGATACATACAGTAGATTAGCCATAGTTGAATGGCGTAGACATGATGGGTCGAATGGCCTACTTATGCTCCGCTCACCTATGTCCTTATGATCTGTAGACTTCCTCCCACGGGGAAGACGCTGCTCCTGCTTTAAATGAGGATTTCAACTTCACTTGGTAATTTATATCGGAGTTTCGAATTACGAGCTGACAGCTCTTGCTTCTTACTCGTTCGTTTTCGTCTATGTAACATCACGAAACCAGGGTGAACGATAGACGTAGCGCCTAAACCGCATTCACAACTTACATGATCTCCCGGTTGCCAAACACTTTAATTTCCCTTCCCATTCCCACACTGATCTTACTGTCTTTCGCCTCCTCCTCTGTTAGAGTGAAGCAAAAAGTAAATTGTTGGAACATCTTCTCATATTTTACTTCGGAGTCACGTGAGTGACTACGTGAAGAACCCCGTATAGCCGTTGGTTCGTCATGACGTCAGACGCATTGGTGCAGTCGGCCGGTTGGAGCAGCAGCGCTCCTCCAAGCGGTAAGTTTAAAAACTCGAGGTAAGTTTTTAAAATGTTTTCAGAGTTCATTTTCTGTGACGGTTGGAGAAGTCCTCTTGAAAATGTTGCAGAAAGCGAAAAAGGTGGCGGCGAGGCGCTCCGGAGGGAGGAAGGTTGACGACCAGGAGAGTGTTGTTGGTGGAGGCCCGTCTTGTGCTCCTGGTCCGATGCTGGCTATACAGCCAGCGATTGCGGACCCACTGCCTTCGAGCAGTGTAGGCTTGCCAGTAGGGTGGAAGGCCACTGGCAAGTCAGAAAGGTCCGTTGACCCAGAGTCGGGCCTGGAGGTTGTACCCTCTACAGGAGAGTCAGTTTGCTCACGGCTCTCCCAGGTCGAGATTCTATTGCAAAGAATGCTCGACAGGGACCAGCTCCGGGAGGAGGAGTAGTGCCCAAGCCAGGCTGTGGGAGAGGCTGAGCCAGCAGCACCTTTTACAGGGCTGCAGGAATATCCTGCCTGTGAGGAGGATGTCCCAATGGTGCAGTTTGCTGACACCGAATCTACGGTGGGGGAGAGTAGTAAGGGAGTTCAGTTGGAGGTAATTCCTAATATTGCTGGAAAATTTGCTATGCCCAGAGAGGCAGTAGAGCCGATTGGTGAAGAATTGGCTGCAGCAATTCAGTATATGCTCTCCCACCAGTTACAGGAGTTAGTCATGGATGAGGCTGCAAAGAAGTATGAAGCTCCTATTATTTGCGACCTTCTGAAAGTACCTGTGGTGAATCATCAGATTTGGACACAGTTGGGGGTGTCAGCTAGGGCTCAGGAGATGAAATTTCAAAAAGTGCTCAGATTGTTCTCTGCAGGGCTTACGGCTTTGGTGAAAATAATTGATAAAGGGAATATGTTTGAGGCCCATCAGGATGCACTGGGACTGTTTTGTAGTGCATTCTTTGAAATTAACAACATCAGAAGAGCTGCTATAAGGCCGGTGATTAATCCTAATCTGGCGGCTTTGTGCAAACCACCCAGTGTACCGCCAAGAAATCTGTTGTTTGGTGGGTATCTTGTTAAAAGAGTTAAAGAATGTCATGAGGATGTAAAAACTATGGGCCTCATCAAGACAGCTGGCAAACCAGGAAACAAGGTTTTAACCTTATCAAAGAGGTACCAGCTGGGTTGCAGGGGAAGGAACCAGCCATACAGGTCTACAAAAGCGGAATTGGCAGGCTGCCACCGGTATGAAGGACAAGATGCATTTCTCAAGGGGCCGCGGACAACAAGGTCTACAAGGACATATGCAGGTAAGAATGTGCCTTTGAGAGAGAATGGATTAAGTAATGTTGCTGTTGAAATTGGGGGAAGGTTAAAATTGTTTCTCAAACAATGGCAGGAGGTAACGTCAGATTTGTTTATACTTAACAGTATTGAAGGGTTAAAAATTGAATTTTACTCTAATGTTAGTCCACCTAATCAACATGCTCCAAGTAGGAAACTTATATTTTCAGATGAAGAAAATGTGCTCATACAAGAAGAAATTAGTTCATTACACAATAAAGGGGTAATTGAGACATCGGTCGATCAAAGTTGTCAATTTGTGTCAAGTATGTTTCCTAGGGCTAAAAGGGCTGGGGGATGTAGAATTATCCTGGATTTAACGGGTTTGAACAAGTTTGTCTGTTATAGGCATTTCAAAATGGAAACATTTTCCACGGCCAATCATCTAATTTCCAAAGGGTGTTATATGGCAAGCATTGATTTGAAAGATGCATATTACTCAGTGTCTATTCATGGTGATGATAGAAGATATTTGAAATTTATTAGGATGACTCAGCTGTAGAAATTTAAGGCACTGCCTAATGGATTAACCTCAGCCCATAGACTATTTACTAAATTGGCAAAACCTGTGTTAGCATTACTCAGAGCTCAGGGGCATGTAGTAATGGACCATTTAGATGATATTCTGATTGTTGGAAAGACTCATGCTGAAGCTCAGTTGTCAGTTTCAGTTATTAAGTCCACTTTTCAACAATTAGGGTTCGTTATTCATCCGGATGAATCCAAATTATCACCAGTTCAAATCATTGATTATTTGGGATTTACCATTATTTCAAATCACATGTTGGTAACTTTGCCCAGGGACAAATTGCAACAGTTGATTGAGGATTGTGTTAATCTCCTTGGAGAACATCGACCTTCAAGTAGACAAGTAGCTAAGCTGATTGGTAACTTGGTGGCTGCTTTTCCAGCTGTGCAGTATGGTCCTCTGCATTATCAACAATTACAACGATCAAAGGAACAGGCACCGAGAATACAAATGGGACATTTTGACAGGCCTATGCAGTTGTCAGCTGGGGCAATTTCCGACATACAATGCTGGATAGTAAATGCTTCAAAAAGTTTTAGGAAGGTTTTGGTGGAACCACCTTCAATGGTATTACAGGCTGATGTAAGTGCACTAGGTTGGGGTGCAACAGATATGTCTTCCACCTGTGGAGGTAGATTGAATGCGGAAGATACATCCCTGTTTCAATTAAGAGGGATAAATTATTTAGAGTTGTTGGGAAGCTGGTATGGGCTTAAGGCTTATTGTTCTACCAGTAGGGACTTGCATGTGCAGGTTCAGATTGACAACACCACAGCAGTGGCATATGTTAACCACATGGGTGGAGTCAAGTCACAGTCTTGTGATAGATTGGCTAACCAGGAGCTGGGGCATTGACAAAAATATCTGGATTTCAGCAATTTACCTGCCAGGTAGATTTAACACGGTAGCTGACACTAGATCACGTCAGTTTAATAACAACACAGAATGGATGTTAAATCAGGATGCACTTAATCAAGTGGTTGTTCGGTATGGAATGCCAAATACTGATTTGTTTGCATCTAGGTTAAATCATCAGTTGCCCAGATACGTTTCATGGGAACCAGATCCTGGTGCAGCAGCGGTAGATGCTTTCTCGCTGCATTGGGGAGGAATGATTGTGTATGCATTTCCTCCATTCTGTCTCATCAGTAGATGCTTGCAAAGGATCAAGCAGGACTCTGCTTCATGGGTATTAGTAGTGCCAGATTGGCCTACACAAGCATGGTTTCCTCTTGTATTACAAATGGCTAGGGAGCCTCACATAATTATTCCCAAGAATGAAAATCTACTGGTAAATCCAGTAACTGGGGATCAACATCCTTAACATGATCGTATTGATCTGTTAATTTGCAGATTTTGAGGAGGACATACCTGGGGAGAGGACTGTCTGATCGTACCATGGATGTTCTCACGTCGGCCTGCAGGGATAGTAAACAGAAGCAGTATGTCACATCGATAAGGAAGTGGGAGCAATTCTGTCTACACCAGAACATTTCATATCAAACTGCAGGCATTACAGACGTATTGGAGTTTTTGTCCATTCTTTATTTTGATCAAAAATTAAGATTCAGTGCGATCAATACAGCCAGGAGTGCTCTGTCTTCTTATTTAGGCATTGCGTTCAGAATTGCGTTTAGTAGGGACACATCCATTAGTTTCACGATTTATGGAGTTTTTAATTCTAATCCTCCTAAACCCAGGTATGCCGGTATTTGGAATGTGCGTGAAGTTTTTATGCTTCTTCTCCAGTGGGCTCCTGTTGCAAGCTTATCTATAGCCAAATTAACCTTGAAGGTGGTCATGCTTATGGCGTTGGTTTCAGCCCAACGTGTACAAACATTGCAAACGCTACGGCTAGACAGAATGCGTGTGTTGGCAGATGCCATTATATTTTATGTCTATGATTTGCTTAAACATAGTAGAAGAGGCATGACAGGATGTAACGTTGTGTTTTCAGCATGTCCCACAGATGATAGCTTGTGTGTATTGTCTCACATTTATCTCGTTACATTGAGGTTACTAAAACCCTACGATGAATAGAGTCTGCATTATTTATTGGCCACAAAAAAACCCACAGTAAGGTGTTGGTGCAACCAATTTCAAGGTGGTTGAAGCAGGTTCTGGGAAGTGCTGGAATTGATACTGATAAATTCAAATCTCATTCCAGCAGGGCAGCATCAACTTCCGCGGCAAGGGCGATGGACGTGCCTATAGACCATATTCTCGCGGCCGCAGGATGGTCCAGTGAGCTGGCTTTTGAAACGTTTTACCACAATCCGATTTCAAGGCTGGGGGTGTTTGCTGATTCTGTTTTGAGTTATGTTATAGTTTCCCCCTGAGTTAGATGGGTTTGTTGTGGTTTCGTTTTAAATAAACTGGTATTCATATAAGAAGCGTCATTATTGATGTATTATAGATTGTTAACGACTTTCAGTAAATCGATGCAGTGTGAACGCCGGATTTGGGTCTGCGGCGTGGAATCACAGAGCTTTGAAGTCTTCACGTAGTCACTCAAGTGAGTCCGAAGTAAAATAGTAAGATAAACAAGAACTTACCAGTTTGAAGTTTGATCTTTATTTTATGAGGAGTCGAGTTGAGGGACTACATGCCCTCCGCTCCCAGCCCTCATAGATTTCATCTGGTAGTTCTAGACTTCGTTATCTTACCATTATACTTCAGTTATTGGTATTTGTGAGTTCACTCCGCTGCTTTGAGGATTGACGCACCAACGGCTGTACGGGGTTCTTCACGTAGTTCCTCAACTCGACTCCTCATAAAATAAGGATCAAACTTCAAATTGGTAAGTTCTTGTTTAATCTTACTATTTTGCTTGGGAAGCTTGCAGCCTTGCTGTATGAAAAATGATTTTTTTAGCATCAAGTAAACCCTACATTACTTCTCTCTCCACCGTCCCCTCTCAATTCATACCAGCTTTGCGATGTCACCTTTTAAACATCCTTGTTTCCTTTATCATTGTATTGTTTTGCATATCTTTCATTCATTTGTTCTATAGCTCTACATTATCACCTATATATCTCGTTCCCTTTGAGGTGACTCAGTTTGAAGAAGATTCTCGATCCCAAACGTCACCCATTCCTTCTCTCCAGAGAAGATGCCTGTCCCGTTGCGTTCCTCCAGCATTGTGTCTCCATTTTTGGTTTGAACCAGCATCTGCACTTTCTTCCTACGCATTTCGTCACACCGAAGGTCCACAAAGAGACAAGGTTGATGCCCACGGGAAAGGGACATAAATAGGAAGTGCGGGTGACTTCACTGGCCACCCTACTTCAAACCAAATTCACTATTGCTGATGTTCTGACGTGGGGTGGGAGGGGGGTGGGGTCTCACGTCTAGGTTGTTCAACTGTAGCAGGAAGGACTGTAACAGAAACGTTGGACCTATTATGGAAACCTAGCTAATAATTGGTAGAACTGGAAGCTCAATGTTTCAGAATCCAGGTGCTTCAGGAGATAAAAAGTTGCAGGTAAGAGTGGAGGGTCGTTCCGTTATTGGGTTAGGACGAGATCACAGCAGTGGACAAAATTGACTTTACGGATGTTTCGTTCATGTCACGGTGGAGCTGACAAACAAGGAAGACATGAACACATTTTTTGGAGCGTACAATAGGCCGGCAAGTCGTCAACGGGAATTAAAATACCATATACCAAATTAAAATATCCTCACTCAGCAGCAGCAGGAAATACTCTTGTGTCAGGGACTCCCAAACGCACATGTATGTTAAACCTATATTGGTTATAAAGTAAGCGTTTGATCGCGAAGGTTGGAACCGTTACAGAGGCATGATGGAACGTCGGAGTAGACTCGATGGACCTAATGGCCTAATTCTGCTGCTATCACTTGTGATCTTATCACCTTATAAAACTTTTTGGTGTTGTATTGATGGACTGCACACTATGGTGGTACGAATGGAGAGATATACTGTGGTATATCTCACGGAGTGAAACACTGTGTATTAGTACAGATGGAATGCATCTGTGTGGCGGATAACTGATAGAGTGCCATACTGTAGGGTAATACAGAGATAATTACCATCTGTGGGGTAGTACTGAAAGAGAGACACGCCGCAATACAATACGATCTAATACAATACAATACAATAATAATTTATAAACCAAGAATATTTTGCACCATACGAGGAATATAATTTGGCAAGTCAGTCACAGAAATAAAAAGCAACGGAACACACAAATGACATTGTTACATAAAAGTCCACCATAGGGACCCCGCTACATTCCTCACTGTGATGGGAGGTGAAAAGAAAGTTCAATTTCATTAATTAATTGTTCTCCCGCGTTCGGGGGGCGTCGTGCCTTCCGTTGATCGGACGATGTCAATCCCGTAACCGGCGGCGTTTGGGCCATCCGCATCGGGGCGATAAGTTCCCGCATCAGGGCGATGTCAGCTCCCCGCGCCGATAATCGAACCCCGAGTCGGAACTGGTCGAACTCCTGCGTCGTTGGAGCTCCCGACTTAGACACTCACGAGACAGCGAGCTCTCGATGTCAAAGTCCGCAGGCCGCGATTGGAGCAATCCCAGGCAAGGGGTCCGCTACTGTGGAAGGTCTACGCCCCACAGTGGGACTCAAAGTGACTCCGGTGAAGAGACCAGCATCATCGACGTTAGGCCGCAAAACGACCGGAAAAACGACTCGAAATCCAATCGCATCTCCGGCAAGGTAAGATATTGAAAAACGCCCCCCTCCCCGACCCCCTCCCACTGCCCCTCCCCCCGCATGAAACAAACAGGAAAACATATAGACAAACATTTAATACGCTAAAAATGATAAAGAAAGACGAAAACGCAGGCAGTCTTTTGGCGATGCTGCGAATCGTGCGGTGTACTTTGGGTGGTACTCATTGTGTACACAATGTGGAGAATTATTGTGTAGTGAATACGCACTGTGGGGCAGTACTGATGGAGAGACACACTACGGAATAGTACTGATGGAGTTACACTTTCTGGGGTAGTACTGACGGGGTGACATCCTGTGTGTTAGTACTGATGGAGTGACGCACTGTGATACCGCTGATGTAGTCAATCTATGCGGCTAGGACTAATGGAGTAACACATAGTTTGGTAGGACTCATGGAATGACACACTGTCTGATAGTACTGATGGAATAGTAAGATTAAACGTGAATTTAACCGTTTGAAGTTTGATCTTTATTTTGTGAGGAGTTATGATGAGGGACTACATGAAGAGCCCATCAGCCGCGCATGCGCGTCAATCTTAAAAGCAACGGTATGAAATCACAGATAACTGAATATAGTAAGATTCGAGAAACTAGGACTGTCAGCTGACCTTTATGATAGAGGGTTGGGAGCGGAGGGCACATGATCCCTCACCGTGGTTCCTCATAAAATAAGGCTGAAACGGAGTATCGCTGGTTTTCAAGCAAGCGCCGCCCGAGGAGGCAACATGGAAGAATGACATAACGAACATTCCTTCCTAGTGCAGCGAGAATGCATCCATCGCCACCGCCCCTGGCAATGGCCGCCACGGCAGATGATCTTGCACTGTTGATAGAGACTAGATGCAATTAAATCGATATTTGGTGTTCCATCAATGCATAATGTAATTAAATAATTGTGATCCAACATTCAGCGTGTTGTCATTGATTTAGATGGTGCTACACCTGCGTCAAATGAGGTAACTATCACAGGATATTAGAATAATTGAACCATGTGATTAGAATATACCACCACCGTAGTGTTTCTACTTGTTGGTGGGCATGCAGACATGCGTAATCGCACACTGACCGTTTAACCCATAGAATGCACCAAGTGATTTGGTAGTTGATACCACATAACTGATGGACTGGTAACTCATGCACATCCTATCCACCTCCGCGACTAGAGATGGAATAGTAATTCGTCTTTGAACCCTAGCAACAGTTGTAACATAACTGAAGGTAAAAGTGATCAAAGGTGCTGGTGCAATGCTGAATACTGATTGTCCATCATTGTGACTATAGCTTCAGATGGTAACAGCGTACCTCTGATTAAATTGACCTACGTGGTACTTAACAACCACCAAATTGCCAATTTACACTGACCACCATCTCCAGCCCCAAGGCGGAGTCACAGACAATTATCAGTTAAAGGTGCATCACAATCTATAACTCTAGTTGGTATCCACTTAATTTCACCGAATGGATGCAAATCCTCAACTCTCAAATATGAGTTTTATGGCTGACACAGCTAATTTGGCAAGATTCAGAATCTTAGAATATCATTCAGATAGACAATAAAAGTGTATTCTCGAGCTTTGAGCAACCCAAGCACGGAATTGGTAATTTGGTGAGCCACCTGGGAGCCGAAGTAGCCAATTTCGCAACACCTAACTGCTATCGTTCCCAGCTAAATTTCCAATGACTTCAGTGAACCCAGTGAACGGGAACTGAATCGTAAGCACCTTTGAGATCGAGGCATGCCACAAAGTATCCTATTGAATATCCGTTATTTGACAGTAACGACGTTTCCCATTAATGAATTTATACTGCACATGTGAATCTGAGTAATCACGGTTGACCCAACATCATCCACCTTAGCTTGTTTCGATATCTGTTAGTAGACCCAAACTGTTTTTAGTCGACATACGTGAACAAGAGTGTAACCTGTTACCACACGTAACTAGTCCACACACCCCGTTTTTTTTCGGAAAGATCCAGACCCACCTACCTCCATGGTTGTCGTTGGTCTTATGCTACGCCCACAGGCTCCTGATGTGACTTCTGCTTCCGTCCTCGTGTTCTGACTCCATCCTTGAATTTGGACGATGGACTACTGGGGTGCCTGGATTGCACATCCCCCCCCTCCTCCCCGAGGACGTGCTTGGGCATTGGCCCAATATCCCTGCCCAGAGAATCAGCTATCAAGCTGCTACCAGCTCCAGTGAACTACTTACTGCCGACGGCGGCGTCGGGGTGTAGTCGCCGCAATGATGAGGCTGTTCTCGAAGATGAAGATTCGGTGGCTGGGCATCGCTGGCCTCGCGATCCATAGTCTGCCCAGATAGCATTGTGCCCTGTAGGGACGTGAGGTCATTAATGCTTACCAAAGTCCAGTTTTCTGCCATAGGCTGGACGCCAGCTGTTCTTTGCAGCGGCTCCTCCGCATGCACGGGTATCACCCTTGAAGCCATGACAGAATTGTTGACCTCATGCATGCCCTTCAGTTTTTTTCCCACGGACATGCTTCGGAATTTGGAGTCAGTCTCACACTGACTGCCTACGCTCCCCTCCTCAGAGTGGGAGATATAATGCAGCCCTGCCACAGGTGCTGTTGCAGGTCCCCGAGTAGACCTGCGCTGATTTGGCCCCGTCCGTGGACCACATCAGGATGGAGCATCTCCTCAGTGGGATGAACGCCCTGCAGACGCATCCATGCTCCACCTGGGTAAACGTCAAAGGACGAACCCATGGAGGGGAAATCCCCCTTCCTTATTCGCGCAGCTCGCGTGTCGTGGGATGATCCCTCACGACATACTACCAAACTGCGACCTCCTACCTCTCCTCCTCAGAGAGGGAGATATATAGCAGCCCTGCAACAGGCGCTGCAGCGGACCTCCGAGACCCGCGCCGATATTACTCCATACCTTGGAGATCAGGTGGAGCATCTCCCCCATGAGCTGCCCTGTCCGGACAACGTAACACATGAAAAGGAGGCAGATTATTATCCCAATAGTGTTAGATTACGAAAAAGTGAAGTGAAAAGAGACCTGGGTGTGCTTGTACACCAATCACTAAATGTAAATACAGCAAGTACAGCAAGAAGCGAAGAACGATAATGGCATGTTGACCTTCATGACGAGTAAATTTGAATAAAGGTCGTTCTGCAGTTATACAGGACCCTGGTGAGCACTCAATCCCATCTGTTCCTCCCAAAACCATTTCCAGACTAATGTGAATTTCCTTCAGTTCCTCCGTCACCCTAGATCCTCTGTCCCCTAGTACATCTGGGAGACTGCTTGTGTCTTCCATAGTGAAGAAAGTACCTGTTCAACTTGTTTGCCATTTTCTTGCTCCCCATAATGTTCGCCTATTTTGTCATCAAGGGGCCCACATTTGTCTTAACTGTTCACAAACTAAAATACGCTTTTACTATCCTCCTTTATCCTCTTCGCTAGGTTACCTTCGCACCTCATCATTTTTTCCCCGTATTGCCTTGATAGTTTTCTTCTGTTGCTCTTGAAACGTTTCCCAATCCACTGGCTTCCCGCTCATCTTTATTATGTTATACATCTTCTCTTTTATTTTTATACTGTGCTTGACTTTCCTTGTTAGACACGGTCGTCTCTTACACCCTTAAGAATCTTCCTTTCTCTTTTGGAATGAACTGATCCTGCATCTTCTGTATTATTCCCAGAAATACCTGCCATTGTTGTTACACTGTCATTGCTGCTAGTGTCACGTGGCAGTCAAATTTGGCCAGCTCCTCCCTCATGCCTCCATGCGCCAGTTTCCTCAACAGTGATACTGACAATTCCGATGTTCCCCTCTCCCTCTCAAATTGTAGATTAAAACAGTAAGATTAATGGAGAGCTTACCAGTTTTAAGTTAGATCTTGCTTTTATGAGGGGTTCCGTTGGTGATTAAGTGAAGAAGCCCCGCCAGGCCGCATGCACACCAATCTTCAAAGCAACGGTATGAAATCACAAATAACAACACCGTAGTGATATAGTAAGATGAGTGATTCGAGAACTACCATATGATCCTTTATGAGAGAGCGTTGGGCGTGGCGGACACGTAATCACCAACGTAACTCCTCATAAAATCAAGATCAAACTTCAAACTGGTAAGTGCTCGTTTAATCTTGCTATTTTATTTCGGAGTCACGTGAGTGATTCCGTGAAGAGTTCAAAGGTTTGTGATTCCATGCCGCATATTACAAATCTTGGCATCCCACTGCATTGATTGACTCGAAATAGAAATTAATGCATTAGTAATAACATTGCATTTAATGCAGTAATAAGGTTTATTTAAAAATATAAACAAACAACAGTACCCTTTAACCCCAGGGCAATTAAACATAAATTAAAATGGCATTGGCAAACAGACCTGGATCGATAATCGGCCGATGATAGAAATTCTGAAACATCAGCTCATTTGCCCATCCGGCGGCCGCCAAAATATGGTCGACGGGCACGTCCCTCGCTTTGGCCGCCAACGTAGCTGCCGCCCTAGTGGAATTAACGCATCAGTCTTAATACCTGCATCAATTAAGACTTGTTTCGGCCATCTCGAAATAGTGTTAACTGACACTCTCTTATGTGTTTTTTTATAACTGATAAACAATCCTGTCTCCATGTTCCGTAAGCCCTCTGTAGCGGCAATGTATTGCATCAAATGTGTTTTACGCATACGGATGGATCCGTGGGATATGCTGAAAATACTATTTTAAAACCTGTGACACCTGGCCTGCTTTATTTAAGGAGGTCATAAAAGTAAAACGTAACATTGTCTGCAGCAGTTTCCATTCTATCTAACTGTATTTTTTGTAATGTCTGTACCCTTTGTGCTGAAACCAACGCCATAAGCTTGGCCACCTTCATGGTGATTTTGGTCAAAGACAAAGATGAGATAGTAAACCATTCATGTAGTATTCTGAGGACAATGCCCACATCCCAAATAGCCATATATCTAAGTTTGGGAGGTCTTGAATTGAAAATCCCTTTCATGAATCGAACAACGAGCGGGTGAGATCCAATCGAATGTGTGTCTGCCGTAACCACTAAATATGATGATAAAGCAATTCTTGCTGTATTGATTGCACTATAACTTGGTCCTTCATCATTGTAGAGCGTTGACAGAAACTCCAGAACATGTGAAATACGTGCTGTACAATAGTCAATATTATTTTCTACACAGTAAACTTCCCATTTGTTTACATAAAAAATAGACTGCTTTTGAATACTCGATATCCAAGATGCAGTAAGCATGTCCACAGTTCGACCCGACAATCCATGCCCCAGATATTTCCTTCTTAGAATCTGCAAATTAACAAATCAATACGGTCATTCCAGGCACGGGCCGTGAGTAATGACTCAGGATAGGCACACAGTCGGATAAAAATATGAAAAACACGCATACGCAGATTATTCTCTCTGTAAAAATAAAAAAAAAATTAAAACAGTAAAAAGTAAATTTGCCCAAGGTTTCCTACTCTCCTTTATTCTGAATTACTGAAGGGGGGAGGGGGGTGGCGGGTGAAGGGTGATGGCAGGTGGAGAGATCGTGGGAAAAACTGGAGCACACAGGGAAAGTTCAATCAGTTGTCATCTTATTGAATGACAATACTTCTTCAAGGGACCGATTGGGGGGACAGTTCCTTTCACAGTGTATGGGGAGTCTGTGCCAGGGGTAACGTTTCGGGGAGAGCAAGACTGTTGAGAATGAGGGGGTCGGTGATAATGCCAGTAACTCACTCACTTACCGCTGGTGCGGCACTCCAGGCGTGGAGCCACCACATTGTAGCCGGGGATAGAAGCAGCTCGGGTAGCTGCGAGCGGTCGCCGGGACCCGACAGTCAAACTGTCCGCCAATTCAGCGCCTTCTGCCGGCCCGCTCACCTCTGGCAGTGCTCTCCGTCTGAACATCTCTCACCTGCCGCTCACTCATGTCAGCGGCTTCCTGCAAATCCTTAAATTCCCACAGCTTAGTAACCTCAATCGCGCTGTCTGAATTTAAGGATTTGCGGGGCATGAGTGAGGCCAGCGAGCGACAGGAGAGAGGTTTTGCACGCCTCCGTGCAAGGAGCGTCGCAAGTGGCATGCTCCCGACCCCTCCTGCACAACATTCGTGCCCTCCCTGCAACTTTACCCCGGGCCTAACTCCCCAAATGCTATGAAAGGAACTCTCCCACCACCCCCACACCCCGGGAAGTACGGTATTTAAAAACATAAACATAAAATGTACTCACCACATTATTGGTACACGAGCTCCATTCTTCTGTCCCTGTTTCATAAGATACACTTAAAATATTGCCAATCCATATTTGAAAACCCCGCCAAGAAACTAGCACTGCGCAAGTAGGCTGCTGCGCCAGCGCAGTGCTGCAAATGCAGAATTTCTGCTGCCTTCAGCCCCGCTTGATATTGACGCTTGAAGCAGCGCCGACGGCATGTGGGCTGCACAGACCTTCCCGTGTTGCAAATGCTGCGGATGAAAGGCACGGAGAATTATGCCTACCTAAGAGATCGATGTCTTAGATAGGCATAATTCTCCCATGCCTGTGTTATTTATATTTAGTCATTACTATGTTATGATTTTAGTCAGGGTAGGCAGTGCCTACCTTGCCTACCCTGACGGCACGTGCCTGGGTCATACAACGGGTGGCATTCGCCACATGCACCAATAAATCCCTTCGTTTGGGAACAGCATCAGGGGTTGTGTCATCAACATTAGGATGAAAGTGTACCATGGGTGGCTAGGCCAGCCGGATATCACCAGTACCCCTGAAGCATTGTCCTGCTTGATTTTAAGCAGACAACGATTTATGAGACAGAACGGTGGAAATGCATATACATACATACCACCCCAATTCAGCGAGAAAGCGTCAATCGCTACTGCCCCAGGATCTGGTTCCCATGATACATATTAGGGAAGTTGGTGGTTAAGTCTGGATGCAAACAAGTCGACATCTGGCGTTCCGTATTTGACAATGATCTCTTTGAACACATCCCGATTCAACATCCACTCTATGTTGTAATGGAACTTTCGTGACCCGGTGTCTGCCACAGTATTACATTTCCCTGGCAGATATATAGCTGAGAGCCAAATGTGTGTTGTCAATACACCAGATCCAGATTTGGTTTGCCAGTCTGTCACAAGATACCGAATTAATACCACCAATGTGATTAACATATGACAACTGCCGTAGTGTTATCCATTTGGAGCTGAACATGCAGACTGCTTTTGTTAGAACAATAAGCCCTGAGCCCATAACACGCTCTAAATGGGCCTATCGAAATGTCGCAATTGCACCCCGAGTGCCTGTTCCTTTGCTCTTTGTAATTGCTGATAATGCAAAGGCCAAAATAGGACTGCTGGAAAGGCTGCCACCATTTTCCCAAGCAGCCTTGCCACTTGTCTAATTGAAGGTTGATGCTTGTTTAAAAGCTTTACACAATCCTCATTTGGCTCTACACTTTTCTCCCTGGGCAAGGTAATTACCATTGCGCCAATTGAGTCAATTGTAAACCCCAAATAATTAACTGTGGTAATTGGTGATAATTTCGATTTTTCCAAATGAATGACATTTTTTTCAGTTTTTCAAGTGTGGATTTAACAATTGCCACTGATGTTTCAGCTAATTCTTTTGTTTGCCCGATAATTAAAATATCATCCAGATAGGCCATCGTTACATGGCCTGACCTCTAAGTAGCCCCAAAATTGGTTTTAACAATTTAGTGAATACTCTCGGAGCTGAGGTCAACCCATTCGGCAGTGCCTTATACTGCCATAATTGTTTCATCAAAATGAATTTAAAATACTTTATATGCTCGCAATGAACAGGCAATGAGTAATAAGCATATTTCAGATCTATGCTTGCCATATAACAACCTCTGAAAATCAGTTGCTAGGCGGTTACCAACGTTTCCATTTTGAAGTGTCTATAGAGTACAAATAGATTTAATTTTGTCAGATCCAAAATAATTCTGCATTCTCCGTCCTTTTTGGGACGGGGAAATATATTTGACGCAAATTGATGGACTTGATGAGCCGTCTTCTCAATTACACATGTGTTACATAATTCTACGAGTTGAGCTTGAACCTCTATTACCTCTTTTTGTGAAAAATAAAGTGTTCTGCTAGGAACATGTTGGAGAGGTAAAACATCATTTAGAATGAATTGAATCCGAAACCCGTGAACTACACTCCTGATAAACGGATCTGAAGTAAGCTGCTTCCATTCATCATAAAAAAAAGCCATAATCTACCACCAACGTTTTCCTGTGTTACATTTAATATGTTTTTATGAGAACCAGTTCCACTTAACTCTCTGGTAACTGGTGCACCCTGCTGACTCCACCCCCTGGCAGTGGCCCCCATGCTTTCTCGTGCTCCAGCCAAATAATACCATCCGCGCCCCTGCGTTGAGGATCGACTTGTCCCTGGTGTAGCCCCGGACGCTGAGGTGGTTCTGTAAGGATACTTTCTCTTCAGCATTCTGACGGGTATCGTTGGTCTTGTAGCGGCACCATACGTGGTGAATAAAGATGTGACATCAGGTTGGTGCAAAACGTTTCTTTATTCGGTACGTCCCTCTCTCTCCCTCTCTCCCTAATAATGAAGCTGGAAAAGGGTAGCGACACCTCTGGTACCGGGGCGAGAGAGTTAGTGTTTGAAAGAGAGAATGGTCAGGCTGCAACGTTTTGACTGTAGTAGATTGTTGGGTGGTCACAATTCTGACGTGCATGCAATGCTGAGGCGCAGACGGAAGACTGATGGCCTCTTTTTTTCTATCCACGGCAGTGGAGGGTAACGCTGGAGATTACATATAAAAGTGAGAGGGGGTAAACACAGAAGAGACAACGCTTTTTACGCAGGGGCTGTGGGTAGGTGGCACCAGCTGCCGGAGGAAGCTGAAGGGATGGGTTCAATTGTAATGTGTAAGATACATTTAAACGAGTATACGGTTAAATGTGGTTAGAGGTCGATGGACCAAATCTATTCAGATTGAGCGAGATTCGTCCGCATACCTTATTACAAGGCACAGTCACCTTGTTCCGGAATGGATTATGTCGTTCTGTTTCACACCATAACTACAAATAGAGTGGTAATTATGTGACTGGATGAAAGCCAGGGATTACTGTGGAGTTTGTGTCTTTCAGCATTTCCACGGCTATCAACAACTTGTGCATAATTTGGAGCCCAACCGCAATTGCTTGAAAATTACTTTTTATAACAAATAATTAATTTGGCATTAACTGATGCCAGCTTTCGTAGTTCTATTTTTAGCTCCTCAAACAATGAAGCGCTGATTCTCAGTTTAGTTCCATATCAGGTTAACAATTCCTGGGCGTTGCGCAATTTCCAGCTTATCGATGACGGGGATATCCCGTGGACAGACAGAGAACAGCTTCGCGAGCGGCTAGAACCAATCAAGTACTCATTATAGGATAATTTTCGGCAGTGAAACATAGAAAAATAGAAACATAAAAAATAGGTGCAGGAGTAGGCCATTCGGCCCTTCGAGCCTGCACTGCCATTCAATATGATCATGGCTGATCATCCAACTCAGTATCCCTTCCCTGCCTGATCTCCATACCCCCTGATCCCTTTAGCCACAAGGACCATATCTAACTCCCTCTTTAATATATATCCAACGAATTGGCCTCAACTGCCTTCTGTGGCAGAGAATTCCAGAGATTCACCACTCTCTGTGTGAAAAATGTTTTTCTCACCTCGGTACTAAAAGATGTCCCCCTTATCCTTAAACTGTGACCCCTTGTCCTGGACTACCCCAATATCGGGAACAATCTTCCTGCATCTAGCCTGTCCAACCCCTTAAGGATTGTGCACGTTTCTATAAGATCCCCTCTCAATGTTCTAAATTCTATCGAGTGCAAGCCGCGTCTATCCAGTCTTTCTTCACATGACAGTCCTGACATCCCCGGAATCAGTCTGGTGAACCTTTCTCTGTACTCCCTCTATCTCAATAATGTATTTCCGTAGATTTGGACACCAGAACTGTACGCAATACTCCAGGTGTGGTCTCTCCAAGACACTGTACAACTGCAGTAGAACCTCCCTACTCCTATACTCAAATCATTTTGCTATGAATAGTTTCCGTGAGTAGTGAGGAGTTTACGCATTTGCTTTTCATCATTAGATGCGTATGATCATCACGGCTGCGGCTCTGGAAACTGGAGAAGCGACAGGCTGTTACTTCTTTAGTAAATTATGTTGTAATACCAGCTGCATTCGAAGCAGTCGGCCACAGTTTGATTAACGGTCACCACAGTTTAGCCAATCCATGGGAATGCGCCTCCTTGGAGCAACGGGATTTCGTTCAGAACTCACCCATCACACCTTGATCAATCTAAATAATGTTACCTTTGATTTAAAATAGGTTCCATCGTCAATTATTACTCACTGGGAGCTGGTTACTGGATCTGGGATGGAAATACCAACCATCAGCTATTCTCGGTAAACTAATGAAAGGGTCGGTGCGTCTTCTTGCGGCTTTTATTGCAGCTTTCCACAAATAAATTGGACATTTCCCACCATCCAGACGCTATGTTCACATCCAGTGTCATTAGTCACTCCAGCACCCTCCCTCGGTCAATTTAATTCTATGGAATCTTCCTCTTAATTCCCCTCTATGACCAGATTGTGCACCCGCGACACCACATTCTGGGATTAATTACGTATACTCACAGAAATCCTTGTTCTAGAGCACACTCCAGGATCCACTTCTCTAAATATAGCAGGCCACGCATTTGCGAATTAAGCGCCGTAAGCCATTTCACTGCACATTTATGCAGCGGATCAAATTCCCAACGAAATTCTTAATATCCATCTTGGATTTCCACCACTCTACTTGCCTTAGTTTTATTTTTAAGTTACTCATCATACCTTGATCCTTCTCATTCAGTTAGTTGATATTGATGTTACGCGGCAATATGTCCACCACTGATCCGTGAGGCAGAACATTAGTCGCAGGCCTGCAATCCTAAAACATCCCTGTAAAGTTTACGTTGACGTTGAAAATCTTTATCACTTCCTCGTTCCCCAAATGTCGGCTGACATGCTGTGTGTTGCATGTAAACCACCATCTACAGTTCCCTGTGACCACATACTTTATCTGCTCAGTGCGGAGCAAAATATAAATGTGGACAGATACACATGTTTTATTAGGTACACAATATCAGTAAACACTATTTGGAAGCTGTCTTCCAGGGTCTCTGAGTAATCACGTCTTTAAACGTCATTGCCTCTCTCTTCTCACTCAATGCTGAACGCTACCGCGGTAGCTGCTTCACTTGAACAAAGCTGCAGAAAACAGTCCAATCTGGATGAACTAATTTCCCTAGAGATCGGTGGTTTTCTGTTATATCTGTCGGATCCAGTCGTGAAATATAAAATGGTGCTTTTCACAGCTCCATTCACTGCAGTAGATTTGTACGACATAGGTAAACTATCGTGAAACATTCACTAGCTTGCGACAAATCGGACAGCTTGAGACCGTATTATTTATTGGAACCTCAACGACGGAATCAGGAATATAGTTCTCAGTTTAGCGTTGAATTCTAGAGCGAAACTAACCCTAACATTGGTGGTTGTAGTCAGAATGGCCAGCGGCCGAAAGCGCTGGTTTCAGATCACAGCCTCCATTGGTTCTTCTCCCACTCCTCACAATGAGGAATTTTGAAATCAGAGGTGTCTTTTCTCAGTCCGTGAGTTTTCCTGCCTCTAGATAGAGCTTTAAATAAAATAGTGACGACGGGGAGGTGGGGGCATCAAATTTGAATTGTAAGTGTGTAGTTAAATGGAAAAAGATTGCAGGAAATGTCAAAGAAGTCTCCAGAATTAAGGGGACAGAAAGTTTAAGAATGAATAAGAGAGTATCAGGTAAAATTGGGAACGGTATGAGATGGGAGGAGAACACTAAATGAAATGTGTTCTATTTCAATACGTGCAGCATAAGACATAATGTGGATGAGTTTGTGGCACAGTTAGCAATTGGTAGTATGATGTTGTGGGCCTTACAGGGACGTGGCTGCAAGAGGATCGGAGCTGTGAGCTGATGCTTCAAGGTTTTACGAGTTATCGTAATGACAGACCGTTGGACAGACGCGGTGTGGTTGCGCTGTCAGATCGGAATGAAATTCAGTGCTTAACGAAGGATGACATAGTTTCAGCGGATGTGGAGTCCTTGTGGATAGAGCTGAGAAATTCTAAGTGTAAACATACCCGAATGGGAATTATTAACAGGCCTTCAGTAGGCAGGATATCGCGAGTCAGGATATAGGGCACAAGTTGCACCAGGGGAGATAATTGACTTGCAAGAAATGCAATGCTACGGTGGTTATGGGAGATTTTATATGCAGGTAGACTGGGGGCAGCAGATTTGTACTGGACTCCGAGATGGATTCTGATGCAGTTTGCCGTGGAGCCTACTAGGGAAAAGGCAATTCCGGATTCAGTGTAGTGTGATGAACCGGATTTGATAAGGAATCTAAAGGTAAAGGAACCTCTAGGAGGTAGCCATCACAACATGATACATTTTAACCTGCAATTTGAGAGGAGAAGGTTAAAACGGATGTGTCAGTATTGCAAATGTGCAAAGAGGATGACAGAGGTATGAGGGAGGAGCTGGCCAAAGTTGAGTGGAAGGGGCCCGAGGAGGGTTGACGGTGTAACAGAAATTACATGACATTCTGAGAATAAATCGGAAGATTCACGATATTTTTTATTCCAAAGAGGAGAAAAGATCATTGGGGAGAATGAGGCGACCGTGGGTGACAAGCAAAATAAAGGACCGAAAATACAACTAAAACTAAGAAGACATAAAACATTGTAGATGTCTGTGGAAAACCTTTAAAGAGTAACAGAAGGTAACTACATAGGCAGTAAGGGGAGAAAATATGACAGACACGGTCAGCTAGTTAATAATTTCAAACAGAATGGTAAGAGTTTCTTCAGTTATCTAAATATTAAGAAAGAAGAAGCGTGGACGTTGGACTGCTGGAACATAATGCCGTAGAAGGGATAATGGGGAATAAAGAAATGGCAGATCCTTTTAATGACTGGTTTGCCTCAATCTTCGCAGAGGAAGACACAAGCAAAGTGCCTGAAGGTCAAGGGATTCTGGGGATGGAAGTTAGAGGAATGGCTATTACTGCGGAGAAGGTGCCTGGAAGCTGAAAGTCTGAAGGCGGATAATTAACCTGAACCGCATGGATTGCACCTTACGATTCGGAAAGAGGTGCCTTTGGAGAATGGGATATTTCAAGAATCACAATATTCAGGAGTGCTCCCAGATGATTGGACAGTTGCCAGTATTACCTCGCTACTAAAAAGGGGGCAAGGCAGAATAATGTGAAACATATGCCCGTTAGTCTGGATTCCGTGATTAGATTTTAAAATCCATTATAAATAATGAGGTTACGGAGTATGGTGAAGAGAACATCTTGTGCTGGCAAAGCTGAAAAATATCACAAATTCCTTGCTGGACCCTCTACAGTTTGCATATCGGGCCAATAGATCTGTGGGTAATGCAGTCAATCTGGGCCTGCACTTCTTCTGGAACAGCACCTAGACCGCCAGGGGACGTATGTGAGAATCCTGTTTTGTTGATTTTAGCTCTGCATTCAGCACCATTGTGCCTGATCTACTACACTCCAAACTTTCCGAGTTGACTGTACCTGAATCCCTCTGTCGATGGATCACCAGCTTCCTGACCGACAGGAAGCAGAATGTGAGGATGGGAAAGCACATCACGGGCGCGCAAACGTTCAGCATAGGAACACTGCAAGGCTGCATACTCTCTCCTCTACTCTCTCCACACCAACGACTGCACCTCCACAGACAGCTCTGTCAAACTTCTCAAGTTTGTGGACGACACAACCCTGATGGGATTGATTCAGGATGGGGAGGAATGTCGTCGCAACAACGTAGAGCTCAATGCTCTTAAGTGGAATTGATTGAAGACTTTAAGAAATCACCCCCTCCCCTTACACCACTCACCATCAACAGTCACATATGTGGAGTATTTTATCTTAATGGGAGTGTCATGCTGTTACTTGTGGGTGGAGTACGAAGGCAAATTCCTTGTATGTGAATACTTGGCCAATAAACTTACTTGCTTACTTAACTTTCTTAAGTCAGAGTGCGGTTAATACGCAGTTATTTGCAACAGGAGGCTGCAGAGGCAAAATGAGTGGATATTTTACGACAGAGATAGATAGATATTTGTTTGGTAAATGTGTCAGATATTACGGCGAGAGGGCAGGATATTGTGGTTCGGAAGAAGAGGCAGATGAGCCATCATTCAATGGCGGAGTAGATTTGATGTGCCGAATGGCCTAATTATACTCCTATCATTTGATGAAAGTTTCACGGCACCGGGCTAATACTCGCTGGAGTTTAATCGGATGAGGCGGAACCTTACCGAATGTTGAAAGGCCAGGATAGATGCATGTGGAGAGGATGTTTTCACGTGTGGAAGTGTGAAGTATAATATGATACTGAATCTAAATAAAAGGACGTACCTCTGGAAAGGAGATGGGGAGGTATTTCTTTAGTCAGAGGATGGTGAATCTGTGGAATTTGTTGCCACAGAAGGCGATGGAGAGCACTAATTGCTGGTTGTTATGCGTTGATTGGCAGATTATTTATTTGCATTGTCCTTGTGTTAGGGTTATGGGAAAATGCAGCGTAATTAGATGAAAGGAAAGGGTAGATTTTACTTCGGAGTCACGTGAGTGACTAAGTGACGAAGCCCCGGCAAGCGCATGCGCGTCATTACGTCCGCGCATGTCGCACTGAACGGGCTTGAGGGCACAGCTCCACAAGCGGTAAGTAGAAACTCGCAGGTAAGTGGTTTTAAAAACTTTTCCTGACAGTATTTAACTCCGTAAAGCTGGCTCGTGAAGTCAGTAGGAGTTGGTGGTATGGTCAGGTAGGAAAGTTCGCTCTAAGCTTGGGTCCATGGGTTCAGTAAATCGATCGGATCGCGAGATTAACACGGTAACGCCGGTTCCGATACCGGGTGCCGTTTTACCGACAGCAGTTTCATGAGAAAGTGAACTTTCCACACTAGTTCCGGTTACTCAGGAAGCTGAGGCCACCGACAGGCATAGAAAGGCAAAAAGAAAATCTATTAGACCCGTGTTGTCAGACGAGTCTGAAGAAGAATGTGACTCCCCTCCAGATAATAAAATAATGTGGGGGAGGATGCAGAAATGGAGAATATGCTCCAAACTCTGATAAAACAAGGGCCTAAGTGCCCAGTGATTCTCCAGGCAGCTGTTCAACAACGCCCATATCAAGAGGAATATGTGGACTATCAGCAAGGGGATTTCTTTCCAGCTGGACTGGAGGATCCCTCCCTAATATATGACTTGGGAGAAGCGGGGCAGGATGCAGCTGATCCCATGTCTGGTGTCCCTGCTTATGTGCAAACACCAGAGCACAAGAGCCACGCTCCGGGTGTCCCGAATATTGCAATGAGTTTGCTATTCCGGAGGGGACTGGTGAGGCAATCGAGGTATACCTTGCAACAATATCAATTATTTATTGTCTCACCAGCTCCAGCAATTTATGATGCAAGAGACTACCTATAAATATAAGACACCTGTTTACTGTGCATCACTGAAAGTGCCCACGGTGAACCCAGTAATCTGGGCACCCATGAGTCCTTCTATGAGAGGACAGGAGGTTCGGCATCAATGCGTCATCCAACTGGTGGCTGCAGCAATTACTGCATTTGGCACTATGGTCAAAGGGACCATGATTACTCAAACTCAAAAAGATATGTTGGCTCTATTATGCAATGCATTCTTTGAAGTAAATTGCATTAGAAAAATCGCCATCAAGCCAACTCTCAATCAAAAGTTTTGCTGCACTATGTAAGGCGACAAATATACAAGCGCCTGAGTTCCTGTTTGGAACGGACCTTGTCAAACAAATACGTGATATTGATGATGAGGAAAAAACAATTGGTTTGATGAAGCCAAGCATATCACGGCCACCTATTCGTAAAAAAGGGTTTGTGTACTGAAGGTCGGATCCAGGTGCTGGACCGAGCAGGGGAGGCCAGTGGGGCAACGAGGTTACCCACTAAGACATAGCGGCTTGATCCCCGATTTGAGCAGACAGTAGGATTACAGGCCAACTGCAGAGGCACAGGGAACTTTTGTTTAAGGTTTTGATGCACAACCTCCTATTGGAGGTAGATTACAATTGTTTTTACAATGAAAGGTGCTGTATAACATGTGATATGTTTATACTAAATAATGTGTAAGGTTCTACCATTGAGTTTATCTCAGGGATAGATCCACCTCAGAAGTTCAAGCCAAATAAAATGTTGGTGTTTTCTGCTCCAGAGACTGAAGATGAGATTAAGAATTTATGCCAAAAAGGATTGATTGAGAAAGCCATTACTCATCCTCAACAATTTGTGTCCAATATACTCCCCAGATAAGAAAGATGGGGGTTGTAGTGTAATTCTGGACCTCACTCACTTAGATTCTTCAGTTCTCTATGGACATTTTAAATAGACACATTCGTTACTTCAAAACAGCTGGTCTCACAAGGTTGGTATATGGCAAATATTGGGGAAAGCTGTGGCAAAATAAAGCATTGCCTAATGGATTACGTTCAGCACCTAGGCTATTCACTAAATAGTTAAAACTTGTGCTGGGGCTATTGAGGGGCCATACTCAATAGCCCTCAATAGCCCCAGCACAAGTTTTAACAATTAGATGATATCTGCATTATCAGCAACACTAAAGAGTCAGCTGAGGAGTCAGTTGCAGTAACTAAAAATGTGTTTGAAACATTAGGATTTTTGGTCCATCCAACTAAGTCTAAATTACAGCCAAACGAAAATATTGAGTATTTGTGATATCTTATTTATTCAGTTGATATGACAGTAACATTACCAACAGCCAAGGTTGTGGATATTGCTGATGTCTGTATTTGCCTCACAGAAAAAAATGTTATCCTTCCATCCAAGAAGTCGCTAAGGTCATTGGGAAATTGGTAGCAGCTTTTTCTGCAGTACAGTTCGGTCCTTTGCATTATCAACATTTGCAAAGTGCAAGAGAACAAGCACTAAAAGAGCATGCAGGCCATTTTTGATCGGGTTATGCTGTTACCAACCACAGTTCTAGCAAAATTGCAGTGGTGGATTGTTAATGTTAGTCAAGCTACCAATAATATTTTGGTGCAGGAACCTTCAATGATTTTACAGACTGATGTAAGTGCTCTCGGATGGGGGGCTACGGACATTGAGTCTAGCTGTGGGGGTAGATGGAATGAACAAGAAGGTTTGATTCTACACACACAAGGAATTATTGGGGGCATTTTATGAGTTAAATGCATATTGCTCCACAATGAATAAATTACACGTTCAACTCCAGATTAATAACACCACGGGAGTGGCATATATTAACCATATGGGAAGAGCTAGATCAGTTTCATGTGATAGCATGGCTAATCTTAGATGGCATTGATGTATTTCGAGAACCATCTGGGTTTCAGCCATCTATCTACCAGGGATAGACTATGTGGTGGCAGACTATAGGTCACGAAAATTTAATGACAATTTAGAATGGATGTTGAATTCTAAAGTTTTTCAAACAATTGTCACTCCATTTGGGTTGCCAGATATTGATCTGTTTGCATCCAGACTGAATCACCAGTTGCCTAAATATGTTTTCATGCGAGCCAGATCCAGGAGCAGTAGCTGTGGATGCATTTTCGTTACATTAGGGGGCACTCATGCTTTTATGCTTTTCCTCCATTTTGTCTGATTACGAAATGTCTGACCAAAAGAGAGCGTGACTCCGCCACATGCGTTTTGGTGGTCCCAGATTGGCCAACACAACCATGGTTCCCATTGATACACAGAATGATGGTTCAGCCATTCATGATGATTCCCAGCTTCAGTAATTGTTGGTGCATCCGGTTACAGGAGAAAGTCACACATTACATGACCGTATCAATTTGTTGGTCTGCAGATTCTGAACAGACCATTCCAAGGCTTTGGATTGTCGAACAGGTCCATGGAGGTTATCACTGCAGCCTGGAGGTTAGTACTAAAAACAATATCTGGTTCACATAAAGAAATGGGAGATGTTCTGTGCACAATGAAATATATCTTACCATACTGCAAGCATAAGTGATGTGTTGGAGTTCCTTGCGAAATTGCATTTTGATGAGCATTTGAGTTATAGTGCTATTAACAGTGCACGGAGTGATTTGTCCCCCTATTTAGGGCAGTCCTCAGGACAACAACCTATCGGGGCTCATCCGTTAGTATCCCGATTTATGAGAGGAATTTTTAACAAAAACCCTCCTAGATATACAGAAATCTGGGATATCAGTGTAGTTCTCACACTGCTTCGGCAATGGACTCCAATTACGTCATTGTCTATGCAGATATTAACTCTGAAAGTGGTTATGCTAACGGTGCTGGTTTCAGCACACGTGTACAAACATTACAATTGTTACGAATATATTGTATGCATTTGTCTGTAGATGACATTTTATGTCTATGATTTAATTAAACAAAGCAGTCCGGGTATGGCAGGAACCAAGGTGACGTTTAAAGCATATCCTGTTGACCAAATGTTATGTGTAGTTAAACACGTAAGCCAATATCTTGAGTTAACGAGGAGTCTCAGAGGTTCTGAGACAACACTGCTCAATACTCACAAAAAGCCATAAAAAGAGTGTCAGTACAAACTATTTCTAGATGGTTGAAACAGGTTCTCAATTATGCTGGAGTCGACACTCCTGTGTTTTAATCTCACTCCTTCAACGGCGGCTTCAACATCCGTGGCAAAGGCTCAGGACGTGCTGCTAGACCACTTCCTCGCGGCCGCAGGATGGTCCAGAGAATCAACATTCTCACAATTTTATGACAAACCTGTACAGACAGTGCCGCGGTTTGGGCATGCTGTTTTTGGGTTCCATTTATTTCATTTGCTTTGTTTTATATCATTAACCATATAACAATTAAAAATTACAGCATGGAAACAGGCCGTCTCGGCCCTTCCAGTCCGTGCCGACCATTTATTTTCCTAGTCCCATCTAATTGCACTCAGCCCAAACCCCTCCATTCCCTTCCCGTCCATATACCTATCCACTTTACTTTTAAATGTTAACATCGATCCTGCCCCCACCACTTCTACTCGAATCTCTTTCCACACAGCCACCACTTTCTGAGTAAAGAAGTGGGGTACCGCAAGGTTCATTGCTGGGACCCCAGCTATATTATAATATATATTAATGATCTGGATGAGGGAATTGAAGGGAATTGAAACTTAATACCTCCAAGTTTGCGGATGACACAAAGCTGGGGGGCAGTGTTAGCTGTCAGGAGGATGCTAGGAGACTGCAGGGTGACTTGGATAGGCTGGGTGAGTGGGCAAATGTTTGGCAGATGCAGTATAATGTGGATAAATGTGAGGTTATCCACTTTCGTGGCAAAAATAGGAAAACAGACTATTATCTAAATGGAGGCCGATTAGGAAAAGGGGAGATGCAGCGTGTACTGCGTGTCATGGTACACCAGTCATTGAAAGTAGGCATGTAGCTGCAGCAGGCAGTACAGAAAGCGAATGGTATGTTAGCTTTCATAGCAAAAGGATTTGAGTATAGGAGCAGGGAGGTTCTACTTCAGTTGTATAGGGTCTTGATGAGACCACACCTGGAGTATTGCGTACAGTTCTGGTCACCAAATCTGAGGAAGGACATTATTGCCATAGAGGGAGAGCAGAGAAGGTTTAACAGACTGATTCCTGGGATGTCAGGACTGTCTTATGAACAAAGACTGCATAGACTCAGTTTATGCTCTCTAGAATTTAGGAGATTGAGAGGTGATCTTGTAGAAACTTACAAAATTCTTAAGGGGTTGGACAGGCTAGAGGCAGGAAGATCGTTCCGATGTTGGGGAGGTCCAGGACAAGGGGTCACAGCTTAAGGATAAGGGTGAAATCCTTTGGGACCGAGATGAGAAGAACTTTTTTTCACACAGAGAGTGGTGGGTCTCTGGAACTCTCTGCCACAGAGGGTAGTTGAGGCCAGTTCATTGGCTATATTTAAGAGTGGGTTAGCTGTGGCCCTTGTGGCTAAGGGGATCAGAGGGTATGGAGAGAAGGCAGGTACGGGATACTGAGTTGGATGATCTGCCATGATCGTATTGGATGGCGGTGCAGGCTCGAAGGGCCGAATGGCCTACTCCTGTTACCCCTAAACTTCTATCCCTTAATTCTCATGTCATGCCCTCTTCTTTAAATCTTTCCTATCCTCAATGGGAAACGCTTATCCACGTCAACTCTGTTTAGCCCTTTCATCATTTTAAACCCCTCAATCAAGTCCCCCCTTAACCTTCTGCGCTTCAAATAATAAATACCTAACTTGTTCAACCTTTCTCTGTAACTTAGTTGCTGGAACCCAGGCAACATTCTGGTAAATCCCCTCTGTACTCTCTCTATTTTGTTGACATTCTTCCTATAATTAGGACCAAAATTGTACACCATACTCCAGAACTGGTCTTACCAATGCCTTGTACAAGTTTAACATTACTTCCCTACTCCTTTATCCAATGCTCTGATTTATGAAGGCCAGCACACCAAAAGCTTTCTTTACCACCCTATCTACATGCGATTCCACCTTCAGGGAACTATGCACAGTTATTCCTAGATCCCTCTGTTCAACTGCATTGCACAATTCGCTACCATTTACCATGTACGTTCTATTTTGATTTGTCCTGCCAAGATGTAGCACCTCATACTTATCAGCATTAATCTCCATCTGCCATCTTTCATCCCACTCTTTGAAATGGCCCAAATCTCTTTGTAGACTTTGAAGACTACTTCATTAACACACAGCACCACCTATCTTGGTATCATCTGCATAATTAGTAATCCAATTTCCCACACCATTATCCAGATCATGGATGTATATGACAAAAAACAGTTTACCCAACACAGATCCCTGGGGCACCCCGCTAGTCACCGTGTCCAACCTGGCAAACAGCCATCAACCACTGCTCTCTGGCATCTCCCATTCAGCCACTGTTCAAATCATCTTGATCCTCCACCATTTATACCCAACAATTGAACCTTCTTAACAAACCTTCCATGTGGAACCTTGTCAAAGACCTTACTGGAGTCCATATAGACAACATACACCACTTTACCCTCATCAATATCCCCAGTAACCTCTTCATAAATTTCACGAAGATTAGTCAAACATCACCTTCCAGGCACAAATCCATGTTGACGGTACCTAATCAGACCCTGTTTATCCAGATGCTTATATATATATTACCTTTAGGTATCCTTTAGGATTCAACAGTGGCTGAATGGGAGAAGCCAGAGGGTAATGGTGGATGGCTGTTTGTCGGGTTGGAGGCAGGTGACTAGTGGGGTGCCTCAGGGATCTGTGTTGCGCCCTTTGTTTCTTTGTCATGTACATCAATGATCTGGATGAAGGGGTGGTAAATTGGATTAGTAAGTATGCAGATGATACCAAGATAGGGGGTGTTGTGGATAATGAAGAGGATTTCCAAAGTCTACAGAGTGATTTAGGCCAGTTGGAAAAATGGGCTGAAAGGTGGCAGATGGAGTTTAATGCTGATAAATGTGAGGTGCTACACCTTGGCAGGACAAATCAAAATAGGACGTACATGGTAAACGGTAGGGAATTGAAGAATACAGTTGAACAGAGGGATCTGGGAATAACCGTGCATAGTTCCTTGAAGGTGGAATCTCATATAGATAGGGTGGTAAAGAAAGCTTTTGGTATGCTAGCCTTTATAAATCAGAGCATTGAGTATAGAAGCTGGGATGTAATGTTAAAATTGTACAAGGCATTGGTGAGATCAAATCTGGAGTATGGTGTACAATTTTGGTCGCCCAAATATAGGAAGGATGTGAACAAAATAGAGAGGGTACAGAGGAGATTTACTAGAATGTTGCCTGGGTTTCAACAGGTAAGTTACAGAGATAGGTTTAATAAGTTAGGTATTTATTCTCTGGAGCGCAGAAGGTTAAAGGGGGACTCGATAGAGGTCTTTAAAATGATGAGAGGGATAGACAGAGTTGATGTGGACAAGCTTTTCCCTTTGAGAATAGGGAAGGTTCAAACAAGAGGACATGACTTTAGAATTAAGGGACAGAGGTTTAGAGGTAACATGAGGGGGAACTTCTTTACTCAGAGAGTGGTAGCGGTGTGGAATGAGCTTCCAGTGGAAGTGGTGGCGGCAGGTTCGTTGGTATCATTTAAAAATAAATTGGATAGGCATATGGATGAGAAGAGTATGGAGGGTTATGGTATGAGTGCAGGCAGGTGGGACTAAGGGAAAAAAAGTTGTTCGGCATGGACTTGAAGGGCCGAGATGGCCTGTTTCCGTGCTGTAATTGTTATATGGTTATATGGTTATCCTTCCCGTTAATTTGCCCACCACTGACGTCAAACACCGTTCTTGTTAGAACTCTGCTCTTCCCTCACTTCTTTGGCCTCCTGTTCACTTACCTCAGTGCTATTATGAAGTCTTACCTGCGGGACATCCCTCATGCAAGGATTGAAATGGTACCAGGTAGATCAATCTTCTATCTGAACAGCGGTGGGTTGTTCGGAAAGCTCATACATACACCTTGTCTCCATGTTTAAAGGGTCCTTCCTCCTGCTCCACCTCTAACTGCTCTTACTTTGCCTGTGCATAAATAGACTTGTATGTTATAATTATACTTCTTAATTCTGGTGAAAAAACTTCTTAAATTCTACGCCTAACTGTTCCAAACTCGGTCCCTCGTGTGGACCTCTCCATTGTGCCACCGGCATGGGTCGGCCAGTAAGGATATAATGTGATGTTACGGGGGTTATTCGGTTAGTTTTGCATGCAACATCTCTTCAGTGCCAATGGCAGGGCATCGATCCAATTCAACCTTGTAGTTACACAAATCGTATTTATATTAGCCTTCGCTGCTCCATTTATTTTTTCCACCATGCCCTGTGACTGCAGGTGTTACGCACCCAAATCTGTGTTTTAATCTATGGGCCTGTTGCGTTCTTGCACCTAAGTCGATCCAAACTTTCCCTAAGTGCAATGACATACTCCAGATTATGTTCTGGCTGCTTTCTCTGCACCTTGATTTCCCTTCTTATGTGCTTGGAATTTAATGACAGCTCGTGCCCCTGGCTTCATCTTTCCCTTCATCAGGCCTGTTCTTTGCTGCTAACTTTGCATGGGGTATCCGTTGCTTTTCTCAAAGCCTTTCTGTTTCCCTACTGCTCGAAACATGTGACAGACCCCATGTACATATGCTGAGTCGGTATAAACATCAGCTTTCTCACCTTCCCTCATGTCACATGCTGCTCTCATAGCTTTAATATCCGCAACTGAGCTAAGCAAGATTGCAAGCAAGCTTCCAATTGAATTAACTTAAAGTCTAATTCATCCCAGTGCATCACTTCAAACCCTGCATACTTGCTATTATGATCCCTTCAACAAGAAACATCCACAAGCAAAACCTTATTGTCCCCTTCATCCAAAGGCTCTGACTGTAAAACATTTCTCAGACGTGTGTGTCCTTCTTTCATTATTTTCCTTAATGACATCACTATTTCAACATACTTTCCAATCTCGTCTGAACTATATCCTGTCATTCCCAAGATCATCATCATCTGTCCTACTGCCTGAGGTTTGGGTACTTCATTTATCGCTTCAATTTGATCCTGGGCTATAGATTTTACTTCTTTATATATTACTCGCCCTAAATATTCTACCTGCTGCTGACAAAACAACAGCTTCTTCTTTGATACTTTATGACCTCCTATGCCATATTTTTCAAGATACTTAAAATGTCTCTCTCACATTGCGTCTCCCTTGTGGAACAAATCAACAAAGCATCCACATACTATATCAACACCTTCCAAATCTGCCTATAACATCTGATTAAAACGCTGGGCTAGCATTTAAAACCATGCTGCATCCTAGCCTAGGTGTATTTAATGCAACTTCTTAATGTTCTTACCAAAGCTATGTTCACCACTATCTGAATATATAGTTATTATTATTTCCTGATTACCATTACGGTTCATATCCCGAACAAACATTATCCATTACCTGTCTCCTTACTAGACTTTATTGACATTCTCCTTGAGATCCCTCCCTCCATTGGGGACCCCACTCCTGTCTGGGCTTATATCCAGATTTATTTCACTCCTGATAGGGCATTTGAGGAAACACTGACCCAAAGACATTTATTATTGGCATGGAATTCTCTGGCCCCTTTTTGGCTCTGTCATAGGACTCGCTGTGTGTCGGTGCATCACCTATTTCAGTCTTTTCAACCAGGTCTGGTGTTATTAACATTGTCTTCCCTTTTTCACGCTCTTTCTTTTTGAGCTCTTGAAGTTACATTTGCATCATTTTTCCCTGCACTTCCTGCTGGTCTGCAAGTCTTTTTCCTATCTTTGCGATATTTCTCGACCTCATTGACCAAATGATCGCTGAATCGGGGGGTGGAAAATAGATGACAATCCCACCACCTGCTCCAATGTAGACTTGACTTTTGGAGGAATGTCATCCACCACAGTAGTTCAAAATATAGTGTTCATTAACTGCTTGCCTTCTATTTCTTGTTCAGTTTCCAGTCTCCACCTTTTCAACTGGTTTTCCAGATAGGTTGCGGAATTATTTGCCTCTCCCAGTGGATCTCCCCTTTATTCCTTGGGCTCCACCTTAAGTGGGCAACATTGTCTGAGGGCCTGCCATGCCCTCCGCCTGACTGTGTCAAACAGCATGCTATTATTTATTACATTGTTCACAGCATTTTTATACCAGCCACTTCAGTAGTTATGTCAGTTTAGTGGTTCCTATTACTTTCACCAACAATGCCTTCAAAACTCCCATAGCCAATACTCGTCCTCCAAAGCCCTAATCCATTTCCTACCACAACAGAAACACTGGATAAGGTATTTTTAGCCCTCTCAGTTTATGGGAGCCCCAAAGGATCATCTGTTTCTGTTCTGTTCTTTTCTTTTTTAAGCAGTGTCATCAATTTATCCATCTGCTTCCCACTTTCCCAACTTACCTGTGGCATATAATTCACAATTAATACTTCCATCTTGTTACACATTTATCTTGAAAGTGCCTTCCTTGGGCCACTTCCTCAGAACTATTTCTGAAAATCTCAGCAAACAATCATTACCCTTCTCCAACCAGGATGTTTATCTAAACAAACCACAAAAGCTGTCATGTTTCAGCAATTAACTTTTTTCCGAATATTTCAATCCATTCTCACCATTATTTTAAACTTCCAATTCCTGGTACTAGTAACACATTCCAAAATTAACTTTACTGGAAACAAATATAAAAGAAACATCAGAAAAACCAGGCAACCTACATTTTCCAACGTTCCCCTTTTAATTTGCGAGGATACAACATGTTAAACGTTACCTTACGGCTTTTCGTAACCTCCCCCGTTGCTTACAATTTCTTAGAGGAAAACACACACACATACCCTTACAGCATGTGGTCTATAACAAACAAAACAGCGGTTTGTACACACAAATCACATTCGTTCCATTCTTTCTTCAAATAAATTATGCAATTTTCTTCACAGATGAAAATTTCAAAATTAACATTTATATAATTATTATCTCCCCTTTTAAGTTAAAGTAGGATGGTATAATCCCCTATCAGTCAGGTTCCTGACCGCTGTGATTGGACATTGATTCAGATCGTGATTAGTCAGACTTACCGTCACTCACATTCTAACCACACCACACTACGATCACAACCAATCAAAATCCTAGTCACGCAACATATGACCACACCTCACCCGTATTAATCTCCAAACAAAGAAGCACGTTTTTTCTTGATCTCTCAGCAGAGAGAATGCAGCAATTGTATCTCCACAAACAGTTATGAAATACAGTCCTTACACCTCCTCTGTCCTCGTAGTCACTATATTACCTTGCACTATTCTTATTGCTATTCTACTTTCTGCCATTCTACAATATTTTATCACTCTTTCTGTTACCTACTTGCCCTAAATTTGTACTTTGCCTGTGCGATCCTCTGTACCCTAAGGCGGTATCCACAACATACTTTATTCTGCCCGTACAAACCCCTGACCTCTCAGGGTGGTGCCCACAGAATGCATTATTCTGCCCATACAAATCCCTGACCTCTCAGGGTGGTATCCACAGAATACTTTCCTCGTCCGTGCAACACATGACCACTCAGGGTGGCATCCACGAGGTTTTAACACCTGCCTCGTCCGTGCAACCCCTGACGTTTCAGGGTGGTATCCACGAGGTCTCAATAAACTCTTAATACTACTAGTCCGTGGAACCCCTGACCTCTCAGGGTGGTATCCTCGAGGACTCAGTAAACTCTTAATAATATTACATAATGCAATGCTGTACTTATCACAAACATTATTACTCACCACACTGTGCAGCCTTCTCGTATAATCCTCTGGGCCTCATTTTTTGAACAATATAGCGCCAGATTCTTGGGTCGGAGATACCTTCTAACCACCTAGGCTCTTCTGTGTCCCCAGTGACTTCTCATGTTCAACAGATTGTCAGTCCAAATAAAGCTGAAACCCGCATAATTTTGCTGGGTGGCCACCCTTTCCCTGTTGGCCCTAGGAGCCAGAAGGTCTAGGAAGCGCCCTGTGCTGTTTGTCTTTTAATTATCTATATCTTACCGACCCTGCTAGCCGCGCCTATTTGGTAGTGGTATTAAGACTCAAATTTGGAGAAGATGACACAGACACAGATAATTCTACAAGAAGACGAAAGCCTTTATTTGCAAATATCGGCTGGAACATTCAGAGATGACACCACTTGAAACGGAAACAAGCTGCTTTTTATTACAGTTTCTAGCCCTATCTCTGCTGCAATATCTTGCATGCTGTACTCCTTTCGCATCAATCGTTCTCAATTCTAATTTTCTCTATCTCGCCACCATTAAAATCCGACCTTGGCTCAATCTCAATAAAACTTACATTCCCCCTGGTATCTCTCCTTCACTCGCCACCCTTAAATTCCAAACTATTGCTTTTTATTTTCCCAGCGATGTTTTAGCTGAAGCCATTTCATGCTGTTACTCACGCCATTTTAGTTCGTTTACTACAAGGATATACATGTTTGTATTAAGAGTAGAAAGGTGTACAGTAGAAATAAGTAACTTGTTTATAACTTCCAACTAGCCATCACATACAACAAATAGTCCTCCGCGATTTTCGCCACCACCAACGTGACCCCACCACTCGCCACATCTTCCCATCTCCCCCCGTCTGCTTTCCGCAAAGACCGCTCCTTCCGCAATTCCCTAGTCAATTATCCCCTCCCACCCGCACCACCCCCTCCCCGGGCACTTTCCCTTGCAACCGCAGGAGATGCAACACTTGTCGCTTCACCTCCCGCTTCGACTCCTGTCAAGGACCCAAGCAGTCGTTCTAGGTGCGACAGAGGTTCACCTGCACCCCCTCCAACCTCATATATTGCATGCGCTGCTCCAGATCTCAGGTGATCTACATCGGTGAGAACAAACGTAGGCTTGGCGATCGTTTCGCCGAACACCTCCGCTTGGTCGCCATTAACCAACCTGGTTTGCCTGTGGCTCAGCACTTCAACTCTCCCTCCTATTCCGAATACGACCTTTTTTGTCCTGGGCCTCCTCCTTGGCAAGAGTGAGAACCAACGGAAATTGGGGGAGCAGCACCTAATATGCCGCTGGGGCAGTTTGCACCCTAGCGGCTTGTATATTGACCTCTCCAATTTCCGGTAGCCCTTGATGTCTCCTCCCCCTCTCGGCTCTCCCTCAGCCCTCAGACTCCTCCTCTTCCTTTCTTCTTCCCGCACTCCCCCCAACCCACACCAGTCTGAAGAAGGGGTTCGGCACGAAACCTTGCTAATTTTCTTCGCTCCATATATGTTGCCTCACCCGCTGAGCTTCTCCAGTACTATTGGCTACCTTCATTTCCATCATCTATATTTCAAATGTTCGGCGAGGCTCTTGCATAGTGGAAAGTCTTCTCGTTTGCCACCGCTAGATCTTCGAGGCAGCATTGTTCACCAAGAAGTTGGCATCTTAAGAGATGTGACATGGATTGTACAGATGTTCCACATTTACATTCTGTGACTGCCGCATCTCCATAGCCCCATTTGCACATATTGGTCTCGTACGAAGCCTGTTGAGGGATCACCAGGTTAGTGAGGTGAGAGCGAGCATGAGGATAGTTGGGTAAGAAAAAAAGATATAGGGAAGACAGAAATATAAAAGTGAGAGCAGGAGGAGCAGAGCAAAAGAGGAAGAGATGGAAGATGAGAGATGAACTATGTCAGAGATAGTGCGATGATGAAAATATAGGGGAGTTCGGAGAGACTGTGTGGGGCAAAGGCAGAGCGCGAAGGGTCAGTGATGCAGCGAAAGTGAGGGAGGGATGAAGTGAGAGTGGGAGGGGAAGGTGAAGAGATAGATTAAGAGAGAGCGGGAGGCAGAGATAGAGCATATAGCTGGCAGGGGAGAGAGCAACAGTTCGGAGCGAGTGACAGCACTGAGGATGTAATAATGGGGAGGAAAGCTGTGCAGCCGTTTCAAGTAAGTTTATGAGAATTCTGAGGCGGCAATGTTTCTGTTCTCTGTCGTGAGTACTTGGAACATTCCTCCAAGAACGGGATTGGCCCAGGGTAATGTCAGAAACTTTCCAGGAAAGCGAGGAGTGACTTTGGTTACTGGCAGTGAGGGGTTGAAATTATCGTCTGGCGAGCCGCGATCATATTCAATGGTGCAGCAGAGGAAAGGGCTCATTTTAGCCCGAGACCAACTGCTGAATTTATTCCTCAACCTGTGGACATAGTTCACCCAGCACATCAGCAAGCTGGGCACCAAAAGCCCTAACATAGTCCCAGGAATTCGGGATTGCCTTTCTCAGTGAAGCGGAGTGAATGGAATCAGCCAAACAACATGAGGTGGAGAGTTGAATCTGTTGGAGTGTGAAACAATATCCCCTTTGTTGGAACAATGCCGCTGCCAATTGCATAATTCTGCATCGCCACAATTCTCAGTCTTTACTGTTTCGCAATCAATTCCCTGAACTGTAAACAACCTGTCACAACGGGGATTTCACTTTGCTGATGAAATCTGTTTATGAATCATTGCAAAATCTCTATTTTTAATTGTGTTGATTTTTAGTCGAGGTGGAGCCGTTAAGTATTATAAAATATCCAGGAATATTTTGCCCCAACATTTCATACCGAGAGATCACGGCGGCGCGTCGCTGGGCAGGGAAAATGTGGGAAAAAGTTTGGGAATATTACTGTGTTGAGAAAATCTTATGCGTGATCATTTTTGGCGTTGGAGTCCCTGGTAAGTGAGAAGAACAATTCAAGTTTTATAGCTCCGTGGGTTAACTTGCTTTGACCTGATTTTGGTCATGTTACAAGCTTCCTGATTGATTCCATGATAGAATAAACTTCACTGCTCGGGAGAGGCAGCATATTGGAGCGGTGTGAAGTTCACTGGATCTGTGTTAATGATCAGAGTGAACCCCCGTCCCTCTAAACACATTTCTATAGTCTATGGAGTCTGTCTCGGACGTATTACACCGCAATTGGCTCGGTCACCTGAACCAGGAGCCGCGGATCCACCGCGTGTGTATGTTGTTACCGAACTGAACTCACCGTGGAATATTCCATTCACGGAACCAATCTGTTGCCGGATTCTATCTTCTCAATAAGCAGATAGCAACAACCGTTTAAGGTAGATCATAGCAATCTGTAATTGATTCATCAGACGGAAGTGATGAGATTTTAATGAGCACAAACATTGCTCAGTGCTTCTTGTGCTCCCACTCACAGAACAAAGGCGAGTTAGCACAATTATACGTTTTTCGTATCAGTAAAACACTTCTACCAAGTTTTAATATGGCACGACTGAAAGATTCTGCAGCCTTTCACAATATAGGAAAATTGGGTCCAAATCGAGCGTCCGCTATTTTTTTTCAATCTTGGCTTCTTTATGGCCTGGAAGAAGTACATGTTATTACTGCAGGACTCCATCTTAATTTATTTATTGAAAATACAACCTGTCCTTCATATTGTGTTCCATATAATTGACAATGACATTCAATCTTGGCACCGAGCCATTCGTTTGTTCTACTAGTCCATGCCTTTGTAGAAGAACGACTCCATTTTAGATTTGACTAATTGATTTGACGATGTTCCCCATTCTCTTTTATCAAACGTGATAACATTCACAGTCCTCGGTTGATACGCACAATGGTCGCAAATACTACAGCAATGATTAGCTGAATGATAGAGCCATAGTGTATCACGGTATCACAAAGTTCAATAGTACCCTGAAGTCCATCAAACCAATGGTATGGCAAACAGTTATCACTCTCTTCATTAACAACCGTCCTGATGAAGCTTGTTTAGCGTCAATGGATCAGGAGCCATCTGTCTGCGGTGTAATCCCTTCAGTCTATATTGAGGCTTTGCCATAAAGTTCGCACCTGTCTGAGGGTGTTGCCAGTCTCTTCGTAGATCGTTGTACAGGTGAGGTGCTCCCCCTCCTTTCTTATCCTGTGGTGGGATTCATAACCTTGATCTAGATGCCAGCTGATCCGTGGGTTTTGACATCTTATCCTAGTAGATTTGGATGGGCTGCTTCCACATCACCACGCGGCTGCTGGACTGTAAACCATAAGAGAAAGCTAGCGGAGATTGCAGCATGTGTTGATATAGAAGGTGCCACAGAAGTTGATGGCACCTCCTCAAATCCGACAGCAAGGCCAGTGTCAGAATTGGCGGTCTGCTGTAAATATATGCGCTTGGTGCGCTCTACCCAGTTAGGAACGGTCTGCATCGCCCCGTTCGGAACTTCCTCAGGTCAGTCTCACCGATGGCGCTGTTCTCGGGGCACATGTCATAGATATATGGGATGTTATTGTCAAATTCGACCTCGCAGTTGTCTCATCAGCTGTTACCATCGGTATCGATCTGGTCAGGGTTGGGAACAAACGGCAATTGTCCTCCTCATCAGAAACGCCATGATTGGGGGCAAGGTCATTCACGCACCTCTTAATGGTGCTCATTTATTTGTTTCTGAATTCCGTCAACTCATCTGCAAACAGCACAGCAACCCTTATACTGACAGCGATGCACGGTGGGGAAATCTTCCGTTTCCAAATCTGACTTTTGATTCCGGCCACGTTTTTGTCCAGATTGTTTATTCACATCCTTAATAATGCACTTCTTAACTGGTCACTTACTCTTCTTCTTCCAATATGGTTGAAAAGACTCATCTGAAGATACATTCTTAACTTTTATCTATCTGTTATCTTAACTTGATCAATACATTTCAGAAAGATAACTGGACTCCACACCATCCACAACCTTATTTCTTATAAACCAAGATGATTCACTGCAGTTCACTTGTTTTCGTTCACATTTACTTGCTGAGTTGCATTTTGTACCTGAGCCCTTTCCCAATATTCAGGATCTTAGCACAAGAACATATCCTTCTTCAATGGGGAGTCCGTGTTGTCCACATTCACCGACCGCAAAGTGGCTCCACTGTATGTACAAGATTGACAGTCCGCTAACACTGGGACAGGTTGATGCTTCGCAACGTTATCACCCTCACCATTTTCAGTCACTGTCCCATTTAGAGGTGAAAGCGTTATTGAACCATCCAAAAAGTCCTCCATTGAGTCGGTTTTCTATTAAATGGGCAATGCCCCCCATTCAAAACAAAGCTGCGAGTTGAATGCGTGTTCAGGATGTAACTGCGGCCCTCTGTTTCTGAACAGTCCTTCCAATTGCTAGTATTCTGCCTGATGCACCTTTAACTACCTTTAAGGCAGGCCGTTTAAAAAGAGATCATTACATTTTTAAAAAATGAAAGAAATAATCCCAATTGTTCCAATCTATCTCCCCAAATTTTCAATTTCATATTAACACATTTTACTTTGAGATAAAGGCATTTCCAATCTCATCGAACACATCTACCTTGATGCCATGTGGCCATTGTGGAATTCAGGTCTCTGTTTCAACTAAATTCAAATGGTAAGGAATAAGGAAAGAAAGAAAAATAAAAAAATAATATAAATCTAAAGTTATGAGAAAACAAAGAATAAACAATCAATATCCATAGATTGCAAGCTCATTTAATGATATTCTATTTCAACTGACATGCATCATTTCATCAAAGGCCTGTTACTTGATGTTAACTATCCCGATAGGCTATGGAAGAAATTAAAAATACAGTAAAATTAAGATGGCAGTATGTTGTTATCATAGCTCAGAAAAGAACATCGAGCTTCTCTAGTCAGATAAGAGACAGGAACCGGATGTTGTCAAAACTCAAAAGAACACGGAGAACTATAAGCTAAGAGCCAGAAATTCCTTGAATGCTTTTGAAATAGCGTTTGGGTTTAACAAATACTAATCTTCGAACACTGAAATAAAAACTATTACAAAGATAAAATACACATCAGGTATCCAAGAGGAGTTAGCTAAAGTGGTGTATTCGTTTCCAACTAAATCATGCCAAAGATTAGAGACGTATCTCTATATTCATTTTATTTTTTCCTCCCTTATCTCACAAACGCGCTTGTTTGAGTAAGAATTTAACATGCACAAAGAGAATAGTTCAATGTCGTGGTGAGCGAGCTAATGTTCAAAATGGAAGTGGCCTGAGCGGTTATTGGACAGTGAACCTGATTGCGTTTGGCCTGCTCCCCCTTCTTCTATAGACATAGTCCTCATTTACTAAATATAGGATCTCGAGAAGTATTTACATGTACCGGGTTTGTCCTCCGAACACTTATGAGCGCCTTGTTTCTCTGCCTTAGGCCTTATCTCCCATTCCTCTGCCCACAGAAATTCCATCTGAAGTAATTGCCATTATTTTAAAAGTTCTGCCACGATACACAGTTCAATTCCTCTCATAACAGCATAATTCATCCAACCACATTTCGTGTCTGCACCAACTTACACTCTCTCTGTCTGTATCTCTCTCTCTCTAAATCTCTCTCTCTATCTATCTCTCCGCCCCCCCTCTCTCTCTCTCTC